>JANAVB010035417.1:11639223-11954223 GCA_029216955.1 Iris pallida
TTGTAAGCTGGTTCTGGTGGTCATCCATGATTATGATCTTTGGTGAAATCATGTTGAGTCTAGAGGGTTGCCCTAGCAGAGAGGGGTTGTCCAAGTCTTAAGTTTTGTTCGGCTTACCCCAGAGTTGGCCCTGACTACTCTCAATGTTACTATTTTTTAGTAGGTCATGATACTATTGGTGGAAAGTCAAGTCTCACCACAGCCACGTAATGAGTCCGCAACGTGACCCTCAGGTTGACGGGTTGTCCCATTTTTCAGTATGTAAGACACCACTCTAGACGACGTTAAGCAAGCTGATAGGTGTGGAGTGCTCACATTGTTTTAAAAATCGGATCGGACCGGCCGGTTCAACCGGTTCACCCGTGAACCGGTTGTTTTTTCGGTCCGGTTCAGTATTGACCCGTTGTTTTTTAAAAATTAATATTTTTGTAAAAAAAAATTAATGTCTATAAGGGATTAATTTGGACCACTTAGATTAATCCAGTGGTTGAACCAATTTGACCCAATCCAGTGCCTTGGTCGGGTCAACCGTCAACCACCGATCCAATTTTTAAAACACTGAGTGCTCAATCTTGATTCCTCTCTCTTTTACGTTTAAGATGTATTAAAGCTTCATTTCTGAAGAGGTCAAACATTTTTCTCATAAAACTTCTCAAACCCCAAATAGTATCTCCTTTTTTTTTTACCACATCCCAAGAAATATGGCCCAAAAAAACTGAGAAATTATCTATGCAAGTTGGAAAACTGCAATTTTCACTCCTTGCTCACTCGGTGGATCATAGGCAGAGGTAATGTAAATGTATCGGTGTCGGATACCAATTGGAGTGCTCAGGTCTGACCTCCCCCAAAAGGAAAAGGCAGTTGTCACTTGCTACTTTGTCATGTCGAAGAGAAGAACAAATTTCCGAGAGAAAAAAACAGCATTTTTTTTTTCAGACCGTTCAGAAAAACCGACACATGAACCGACGCTAGTGTTACGTGTCGGTTTCCCATTGGCCTCAGTTAGCAAAGGGAGTAGAGTATTTTTTTTCCATCCAATCACGTGTTAACACGTGGCAGTCGACTTTTCTTTTTCGGTTCAAATTTTCGGACTCGCACGACTTTTCCGAAGAAAAAAATTTGAAGTCTTGCCCCCTCGCTTACAAACTCGTTTCTCTAAAAATTGCTTTTATTTCAACTGCTGCTTTCAAACTAGAACTTATTACAAAATTTTGGGCGCCTCTAACGCATGGCCAACCACTTTTATCTCGAACAAATTAAGAAAATAGGAAGGAACAAAAAAAAAACATAACTACATAACTTAAATTCCCTAACACGCAGCCTGGACCGCAAGTCGCCTGGTCGTGCCGCCGCAACCGCACGGTCCGAGCACATCCGTCGTCACGTTGAGCGAGCAATGCGACTTTCCTAAGCATGCCTGCAAAAAATTTAACAAGATTTATTAACGATAAATTATCACATATATTGATCTAAATACCAATGCAGCAGGAAAAAAAAAAAGGATTATTTTGTACAAGGATACCAGGTGTAGACCTAATTAAATTTTGTGTACTGGATTTGTTCAAAGTTTTTTAGTAACGCATTTTAGCGACAAAACAAGTCTTTCAATGACGAATGTTCGTCACCAAAATACGTCACCAAAATACGTCACTAAAAAATTTTGAATATCAAATCCGGTACCCTTATACAAAATAATCCAAAAATAAATAAATATAGAGCCGATCTATCGGTCGGCATCACCTTCTTAACGACTTCCAAGGCCTTCGGAGCGTCGCAGTTGCCCTTCTTGAAGGAGCCGTAGGTGCCTTGCGGGTCGCCGAAGCTCGCAAACTGGACCTCCGAGAAGGTCCCGTTCCCCTGGCACGAGAGCTCCAGCGTGCTCCCCTCGTTCGCGCTGGCGTAGACGGTCCCGACCTTGAGAACCTGGAGGTTCACGTTCGAAGTGTCGCCGCCTACCTCTTCGAACAAGATCAGCAGGTTCTTGCGTCCCACCTTCGTGAAGGATCTCGGTACATGATACCTGGACACTCAAACCTTAGTCTCAAAGGTTAGAGTATGTATGTATGTATGTATGAACATGTTTCAGTACCATCTTTGAGTAGGCTCTCCGCAGCCAGTTCGGCAGCTGCCCGCTCCGTACGGCTGTCGGTAGTCGCACGGCTGACACGTATTGATTTCCGCGATCTTGGCAGGCCAGTACCGCCCGAGGCTGTTGCCGTTCACCCACGCCTGCCCTTTCCCCATGCCCTGCAAGTCCAGGACCAGACGGTCGTCGCCTGGAGGCACATCGAACTTCGTCTGCAACCACGACGAGCACATAAATAAGTAACTAATCTTGACCCTCTCCAGACCATGCACTTTTCCGAAATGTTAAGATTTCGGAAATGTATATTAAAAAAAAAATGTACCTTGTACCAGGTCATAGACCTGTTCTTGGGACATCCGACCGAGTGCCACAGGAACATGCCTACTGGCCTCGTCGAGAAGAGACGCTTAGCCTCGCCGTTCAATCCGACCTGATCGAAAAAGGAGATCAATTGTTTTTTCTTGTGGATTTAGTTCGTATATATTTGGCAAAGTCACCTTGTATGTCCATGTATTGTTCGAGATGTCTAGCGTTTGGTTCCCATTCCCAATCACTTGAACAGGACCTCCTACTATTCCGGCAGGAACGTTCTCGAATCGCGCACCATAATTCTGAAGAAAATTAAAATTCTTATATTATTATCAAGACTGAACTCTCTCTTTTTTTACGGAATTTTATGCACGCTGCGTTGCATGCCTTTTTATAAAAGGAATATACATTTCGTGGCTCGATTTGCTGATCTTTCGCAACCCAGTTAGAATTTTATGCCTCTCTCCGATAACCACAAGGGTTACGAAAAGAAAAAGAAAAAAAGACTGAACTCGATCAATCGATCGATCGATATTTAAGAATTGAAATTACGTAGAACGATTCATAAGGTACGAACCGCTAGGCCGACTGTGGCACTGAGTAAGGCTATAATGTTCTTATGAGGCCGAA
The DNA here is from genome assembly GCA_029216955.1 of Iris pallida. NCBI lineage: Eukaryota > Viridiplantae > Streptophyta > Magnoliopsida > Asparagales > Iridaceae > Iris > Iris pallida. The sequence goes on from JANAVB010035417.1 coordinate 11,642,249, forward strand.
AATATGCCGATGCCTCGAAGACAAACTGGAAGTGACCATTGGTAGCATATTGGGATCCTGTTCAAGTACACAACTACATAGTTAATTTGAAATTATATATATAATGAGTAAGCAAATTATAGTTAAATTACTAAAGAAATCAATCCAAAATTCAAGTTCTAGCCGAAGGACGAAGATTTATCAAGATCCACAAATTTAATTTAGAAGTAGTCCACAGAGAAAATTACCAATTGGGTGACCATTAACGTAAGCATGAAGAACATGGCCGGTTGTATTCACACGGAGAGTCATTTGCATACCCCCAGAAGCGTTAAGCTTATCGCCGGACACGCTGCATTTTTTATTTGATAAGCATTTAAAAGGAAATGAAAAATTAACAATTCCAAACATAACTACAGAATGAAAAGTTAAAGAAAAATCACTATATACATGCCATAAACTTTGATAATAATGCTTTTTATTATGGGATTGTGAGAATTTAAAATGCTAAGAGGTCTTGTTCGACAAATAAATTATTACAAAATCTTACATCTTTCTATAGGTAAACAAACAAGTATATTATTAAAACATCGGAATGTATTTTGAAAATCAACATAGAATTTTTACACAATTTAGTATTTAAAATTTGCACTACAATTTTACACAACCTTCGATATCGATGCCTTGCTTGTCTTGCTAGCAAAATATTATTAAAAAATAGATTATTATTCATTAATTTACTTTTCTAGCCAAAATTTATGTCAAAGTTTCTGAGCTACCACAGGTAATTTTTTTAACGCCTTATATAATGGAATAAGATTATCTTCTACTATATAATGAGGCTTCAAAACGGCTCAAAAGTGAGCCATCTAAGCGGTAATTATATCATGGTCCATTTTATTTTTTAAAAAAAATTATGGAAAAAATTGTTGGAAAAAAATTAAATTTGTTATATGTATTCAACATGGGGAACCGAACTCAACCAAACAAGAATAATACCTCCCACCTTAACCACATGAGTTAGAAGAGATATTTGACTATAATTAGATACTATTTTTATTATACGTATTATAAGAGAGATTATACGTGGAAAGCACGTGTATTTACTAGTAAAAGGTTAATAACCGTAGCCGTAAGTGTATATATACCTTTAGATTAGTTTCAATTAAGTCATTCATAAAATAATTTAGGAACATTCTTTTAATTTGTCTAATGAATTTCATCACACAAAACATATTCGGAAATGCAAACTAGGATATAAACCTTTACCTGGTCATGTACCACAGGTAGTCACTGGTGTCATTTGTAGTATTGATCTGCTCAAGGAGTTGGTTCTTTGTGAAGGACCCCTTCCCGTCCAGAATATCCTTCATCTTCTCCGGTCGCCATTCCCAGCTCCACTTTGCAGCTCCCGTCGCGGCTTGCTTCACGTATATCGATGTCTGGGTGTTTACCTTGGCGGTATTGAAAACCTCTTCCCTACAATCAGGAAGGATACTGATAGAACGAGCAGGCAGGTAATAGGTTGTCCCATCGATCATTACGGTTGCATCGCTTGATTGGTTGCCATTCTCAAGGAAACAACCTGCTATAGAACTACTCACGATTGAATAGTTTGTCACCTGCAAAAACATATCACTACTAAAATAAGTCATATTGGCGACGAGTTTAGCGACGCATGAAGAAAACGTCGCTGTTTTTGTTGTAGTTAGCGACGGAAATGAAAGACGTCGCTAAACGTCACTATCAGCGACTTTCAGCGTCATTTGGCAACATGGTTTATTATTAGGATAATAAATTGTATAACTAGGAGGAGGAGAGAAAAAGTACAGACCGTCAATGAATTGCCTAAGGAGGTACTGTTGACATCTCCGTGGGTGAGAGCTTTCTCCATTTTCTTAAGCGCGACATGAAGTTGTTTTAGATGTCCATATTTTGGTTGTCTCAAATTTCCTGTCAAATTTTGTCAACAAATAAGAGCAAAATTCCTACATGGTTAAGTAATATTGTTTCAATGTTACGAAGAAAACCTATATTCTTAATTCATTTGGTTTTTATTTTGGTTTTGTTGTTTCAAATGTAATAGACCCTAGAAAAAGGTATTGAGAAGCAGATGTCCATATTTTGGTTGTCTCAAATTTCCTGTCAAATTTTGTTAACAAAATAAACAAATAAAGAGAAAATTCCTACATGGTTAAGTACTATTGTTTCAATGTTACGAAGAAAACCTATATTCTTAACTCATTTGATTTTTATTTTGGTTTTGTTGTTTCAAATGTAATATACCCTAGAAAAAGGTATTGAGAAGAAAGATGGTCATGTGTATCGGTATAGAGAGTTTACAATGAGATATGTTATCAAATTCATATGACATATGAGATCATATTATGGAATTTCAGAAGACAATAGTACCATATTCATCAAGTGGAGCATCGTAATCATATGAAGTTGCGATGTAAGGACCACCTGACGTGCGGCCAAAATTTGTTCCTCCGTGGTACTGCAAGACCGACCAATATTGATAATTTGAAGTGTAAGATAAATATATCAGAAAACAAGGGTAACAACATAATAGGAATGTATGAAGCATCTCTATATATTGATAAAAAGGTCAATGAAACACTTTGTTTAAGCAGAAATATGTATAAGAGGAAAAAAAAAAAACTTTGAATTATGAATTCTCTCAAATCTCTTTAGCTCACATAAAGCCCTTAGGAACTCATAAAAAGTGAAATAATATTCCCGAAATTTTGTATCCGTGTCTTCCGTCGCATCACCATTTTCCTTCAGGCAAAATCCGGACAAATTGACTTAGATTTCCTTTGATTTTAACTTTGATCTCGTCAGTCCCATGGCTATTTTCTTTTATGTTTGAGTTATTATAATTTCAAGTACCAATCTTTTCCATCTATGTTCTTTAAAGTTTCTTATCTTTTTTTTACATAGAAGAACATTTATTTAACGCCTTATGTGGATGTCCACGAATATGAAATTTCAATACTTGTAGTATTAAGATATAAATCATGGAAAACATTTTTAAAAAAGTTCATTTTGTTCTTTTGTATATGATTTAAATTAAAAACATAGAAGTGTATGATTTCAGTTTGCTTAAAATTCTCTAATACATATATTATACTACTTCTTTGGAGAATATGTATGTCAAGAAGAACAAAAATCCACTAAATGGCATTTAACATTTAAGATGTTAAAACAAAAAAAATTGTACCATGTAATAATTTTGGAAACTTCCACCAGACTGAAAGAACTTAGCAATAGCATAAGCCACATCTTCTACCGGCCTGTGTGGAGTACTCTCACCCCAAGCTTTGTACCTAAGAATTCAAAGACCGAGTTATATATTGGTTAGCGAGAAGAAACATTACATGATTGTAGAAGAAATAGATCAGAAAATGAAAGAGTATTTACCATCCAGCCCAGTTCTCTGTCCACATTTTGGGACTATTAGGATTATTTGGTTTGAAACTATCACAATAATATCCATTGCATGTGTTGATCTGAAAATTAAAAAAAAATATGTATCAACTGTTATGATGAGAGAGCTCTTTTAACAATACTTCTAAGTCAAATAAGGCTTAAGATTTTGCAAGTATGCAAATTTTAGGTATTTGTAACTATAGTACCATAGGTGATGGCGCATCGGATTGTTGACACATTATCCATGGTACACCAACATTAAGCGACCTGGCCATATTTGCACACCATTGGATGTAAGATTTTCCTGCTTCTCCATAAGCTCCCATGATGTTTCCATATTCATTTTCTATCTGTTAATTGCCACAAAGTGAGCATACAATTTCACCAATCAGTACAATACTAGTAAGGTTAAGAGTGGAACAATGCTATTCATTTTCAAAAATGTTGAATTGCTTAGTAACAAATTGCAATTGAAAGTAAACCTCATGAGCTAAAAAGAAAGAAAAAATTCAATAACACAACCATAATAATTTGTTAAAGATTCATATATAATTTCAAATAAATTGTAAAAATTTGATCTTCGAATTTTTTTTTTCCAAACTAATACATTGTTGCTGCTAAGTTGTATATATATTTACTTTCTCAAGGAGAAGGGTTTTAAAAAACTTATTAAAAAAAAAATTGAATGGGTGATAAACTTAACCTGTGTAATGATAATTGGACCCCCTTGTGGTGCCAACAAATTCTCTTTCTTAACCATGTCGACTATTCGAGTAGTGAACTTTTGCATCTGATCCTGAAAGTTCAAATTGCCAAGGAACTTAAAGTTCATGGAACTATGTAACCAGTTTAACAAGATATTTGCAATAAATCATTATATATAAAGAAAACAATTAGAAGAATATATTGATATGAGGTTAAGTTACCTTAAAAGCTTGATTATCCGTCCTAAACTGAATTCCGGGAATTTGGTGTAGCCATATAGGAAAACCCCTAGAAATAATCAACTATACCAGGTTATATCTAAAATATATGCTCAAATTAAACATAAGTTAACTATATATAACCGTTACCCATAATTCCATTCTGCACAAACATAAGGTCCTATCCGAAGAACGACATAGAGTCCAGCTTCCTGTACGTTCTTGATAAATCGTATAAAATCAAAATTACCTGTAAAATCAAACTGAAAAGATGCCAAAAAAAAAGAATTAGATATTGAATGTTGCAATATAGTTTTGATTTCTTTTATAAAATTAGCATAAAATTAAGAACTTGCATACCTCTCCACGTTTTCGCTCATGGACATTCCAAAATACGTATGTTTCGATGGCGTCGAGGCCACCTTCCTTCGCCTTTTGTATTAAGTCAGGCCACATCTACAATAGAAACAGCCATTGTAAAAAAAATATTGCTTAAATTAATTTGTTCATCATGAAAAAAAAAATACATAGGTATTATATATATGGTCACCTATTATACACTATGAAGAGCTATAATTGTATACCTCTGCGGTACTCCGGGGATAATGAATGGCGCCACAAATCAGAAGCCTGTGCTCTCCGTCGATAATGAATGCTCTCCCGTCGTAAGAAACGTTCGTCGCGGATACTGATCTCAGAAATAGTAAGAAAAATAATTTGGCCATGAACACAGCTCTAAGAGGTCCCATTGTGGCTCTTTTGAATGAAATCTCTCGACACTCTAATTATATTTCTTCCGATATATTGCAAGGCTTTATAGGGAGCAGGTAGGAGTGTATGGATGTCCAAGTGGTTCAAAACTCCTATTATTAGAGTGAGTGAACTTCCGCAAAACCTTCTAAAGACTCGGTTTTAGTGGACTGGACTCTCTCAACCCCTGTGGTAAGTTGTATACATACAATGGAAGTTATTCGATGCCCCGGGTGGCTGACCCGGACCCGACCGCTTTTATCCGGACCGGACCGGACCGGACCCGGTTTTGCGCTCCTAGGTCTAGTCCTCAAAAATAGACTCCGACTTCCAAACCAATAGGGTTCGGGTCAAGGTACATCCCCGAATGCAGAATATGAATAGGTAAGGTACTATGAGCCGAATACACGTATTATGCAAAGATCGTTTTTGCAAAGTTTCCCATTTTTATGGGTTCTATAAAATTTCATGATTTTTTAGAAATTAGTCTGGACAGAAGAATGGAGTACAGATGGTCGGCGCGTCATGCATGGGCAGGCACACAATAAGCATGCAAATGTGTCCACCAGAGCTCTAAGTCGCACGCCATTAAAGCATTGGCCAAGAACTGACCTAATGGGGTCAACAGCACCTAAGAAACATAGAGACACCAAAATTGTTGTCATCCATGTTGTATCGGACACATATCGGACTGCGGACTCCAAATTGTATTAAAACACATCAAAGTATGTGCGAATTTCTAAAACATGTATGTATCGTACCTTGCTATTCATACATATGACCTGGAATATGCATCTAGTTATAGACACCAGTATCATCAGATTCACCTACGTCAGAAGTGTTGCATCAATCTATCGGTCCCATTTACACAGATTGGCGTTCGCCCTCTGCAAAGGCTACATATACCTCAAAGTCCAGAAAGAAACTGAGCCCCGCTTTAATCAAAGGGTGATGGCTCGTCATATTTAATCAACACAGGTTTATGAGAAAATTATTTTTGTGGCAACAAGATATCAAAAGCAAAAGGAAAGCATGAAACGAACCGGATCCTGGAACCGTATAAAATCATATTACTAAACCATCAAGATGTCGATATGTACTTTAGATAAAAAAGAAAAAGTTCCAAAAATCTATAACTCATCGCTAGAAGCACACGTCCGAATTTAGTACATGTATACATCATCTTCATACAATAATGACATGCAGGGGGGAACAATTACACAAACTATAGATAGTTTAGATAGAAAATTATAGCTTGAAAAGTTGAAAGAGAGGAGACTGTTAATCGGGGTCCCTAGTAATACATGAACTGCTGGGCTGCAGCAACATTCCCAGGGAAACCACCATCATAGATCGCCTGGCTGGCTCCAGCACCCATTCCCAGGGAAGCTTGCTTCAGAGCGTGCTGACCGTGGGCTTGCATCAGAGCAACCTGACTGGTTCCTATCTTGCTCAAGGCAAGGGATCTCTCGTAGGCCAGGAGGTCATTGGCTGAGATACCAGGGTAGGAAACAGGAGGAGGAGCTGGAAGTGGAGTCGTGTTAGTTCCAGGTGGAGTGGGCTTGCTGCCCCATGAGCACTGCAAGGAAAAAGAGTCACATTTTGCATGACCAACGAAAAGCAGAGAAGACTCGAACTTTAAACTGAAACCATACCATAATGTATTGCAAGCATGTGAAGTGGATTAGTGGAAGTGACGAATGTGCCACTTTTTTATCCACTTTTGTTGTTTGGTAGAATTGTGAAAAGCGCACTTAGGAGTGATGTTCATGAGGCTCATCCCTGAACACCTCAATATAGCTGGAGCAACTCTCTTTCGTGATACCCACACCTCACAACGCCTCTCGGCGGAACCCATTTGAGCGTGTCACATACATATTCTACTTTTTTTTACTCGCATAAGTACTTAAATTCTATCTTGGTTTTTAATTTAGATTTTTGGTTCCGCTATTAGTGTTACTATGTTAGTATGTTATTGCCTGTTGTTCACAAGAATAAAATATTAAAAAATTAATTGATTATACTATTGTGTAAAAGAGAAAAAGATAAATCATCGATATTTTTTATAAGCTTAAAATTAATGTTTAATATATCTATATGATTTATAAATAAATTCTATAAAATCTTCAATAAGTGTGCTTCACCTTCATAAGGCTCATGCAGTGCAGTGCGCCTTAATGTTTAATATATCTAAGCTTTAGTCCTCAACATATTTTGCACAGCAGTGCGCCTTTAATAACTACGTTGTTTGGTTACAAGGGGACTACGAATTCCTCTTCTTTATAACATAAAGTAGGTTTGTCCCCTTGAAAATGTGAATCCTGCATCCCCACTTTCAAGCCCGATGTAGGATGAAAGAAATATAATTTTTTTTTTATTCACATTTTACAATGTGACAAGTGGATAAACCCAAAACTTTTTTATTATTCCACTTACATGTTGTCAATGTCGATAAAGTGACGAAAGTGACACTTTAAAGGGGACAGGAACTTTGTAGCCAAACAAATGTCTCAAAAAATCACTTCAAAAAAGTGGACTTCTTTCACTTCACTCGCTTGCAACCAAACACACCCTATGAAGATTAGCAAATATGAGGAAAATAAACAGGGCGGACCTACCTTAGCCAAGGGGGAAGGGGGGCAAAGCGGCGCTGAGTTGTCTGCTTCCCCTATAGGTTCTACATGTTTGTTTCTTCCCTATTTTTCATTTCTAACTAAATGCTAGCCCAAGTGGCAAGATAATGGGATCACAAATTGGAGAGTTTGGGGTCCAATTCTCACTGTATGCATTTGGTTTTAATTTTTGTATAAATTTTATATCATGTCCCTTAAATTTTAAGCTAAAGAGTATTCCGTCCCCTCTCAAAGACTTTATGGCTCCACGAATGGAAACAGATGGTAGGTTAATTATCTCAAAGGTGGTGAGATATTCCTTTAGTGTCACTACCCACCTGAATCCTTAGCTTCGTCGGTTCTTCTTGGTTTGAAGGACATAAAAGTTCCTTTCATCATGCATCTATGTTATAATCTAAAGTGCAACTTCTTTGATATAAACTGGAAATGTTGCAGATTTAGAATAGCAGAATTGATTTGAGACGGTAGCTTGCTCGCATCAAATTGAAGTTCTTTGTTGTTTGTTTGCACAACTTATTAGTTGGAATGGATCTCCTAGAGTTATATCAAGAGAGGTTTGCACTATAGGTATTGGTATCGGACCCATTCTTATGACTATCAGGATCGGCAGTATCAACACTTTTGGGTCGGATTTTCGGATTTTTTTTTTCGGCGTAAAAAAGCAAATAATCATTAATAAACTATTAAAAATTTAGAAAAATATTTTACACATTTAGGCATAATTTTAAGTATTTTTTGTGTTATCTTAGTAGTTTTTAAATTGAATGAAATAATAGTGACCCCTGTTGATTGTTTACATGTGATATACTTGACAAATGTAGACATAATTTTATATATTGTATAATGTTGCTCATTAGGTTTAAATGGAATAACATTTGTATGATGAATATTATGAATTTATAGATATACAACTTAGACAAATGGTAATGGTTACAATTTATCAATAAATAATCATATCCATACACTATAACATTGTCAGCGAATCATTGCATTGTCACTATTTTTCCGTTTTTCAATCTTTTTCGTTCAATTTTCTCTACCAAATTGACTATGAAAGAGACCCTCAATGTCGGTATCGGTAGTGGTCGGTATCGGATTGGGACATGCCAAACCGTATCGGTACCATCTTTCATAATTTGTCAACTTGACTCATGAATGCAGCCATCCCTGCTACTCTTTCACACAGCATTGAGGGAGAATTAATTTATCACCTATGGGGTGCAGATCGACAGGGATACGAGGACATGACACAATACGAATCTGACATAACGACCTTGAAAAATACACGACACACACACGCACACATATATATGGGCTGTAGCTCAACCTAAGCCCAATTTTATTTATATAATTAAGACCCCTGGTCTAGTTGGATCTAATGGTACAACCAGACCCATAACTTATATATAGCTCAACCTAAGCCCAGTTTCATTTATATATTAGGTTACGGGTCTGGTTGGATCGGATGGCACCAGTGTTATAAATGGCATTAGTTCATGGAACACACTTAAAATATGCATATTATGCAAAAAACAGTGGTAAAATAGTAAAAAATGTCAAAAATGTAAACCACCTAGGCAGTAGGCGGACTCTCTCCGCCGCGCACCCACCTACTGCCGTCTAGAACCTTGGGTGGCACAGACCCGACCCATAAGTGTCTCTGGACGTAATTTCAGAAGAAAACTCTGTGAGAAAACGTAATTAGAAGGCTCTCAACTGAAAGTCGTGCTTCCGATACGTGACAGCAGCGAGGTGGAGGCTAAAAAAAATTTGATTACAGCAGAAAACGTTTTTCCTCACAAACTAGTTGTGATTGAGACAGAACGTTTACTGTAGAGGAAGAAGAAGAATGAGAAAGAAAAATCCTGCCGGGATGTAAGAACACCGGCGCTCAAAGCTAGATCCGCCCACACAGTCAGCTTCCAGGAACCAGCAAGTTCGTTAGAACTTTGGAACGCTCTGCCAAAATGCTCGCAGAATCCTCGACCGGACGGAAAAAACCACAGGGTGCCGACGCAGAAGCCCTCTCTTCTCTCTCTGGAAAAAATCATAAAAAGTTAGTTTCTGAGAGAAAAAGAGTCTCTACTTATAGTGTTTCACTGTAACCGCTCACATCCGAAACGTGCGCGACGTTGAATGTCAGATCCGAAATTATCGGATCCGTTATCGCACGTTTTGGAACGGTTCAGAACGTGGACAGCCACGTTCTGAGCGTTACAGCGCCACAGTGCGCCAATGCGCGCGCGCCCGGCGCCTGGCTCCCGGCGCCCCCGCGTCCAGTGGCGCCCAACCTGGCTCCCAAACAGGCGCCCAAACTGGCGCGCAACTAAGTGCAAAGTGCGCCAACAAAACGCCACATTACGTCTCATGAGCCCATGAGCCCGAGTCCGAGTTGCTAAGCCCCTTTGGGGCTTAGCCCCAATGGAATTAAATTGAGCTTGGCCAAAAATCATAAATGCTTTTAATGTGTGTCTTATCCTTACCTCCATGTAAAATCACCCACATGGTTCCCTCCTTAGGGTCACCACCCCATTTGCATCTCTCTACTAGGGGTTATATTGAGATACCCATGAGTTTTTCTTTGCAATGTGGGACTAAACTTACATGGCTTGTTGAGAGCAAGCTCTCTACAAGTTCAAGGAAAGGAAAAACTCCAACAATCTTCCACATATCTCAATATATGTGTAGGGTTAAGCGTTCCCCACAGTAACTGTCCATTCTGCATTAGGATAGATGTCGCTGACGGCTAGAATCTTCCCGCATGGGTTGAACAACAGTATAATACAAGAATGGACTATGCCTTAAATTTTGTACCACAGTTGCAATTCTTCTTACTCACAAAATGTAGTTATTTGTACTTCTGGCTGCACATTAAAGGCCATGTGTCAGCCTGGTTTCAGTGTACAATTTTGAGCGTCTACAAGTTTACCCTCAAGAGACGGCCTGCTATCTTTGTCCATACACTATAGGTGAGTTCTTTATTAAAAAGACATGGCATGAAGCCTTGTGCTTTCCTTGCGGTGCTACGCCGCTATGACATGGCCTAAAGCCGAGACATTATCCCTACCGGGAACCTCATTGTAGTGTCACACTACTGCAGCATGAGGTCACAGCCTCTTTGCAGTGCCATACTACCCAGCATGGAGCCTTAGGCTCCTTTGCGGTGTTACGCCGCAACGACATGGCTTGCAAGGCCGAGACTTTACCCCTATCCGGATACCTCATCGTGGTGTCGTGCCACTATAACATGAGGAACACCTCGCCTTTGTAGTGCTGACTACCCCTCTTTAATTTATCATACAGCATTAGGCTACCTGCCTATTTGCGGTGCTACTTCGCTGTGACTTGGCTCACAAAGTCGAGACATTACCCCTAACCGGGAACCTCATGGTGGAGTCACCCCACTGTAGCATGGAGTTACACTCCTTGTAGTGTTGCGCTACCGTGCTTCCTGTAAAGCACTCCAGACATTCACTCTGCCTGAGAACTCATTAAGGCATTTAAGCCATCCTCATCACAGGATCTGTTTTTCGCAGAAAATACATAGTCGACAACAGTGGTTATCGGTCCGTAACCCTTCCATGTTCCAAAAAACAAGTACCCACTGTTACCTGATATTTTTCAGGTCAGTGGTCCTCCTTTGAACCGAAAGTTAGATGTCTAGTAGATTTCTCTTTGAACTAATAACTTAAAACTTTACGGTAGGATTACAAAGACACAATATCAGAATACTTTCAAGCCCATCTTCCTTGTTATGTCTTCGACCAGCTGGCGCTTGAGGCCCTTCGTGAACGGATCCGTCAGGTTCTCCCGACTCCGAACATCGATCACTGCAATAATGCCTCTTTTGATGAGATTGTTCACTGCTCTGTGCTTCAACCGCACAGTCCTCTTCTTTCCGTTGAAGAGTTCATTTGATGCCACTAATGCTGCCGCCTGGTTGTTGCAGTATATAGGTATCGTCGGTATCTGCGCTCCAACCAATGGAAGATCATACAAGAGCTCCCGAAGCCATTCTGCTTCATCTGCAGCAGCGTCCAGTGCAAAAAACCCAAATTCCATGGAGGAGCGAGAGAGCATAGTCTGCTTCTTCGACTTCCACGATATAGCAGCTCCACCCAGGGCGAATATGAATCCATATGTGGACCTCTCGCTTTCCACCTCCGAACAACAGCTAGCATCACTGAAACCTTCTACTACAGACGGATCTCCGCTGAAGTGCAATGCATATGTCTGAGTCTTCTTGAGATATCTCATGACACGCTTCACAGCTTTCCAGTGCTCAGCGCCTGGATTGCTAGTGAAACAACTCAGCATTCCCACGGCAAAAGCTATGTCAAGCCTAGTGGCAGTAGTAGCGTACATCAAACTCCCGATGACGCTAGCGTACTCCAGCTGCCTGACGCTTTCACTCGAGTTTGGCTCCAGCTTCTGATCACCGCGGTACGGCGTACCAATTATAGGAAGATCATGATACCCGTAGCGAGTGAGCATCTTTTCAATGTAATGAGATTGTGACAGCGCCAATCCAGTGTCTGTCCGGATGATCTTGAGTCCCAAGATAACATCAGCATCTCCCAAGTCCTTCATACTGAACTTCGTCGAGAGGAACTTCTTTGTCTCCGTGACGCAGCTTATATCCGTACCTATGATTAGCATGTCGTCCACGTATAGACAAACAATGACTCCTCTTCCGCCAGCAAATTTTGTATAGACACACTTGTCTGTTTCACGGACCCTGTAGCCATCTGACCTTATGACTTTATCAAACTTCTCATGCCACATTTTGGGAGCTTGCTTTAAACAGTACAGAGATTTCACCAACTTGCAGACTTTGTCTTCAAGACCTTTGACGACAAACCTTCTGGCTGTTGCATGTAAATCTCTTCGGTCAGCTCGCCATTCAGGAATGTTATTTTCACATCCATCTGATGTATCACCAGCTTGTGTATTGTTGCAAGAGCAATTAACAATCTGATGGTTGTCATCCGGGCTACTGGAGCATACGTGTCAAAGTAGTCGATCTCCTGCTTCTGAGAAAACCCCTTGGCCACAAGCCTGGCCTTGAACTTCTCAATGTCTCCATCGGCTTCCATCTTCTTCTTGAAGATCCACTTGCATCCGATAGGTTTTGCTCCTTCAGGTAAATCAACCAACACCCACGTGTTATTGGAGGTGATTGAGTTAATTTCATTGTCTATCGCCTCCTTCCAGAAGACAGCATCTCTGATCTTCATCGCCTCATCATAAGCAAGCGGATCTCCTCATCATAAGCAAGCGGATCTGCTTCCACATGATGAGTGACGAAGTCATCTCCGAAGTTCTTCGGCCTCCTCGCTCGTTTCGTAGAAGGCTCAGCGAGTTCTGCTTCAATCGTTGTCTTCTCAGCAACAACTTTAACTTGGACTACCGGCTCATTGGAGATCTCAGTCTCCTTTGCACCTTCATCATTCTCCGGAATGTCCGTAAAAACAATGTTCTTGTGCCTTGCAAACATGTCTTCAAAGTATTCAGCATCTCGAGATTCGATGATATGATTTGACTCAATATCAAGAAATCTCCGAGCATCACTCTTCTCGGCATACCCCAAAAAGATCGGCTTCGTAGTCCTTATACCGAGCTCTTGAATCTTCAGATATGGGAGCTTCACATAAGCCAGACACCCCCACACTCGAATGACATTCAAGTTATATCTGACTTTGAACCAGAGTTCATGAGGAGTTACATCTGAAGTTGCATATGGCACTCTATTCAGAATAAAAGTGGTCGTCAATGCAGCTTCTCCCCAGTAACATTTTGGAAGACCCGCAGTTAACAGCATTGAGTTCATCATTTCTGTCAACGTTCTGTTCTTTCTCTCTGCTACTCCGTTAGATTGAGAAAAATACGGGACAGTAGTCTCGTTGATGATTCCATGTTCTTTGCAGAACAACGAATTCATGAGACCGATACTCTCCGCCTCGATCACTTCTTAGTCTCTTGAGTTGTTGTCTAGTTTGCCGTTCAGCCTAGGCTCTGAACTCCTTGAACTTCTCAAACGCTTCGTCTTTAGACTTGAGCAAGTAGACGAACGCGTACTTTGAGAAGTCATCGATGAAGATTATGAAATACTTCATCCCGACCTTTGTAGAGAATTGCTTGAAGTCACAGATATCGGAGTGCACCAACTCCAGAAGATCTGTGCTTCGATTGACCCGATGAAAGGATTTCCTTGTGATCTTTGTCTGAGCACATACTTCACACTTCTCTACCTTACCCCCACATTTGGAGATAAGTCCTAGACTGAACATTTTGTTTATCCTTTTACAGTGAACATGTCATAGCCTATTATGCCACAACTCAAGAGAATAATCAGAACCAGCAATTGCATTAATTTCATTTGACTGGTTTACAAGCTGAATTTTAAACATTCCTTCGATTTGAAAAGCCTTTTTGAAGTATGTTCCATTTTTGGACATTACCATCTGGCCAGCATTAATGTCCATCCTCAAGCCTGCGTTGCTAAGCAAGCTCCCAGAGATCAAGTTCTTAGCAATCACCGGAACATGCTTCACACCTTGAAACGTCAGAGTGTTCCCGGAAGTAAGTTTCAGCTCCACAGTCCCGATCCCCAGAACTTCAGCTTGGGCCTGGTTCGCCATGATAACTTTCTCGGAAGTTGCCTGGTACGTGACGAACCATTCCTTGCCAAAACAGACATGACATGTCGTACCAGTATCAATCCACCAGTCAGAGTCAGCCCCCACAGCTGTGACCTGAGCGATCATAGCAGCAACATTAGAAACCATGAAAACCTTGCTAGGCTCACCTTGCTCGGCTTGTTTGGACTTGGATTTGCATTCACTCTTGTAGTGGCCCTTCTTGCCACAGTTGAAGCAAGTCACATAACTTCTGTTGCTTGAACGAAGGACCCTTCACTTTCAGATTAGTGGAGTCCTTCTTGTGATGGGAAGCCGTCTGCTTCCCCTTGAATTCTCCGGTCTGTACCAAGTTGGCCTTAGCCAGTTGTTTGGACAGGGAGTCCATCTTTTGTTGAGACCGCATCTCGTCCTCAACATGGATCTCTTGCAGGAGATCATCCATGCTAATGTCCAGCTTCTTCCGATGCATTCTTGCATAGAAGTTGCTCCATCCAGCAGGAAGTTTCGAGACTATCCCTCCAACGACAAACTTGTCGACGAGGGGCATCTTCTCGTCATCCAACTTCAGGAATTCCTTCACTTGAGACAGCATCGCCTTCTCGTCTTCGAAGAGCCACTTGTGGTACTTCTCAACGATGAAGATTTTGGACCTGTTCTCATCATCTTCATACAGCTTTCCCAAAGAATTCCAGATCTCTTTGGCCTTTACCTTCTTGGAATATGACTCTGCCAGAGAGTCTTCCATAGAATTGAGAATCAGCAGTTTATAGATGCTATTTTCTCTCTTCCACTTGCTCTGCTTGACATGTGCAACAGCAATAGTGTCTGCACTACCACCTTCTGGAATCGTCGGTTCATCCTCAACCAACACATGGTCGACGTCCACGAGTTGAAGATTGAGGGCGATCTTCCTCTTCCAGATTTGAAAATATTCTCCGTCGGATTTCTCCAACTTGTTAAAGCTGGTATCGAGGAGAGAAGCACGAGAGTTTTCCATCTTCTTATCTAGCTTTGAGATTGTTAGTCTCTGGACGTAATTTCAGAAGAAAACACTGTGAGAAAACGTAACTAGAAGGCTCTCGACTGAAAGTCGTGCTTCCGATACGTGACAGCAGCGAGGTAGAGGCTAAAAAAAAAAAATTAATTACAGCAGAAGACGTTCTTCCTCACAAACTAGTTGTGATTGAAACAGAACGTTTACAGTAGAGGAAGAAGAAGAATGAGGAAGAGAAATCTTGATGGGGTGTAAGAACACCGGCGCTCAAAGCTAGATCCGCCCACACGGTCAGCTTCCAGGAACCAGCAAGTTCGTTAGAACTCTGGAACGCTCTGCCAATATGCTCGCAGACTCCTCGGCCGGACGGAAAAAACCACAGGGCGCAGACGCAGAAGCACTATCTTCTCTGTGGAAAAAATCGTAAGAAGTTACTTTCTGAGAGAGGAGAGTCTCTACCTATAGTGTTTCACTGTAACCGCTCAGATCCGAAACGTGCGCGACGTTGAATGTCAGATCCGAAATTATCGAATCCGTTATCGCACGTTTCAGAACGGTTCAGAACGTGGATATTTGCCATTAAAATCTTTGACTGGAATTTCAATTACAAACAGAACAGTATTACAATGTAAGACTTAGATGTAGTCCTAGGAGTATACTTTTGTTTTTATCTCGGTCCTGTGTCGGTGGAGCGAGTGGTAATGCGTTGACTCCGTTGACGATCTGACGACGGTTTTAGGTTCTCTGAAGGTCTGGGTTGCTCTGGATGCCGGAGCTTGCGAAGGGAGAAGAAGACGTTGAGTGTCTCTTCCGATCTCTCTGAACAGACGTGCGTCTCTGTAACTCTGATGATCTGGTTACTTTTGTCTTTGACGGTGTATGTCTGTATATCTCCCTCTGTGTGTGTGTGTATGGAAGAAGGAAATGATCCCTCTATTTATAAGCAGCAGGTTGGGCTGCTCATGCGCGCACATGTAGGATGCGCTTGTACGTGGGAACGCCACGTGGCTGATGCTGACGGGAGGAAGGCGCATGGATGATGCGCCATGATTTGTGGGTTGAATCCTTCATGCTGCATTTGTGGCTGGCACGTGGCAGTGGAGAAGATCTTTCTGTTGCTGAGATCTTGGGTGGTTAGCACCCCTTCATAGGCTGAACTGAGTCAAAGGACACGTGGCGTACGTCCATGGCTCAAAGATCTCGAATTTAGTGGAGAAGGATCTGATGAGCTGCGCCTGGAATCGGGCGCATGAGGAGACTTAGCTCTTAATCTTTAGGAATCACGAACCAGTCTGGGCGCATGGCTTTTGAGGCGCATGCAAGTGGTTGATCGGCTACGTGGCTTGTAACCGTCAGAGGAGAGTAATGATGATGCTGACGTCCGCGGCGCTTCGTTTTCTGCAGAAAGCTGTCGACTATTCAGTCCTCGGGGGACGTGTTGCCAACTCTGTCACTTTCGCATTAATTGCTTAGTGGGTGACGAGCCGAAGTGGGCGCATTGATCTGCGTTCCACTAGGCGCATGGGAACGCGTGGGACGCATCTTTATGTGGTGCTCGGTACATGGGCGCGTCTGTATGATGCGCGGTATCTGACCGGCGCATCTGTTACATGACGCATCTTTGATTGGTCCGACTGTTGAGTTCTTCGAGTGCTTTAAATAGCCGTTTTGACCTGGCTGAATTCGAAGAGGCAAATTCATCATCGTAAATGCAAGCTCGTTGCACTAACTTCGGAAAGGTTGCCACTTGGTGCATGGGTTTGATTTGTCCTGGCCTATAAATAGCAACAATTTGAGAGTTTTGTTGTCTCTCCCTTGACTTTCTCGACGAAGATGAACTTCTTTGTCCGAGTACATTCTGTTGCCAAGACGCTCCCCAGGGTGAAGATGCGTCGAGTCGCCTTCGTATGCACTCGTGAAGGTGACTGTTACATCCAAAAGTCGGGATCGCGGGCTCCCGACGCAGGCCGAAGGTGCCTGTTGCATCCAAAGATCGGGATGCTCGAGTCCCGTCTCCGTTATGCCGGAAGAGCCGCAGATCGGAATTGCGGTGCTCTCCTCTTCCTTGGGCTTTGGAGAGCTCTTCCTCCTGCTAGAGTGGGGTTGATCGCCTGCTCTTGTTATGCTCAAAGCTGCTCCTTCAGCCGAAGCACTTGATCGGATCGAAGTGGAGCGCATATGCTGAGACTTCATGATGCGCCTGACTGAGACGTCGAGGAGATGCGCTTGACTGAGACGCTGAAGGGACGCGCCTGACTGAGACGCTGATGAGATGCGCCTGACGGAGGATACGCCTGGCTGTAGTCTTAGGATATTTCTTTTTGTAGAAGTTCTCCTTTTGTAAAGCCTTTCTTTAGACATGTAAAAGACTTTTATATGAAATAAAAATCTTCTTTTCATGTCTATACTTTTGCTATCCTTTGCTGTGCTAAGTGCTTCGTTTGAGCTCCCTGGCGCATGTTTGTTAAGCGCATAGGAATTCTTGCCTATAGATGCGCCTGAAATTCCATGCTTCTACAGTGGACAGCCACGTTCTAAGCGTTACAGCGCCACAGTGCGCCAATGCGCGCACGGCCTGGCTCCCGCGCGCCCTGGCGCAGCGCCACAATGCGTCAATGCGCGCGCGCCCTGGCGCCCGCGCGCCCGAGCGTCCAGTGGCGCCTAACCTGGCTCTCAAACAGGCGCCCAAACTGACGCGCAAACGATCGCACAGAGGCTCGCGCAACGAGCGCACAATGCTGACGTGCTAAGTGCGCCAACAAAACGCCACATTATGCCTCATGAGCCCGAGTCCGAATTACTAATCCCCTTTGGGGCTTAGCCCCAATGGAATTAAATTGAGCTTGGCCAAAAAGCATGAATGCTTTTAATAGGTGTCTTATCCTTACCTCCATGTAAAATCACCCACATGGTCCCCTCCTTAGGGTCACCACCCCATGTGCATCTCTCTACTCCTCAAGAGGGGTTATATTGAGATACCCATAAGTTTTTCTTTGCAATGTGGAACTAAACTTACATGGCTTGTTGAGAGCAAGCTCTCTACAAGTTCAAGGAAAGGAAAAACTCCAACAATAAGTTATTCATATATAAAGATACGGGTCGGATTGGGTCGGGTCGTTTGTCATTAGAACCAATCCAAACATACCCATAACTAAAGTTATTCATATATTAAATTACGGGTTGGGTCGGTCGGGTTGGGTCGGTCGGGTTGGGTGGCACCAAACCCTACCCAACCCAAACCATAACTTAGTTGTAAGGGGGTGTTTCGGTATTAGGTTTTCTCCACACAAAATTTCCAATTTCTTTCTACAATGTTCATCTTTCTCACCTCCTCCCTCCCGATCACAGTTGAAACGACGGCAGAAAAAAAAAAAAGACAGACGGTCATCCCAAGTACGTCCCTCCCGAATTTGATGATGAATTCATCAGGATACTTACAAATACGAATTTGACAGTGGCCCCCACAAATTCGTGTCGGATTCGAATCCGATACGGATTCGTCAACATTTTTGCTGTGTCCATGCTTCATAGGGTGCACCCTTCAGATTTAAGAAATTGGTCAAAGATTGAATAGTATACAACTGGGCAGGGACCATATTGGGCATGGTGCTGCAGCGAGACGACTATTTGAAAAGACACAAATCAGCCACGGTATTCTGTCTGACTAGATCTGAGTTAATAAACATGCCCATCATTCGGCCTATATTTAAACACAGGAGATCGACCATCACTAGCCCACATCCTGACCAGATGCAACATGACTTTGGAAAGTGGCTGAACAGCAGGGCAGTAGGCACATTAACCACCATATTCCATTATCAGTTTATCATCAAGCCAATGTTTCCACTTCTCAGAGTTCATACTAAAACTAATACACCTATCTAATTAATTCTTTAAATGGGTCATGAAACGCACACCCCCAAATAGTTCTCATATTGTCTCAAAATCAACACATCCTACCAGCCCCCACTAGCGTTCATACTAAAACTAATACACCTATCTAATTAATTCTTTAAATCGGTCATGAAACGCACACCCCCAAATAGTTCTCATATTGTCTCAAAATCAACACATCCTACCAGCCCCCACTAGCATCCACGCTCGACTTGATATTTTAGACTAGAGAAATAACAGGTAACATAATCTCAAAATTGCAATCAAGTAGCTGGTATAGTTTATTGCACAATATGATTATTAAACCTTTTTTTTTACCTTGATTGGCTTCCCACAGAGAATCCGAGCATTCCCCAATTGAATGGCCGTGGCAGCTTCTGAATGGTTACTGTATCTCACAAAGCCGAATCCCTTTTCACGTTGTATACGAACCTCTTCAATCACTCCAGCACCAAGATTATGGAAATGCCTATGGAGATCAATTTGTGTAACCTGCCAAATAATCAATGTGGAAAGATCAGATGACAGAAAATGAACAGATATCTCAATAATAATGATGATTAGAAGAGTCTTCTAAGAAATTTGCACACATCTCTAGAATTCTCATGAGCAGTATGCTGGATACACTACTACAGAAAATAAACATGTAACAAGAATGCCTGTATAAAAATGGACATGAAACAAGAAAAAGACATTCACCCCACTGGCAGGAAAAAAAAAATCATCTTAATACTCTCTCGGATTCTCTTTAACCCACAAGTATTTCAAAAAAGAAAAAGCTACAACAATTTGCCTCGAACTTTAATGTGAAAGATAAGAGAAATAAAAAAAAGGACACTTGCCTCAGGTGAAAGGTTTCCCACATAAACTGTTGTATATTGTGGGTTATTTACTGGCCCCTCATCATTTAGGTTGTCTCGACCATCTTCTGCATACATAGAATTTGAAATTGAAACAACCTAGTTTAACAGGATAATGAATGCTAAAAGGAACCAGGAGAACTTGACAAATACCATAAAACAATCAACCAGCCAGAAATTAAAATACACGTGTGTGTGTGTGTGTGTGGTGGTGGGGTTGGGGCTTTGATAATCTAGATTTCAGAAACATGGTGTGGGTATGATTTCAGACTTTTAGACAAAACACAGTGACTAATGAATGCATGAGATTGTGATTCTCAAACCACACCCACAATGTGTTTCTAATAATCACTATCTAAAAGACTTTTTTTGTTTAATATACATATGACGAGTAATTGTGATTTAGTTTTAATCAACTAAAACAAATCTAACTTTAAATTTAAATAAAATACAAATATTACTATTGTTAAATACATAGAAATTTGATTATTGTTAATTAGCTAAACATATGTAGCTAACTCCAAAAAAATTGGAATGAAGATTTTTTTTTTATTGTCATATAAAGTTATAAACAAATGCGTACATTTATATAAATTATCAATATTTTTTAAGGTAGCAATTGTATTAAGAATTATGAACTTAAGTTTGCAATATGATAACTTGGGAGAGTATTTTATTACAATTTTATTGATATATTAAGATAACTTTTAATATATAAAATTTATTTATTAATTGGATATATATGGATTTGTTCATCTACCTCGTCAATAAAAATATATATTTAATCTCTTTATTCCATTTAGAAAATAAATGACAGACTTCCATATTTGATGTAAGAACAAATTTTACTTAAAAATGGTACAAGAACTATTGGATGTGAATTTGTCAGATCACTTGATCATCACAGGATATAGCCAGTGAGATTAAGATAAAAAAAACAGTATTCTAAATGGTGGTTGAGGCGGCCGCCTAGGTGGTCTCTCCCGCACCGCTTTGCGGCAGGCGGTGGAGTAGGCGGCCAGCGAAAGTTTGGCAGCGTAGGCGGAAGTGAGACAGCATAGACAAAGGTGAGACGAGGTAGGCGGAGCAATATCTAACAAGATATTTTGATCAAAAGGTTTTGCAAGCATTTTGGGCCTATGGTTCACTTTTACGAAACTAAAACTTAATAAATCTTCGTGTTTTACAACTTAGGCATGCATGGAACACTCTTAACATGTGCATATTATGCAAAAAAGATTGTGGTAAAATAGTTAAAATTGTCCAATATGTATCAACCGCCTAGACACCGCCGTTTAGAACCTTGGAAAAAAAATATTGTTTACCTAGATTTTTGTTTCACCCTTACTATACTTTTTTCTAAAATCGGATGAATTTAGTTTGGAGCCCCTAATTAGGGTTTCTTTCTTCCATATGAAATCTTAGTTAATGAAATCTACCGCATCATACTATTAGTTAAATCAATAAATAAATAAAATATTAAGGCAAAATTAGGTTTAGAGATACATGGAAGAATCTCTTATGATAAATAATCCTAACAAAAAGATGCTTGATAGAAGAAGAAAAAAAGATATATAAATCTTAGGTTTACACAATAATTTAAAAAAAAAAGAACATAAAAGAGCACTTAATTCAGATGCAAAGAAAAAATATATATAATGGAAACAATTCCTCCCGAACCTTCGACTCCACATCACAACTCGATCCGAAAAGAATTTTCGAGCTATAACTCTCAATCACTGAATTGGCATATTCGTCCTTATGTAATCAGAAAGTTGATTGGAGGCTTCCAAGAGATAGACGGAGAAGATGAATATTCATGAAGAAAAAGTTGTGGTGGAGAGGAAGAAGGGAATAGGAAAAAAAAAAAGGTTTGATATAACCAATTAAATACTGAGATTTTGAAACCGTATGGATGAGGGTTGTTGTTCCAACGGACCAAAATAGATAGGATGTTGTTAGCCTGTTAGGTACGGTTTGAAAGCATTAAAATCCAGAATAATCATAATTGACTAACACCTGATTTTGAATCCACTTCCTAGAACCACAATTGACTAGCGCATGATTTTACGATCACCCCCTACAATTCTGAAATCCTAAATGACTAACCCCCCTTAGGGATTTGCAAAAACTAGAGTTAGGCAACAAGTGATTTTAGTCTCACGTAGTAGAACCGAATAAATTTTCTTATAAAAGCAGAAAATTATACAATTGAAGAGGCTCTCCGAAGGAAATTGATCGACATTCGCCCGGAACCCGACCGCTTTTCATATCTCATAATCTCAGAGGTAGAACTAGCCCCAAATTCACCACCAATCGTAGAACACTCGAAGATGAGGCAAGGGCAGAATATCCTAAGATACGAAAGCCCACTGCTCGCATTTTATGAGAGGTTAACAAAAGCTTCTCAACAAGGATATTTCATGGAATTGTTGCTAGAGGATCTCCTTGGAGAAGTACCAGATAACAAGTGAAATGTCATTCTTCAAGATATAACATGGCAAGGGAATAAAATTTAATTGCATAGGAAATTTATGATATTGTTAAATGATGAACAGGAATTCAAGCAGAAAGATATATCGAGAACCCAACCGATGTTGAAAGATGTATGGACAAATCAAAAGTTGGATATGTTTTCCAAAAGAGCAAACCAAAAAGGTTAATATATCTTCGACTTAAATATGGAACTCACATACATGTGAAAGGTAAACTGCAAAATAACTCAGAAATAATATACATAATTATCTTATTACATCCCCTAAAATAGAGATATATAAACTAGTAGATAGATAAATCTAAAATTACATTTTAACAAATTTAATATGCCTTGTACATATCTTCTAGTCTTGGGAATCATAGGTTCCTTGATGCTTTATAAAGGTTGCTTCTATATGCATATTGCAACATTCCCACCTAGAAACACATTTCCATTCCAGGAGTATTATATGTAGGCACCATACTACTAGATATATACTATTTCTATAACTTTGTATAATATACTTATTTCAGAAGAACTAACATTTCGTATTTGGTATAATTTGCATATCCCTAGGAATGTGACATTTCAAGCATAATTTTCCTGTTTTACTTGTTTCATTAAAAAGATTGAACTCTACTATCCATTGTGGATTAAGTCATTGAACGTCAACATGTACAGTCTTCTAGCCAAAGCTCCTACAGGACCGCTGTCGCTTCGCCTAGCCCAATTAAGCCGATCCAACATATGTATCTCCGTTACGTATACCCTAGTTAAATACATTAGATAGGCATAAAGTGATGGGTATGCTTTAACAGAACCTAAATTAACTCAAATGATGCACCTGATACTCTGATAGAGAAATAACATTTCACTTCCAACATCTGTGGTGTTCTCTACTCTGTTGGCACTGCATCTTGCAACTCCTCAACAGATAATCTCAATGACAAACTCTGGATCATTCAACAGAGACAAATACCTGTCGTAAAAAGTAGGTCTAGATAGCTGCATAGGCATCCTAGGCCCAGCGCACTTGTCCTAGGCAAGGTCACATGTTTTCTGGCAGCCCGAAAGATGGTGGAGCCCTCCTAGTCGCCTGGGCACACATTTCGCCCTGTTTAGACAGGTTAGGAGCCCATATAGCTCGCTTAAAAGGCAGGGCTGGTTGTAAGTCAAGTGGGTCATAGCCCTTTCAAATAAATCTCCTAACACTTAACCCTAACCCTCAATTCCAATTCCCATTTCTGTTCACTTCTCCCAAAGGCATCCACAAGCAGACGATTGTGTTCTTTATATGCAAGAACAATTACTGTCCCAATTCGGATTGAAGACATGCACCAGCACTAAAAAGAAAATACAGCCAGAATCTTTGCTCGTAATGACAGCTGACTCCAAGGATGTGACTCACTACCCACTATCATAAAGGAGGATGCACTAATAGAGTTACCGACTACTGCCGGTTTGAAGACATGCACCTGGCCGCTTAGAAATCTAAACTTGTATGTATAAATAGGGATGAAACCCTTGTTAGAAGGGCATCGGTTTTCTTGAGTATTTTCTTTGAAGTTTTCTTTAAGGATCCTTAGTGTGCTTGTAATCGTCTACTTTCATCAATAAAATCTTTCAGAGTTCAGTGTGCTCTTCTTCTCTTTTACTTCTTATAAGATCTCTCCAAATTGTTTTCTAGATTATTATTAAAAAAAACTATTATATTTAACTTGTGCCTCGTTTGAACGAGACGCACGCCACGCCATGCACCTTTGGCATTAAGGGTATCTTGTGTCTCACCGCGTGCACTGACAAGACTAGTATACATTATACTTCACTTTGTTTTTATCGTTAAATATTTTTTAATTCTTATCCACACCCTATATACTATGCATCTATTATGTAGTTATTTATTATATACAACTTAGATGACAAATTTGTCAAATTCAAAAAAGAGGATATTCACATTCCCAAAGTGATGCCGGAAAAAGATAGTGTTCAGTTACTGACAAGCTTTGTTAAGATGTTGTCAGGCCTGTTTTGCTTTCTTTTTAACCTAAAAATTTCAAGCGGGCTCCAGTATCCTGACAAGAATAGACTTCAACTATGGCCTCCCTTTCCACAATTTACACCTAGCAGCTTGTTTGGCATTTTCTCAAAACATAAACACTAAGATGTTCAAACATCTCACAGCAGGCAGCATTCCTACACAAAAAATTGAAGTTAACATATAGAAACTTAGATTGAGAAAAAAGAACTGACAGCTTTGTACTAGCGAGGTGGTTTCTTTAAACAACAGGATTAGCATTCCCAAATCAGATGACAAATTCAGAACTGGAAGAGACCAAAATGCTAGTCGTTCATGATTCATAGTTACTCTAATTTCTTCAAATAATGATAATTTTTTCCAAGCAATGGGAGATACACATCTTATATAGCATCTATGACAGGTGATACGAGTCCAAGTTCATGATAAGCCATAGGAACGCAGTCTCAGTCATTCATCACATCATGAAGTAGTTAACACAGAAATTAATAAGAAATTTCTTTCAAATATAACATCATTGATTTCACAAAAAACAAGAAACTTGACAAATCAAATGTACATGTATATGAAAGTCCATGTGTGTGTATAGTTCCAAAACAATCCAGCTTGTTTTCTCAGTATCAAAATGCACCTACCTGTTGAATCATTTGCTAGTTCCGCTACATTATTGGGTTCTGAGTTTTGTTTGTCCTCATTACTACCAGCACCCTTTGTTGCCCAGTTGCAGCGAATCTGGCGACTGCCAAGCCACTTACCTGAATAACAAAAAGTACTCGGTTAAAGTCACCATTGCCACCATCTCATAAATGGATAGATAGATGGATATAAGTTGCGAATTTTTATGCAAAGATGGAAAATATATTATTTTCCCCACGTTCTTAACATGCTGCTCATGTCTCACAGAATAGATGGAGGGGGGGGAATATCAATAGACTTGTATCTCACAACCATGAAGTTGCACAATCAACGAGTAACCAATAATCTAAAGGTCTTTTGGAACAAATATGAAGGTGTTAAAGCAACTACAGTACAATATTGATCAAATCTAACCACATAACCAGAGAGGAAACTGGCGATAAAGAGGAACTTGATATCCTTGATTCAGAAAATCTAGGGAGGTAGAATCCTCAGGGTTGCTTAAATGAATTATAACTACAGTCAACTTACCAGTTAAGTCATTTATTGCACTTTGTGCATCCTGCAAAAGAAAATTTAAAATGCATGATCAAAAATCCTAAGTGGTGTATAGGAAATGTCAAGTAGATCAAACAGCTTATTTACTAAACCTGTTGATTACGGAAAGAAACAAAGCCAAACCCTCTTGAACGTCCAGTCTTTTGATCCCACATGACCCTTGCATCTCTGCACAAAATATTAGTTAACGGACCTCATTGTCAGCAAAATATGAACATCTTCAAGTACAAAGTAAAGGTACTACTGAATAATTTCAAATCCTCAGCCACAAATGTGCTCCTATTTCATCTCTAAGCACGTCTTTCTACCATCAAACAAATGCTCCATGGGAAGTTGTATAACAAACAATAAAGATAAATGAAACTTACGAGCAGCTGGAATATACAGAAAAGCATGCAAACAATGTAGCATCTGTGACCTCAGGGCTAAGATCTCCAACAAAAATGTTATAATGTCCTGCGGATAAAAAAAGTAACATCTCAGCTGTCTCATTAGTATTGGTACTCCTGGAAAATCCCTGCTGAGATGAAACTAAGAACCGCTGGTGCATAGCATTAACTAAATTTTGAACCTGATGTGTCCTCCCTCTGCCCACTGGCATATGCCCAATTAACCTTTATCGGCTGCCCAAACCTGCAAATTTACCCAGTTCACCAATTAAAAATTTGATAAGCATGAACAAGAAAACAAGACTATACAGCATTTTACTTACAAATGCCTCCCATTGAGACTCATAATGGCAAGTGCAGCAGATCTGCGATCAAAGTAGTCAATAAAACCAAAGGACGACTGCAAAATAACAAATCAACAATGTAAACATTATGAGAAAAACAAATTGACATTATAACAAGCACTAGGCAAAAGAAGAAATAAGAGCCATTGAACATTAAAATGCAGAAATAAGAGTCATTATAACAAGCACTTGGCTATCATTGCAAGCCAAGACCCCTCTGCTGTTCCTATCAAATCAGAAGCTCTAACAAAAACAAAACAAAAAAAAGACCAACACTGTGTGTGCGTGCACACTCCAACCTTATGAAGTTACTCATACAGAGAATCTAATACTGCCTCACACTCCAACACCCCATATTATTCACTATTCTACTCCCAACATGGGCTTCACTTTCACTTTAATAAATCTCTTACTGGTTGTTTTCATCATATTAATCTTAGATGATATCCTATCGACTTCATCGACTAGTAAAAGTTTGCAATGATCCTGCACTGGGTATATCCGTAGTTGGAATTACAAATGAAGATACTCGTACAGAGAATCCAATACTGCCTCACACTCCAACACACCATGTTGTTCTACTCCCAACATGGGTTTCACTTTCACTTTAGTAAATGTCTCCTGGTTGTTTTCATCATATTAATCGTAGATGATATCCTATCCACTTCATCGACTAGCAAAAGTTTGCAATGACAATGCACCGGGTCTACCCATAGTAACATGTCTATTGATGCCTTTAAACTTAGTAAATCTCTCTTTCGGTTATTTGTTCAGATAAATATTATCCTATCGGGCTTGACCAGTCCTAAACATTTCAAAATAAATTTACAGAAGTTCACTGTCCAAGGAGTGAGTGGGGTGGGTGGTGATGATCTACCTCTAGTAGCATATGTGGTGCAAAAGGGCATGCTATAATAAATTATTCATAACAATGTGTTACTTTAATATGATATACATGAGAACTAAAATATAGTGAAGCTTATTTGTGCTGCTAATCCAAATAAAATCTGACGTGCCAATAAAAAATGAAACATGTCTTTGACTAGGAAGGAGTTAAAGTCTCTAGGTCCCTCCATGTCTGCCCCCTCCCCTTTCCCTTTGCTTTCACAACAAGGTGAAAAGAAAAGTTAAATGCATCCATACCGCATACTGCATAAAAGAACAAGTCGGAGCAAAATTTACTGTTAAGGTTAAAAACAACCTTGTCTTTCCGAATGAGCTTGCATCCTTCAATAAGACCTGTACTTTGGAAAACCTCCTGCAGAAGTTCTTCTGTAACTTGGCTATGGATGTTGCCAACATACCTGCATTAATCAATAGTAGACACATTGAACATCGCGTTTGCAATTTAGCATCACTATAAATAAATTTCAAAAAATGAGGTAACTATTCTAAGGATAATATTGTGTAAACATGCAGGCATATTCAAATTTGAACATTTGGAATTGTAAATAAAACAAATTACTAAACAAAGTATTTAAAAAATAGACAGTACAAATAACAAAACTCGGCCAATTTAACTTCGTTGAATGGTTAAGATACATAAATTAACAGAAAGCTTCCAGTAAGAAAAGGGTTTCATGATGAGATCAAAGGAAGCTTGCACCACAGTAATATAAACAGGCATTGGCTTCACAGAAAACAAGAAAGAAGGAAACAAAAATATGAATATATTGCCTATAACACTCACACGCTGCGGCATGTACTTGAATCAAAGCCAGGAGGCAAATTTCCACTTGGGATAGGCTCAATCTGCAAATAAGAATGAAAAGGAAAGGAAAAAACAAAAGGAAAGGAGTAAAATATCATCCAATATTGAAACTTAGAAAGCAACCTCGTAAAACTATAGGTACCAAGCATACTATATAGCAAAAGTACATCATGTCTGTACCATTAGCAGAAAAAATAACTTCTGTCTCTACAATGTCACTAAAAAATACAGATAGTGCTGTGGATTGGTCAACAGTTCTTCCGTCCAATTTCTTACTAAAATCTAAAGAAAATTCAACTATTAAGCATGATACATCCCGAACAAGGGAAGCAGACAAAGAGGCAAGTGGAAAAGGTCGAGGCTAATATAAGATAGAATTGTATAGTGCACCACCCAAAAGCTAGCACTTAGACAAGATTATTAAAATAATGTGAAGTTATGACAGCAAATTATTGTTAAAAGCAAACCTGAAACAAGGTAAAATATCAAATGAGCACAAATACTACACAAACCCAAAAGTAAGCTAGATTGAAGGGTTATGCAAATGCGGCAACTAGCAAAAGTTCTTCAACAAATAAAGCATTGCTTTTTAATTTGATTTACTCCACCTTCACAAAATGTTGAGCTCCGAGCAAAGATGTCCATGGCAGCTAGACTAGTAGCCAAATTAATGGACTCTCTTTTGGGGTAGACAAGATAACAAAAGTAGGGGATTCAACAGTATTTATTAATGGTAGACAAGAAAACTTCCAAAACCTAACAATTTCACTAAACTCTCAAATTATCAACAACAGCTATGTATCTTATACTTTAGAATTACTAACCCAAACACATACTATTACGCAAAAAACCACCAAAACGTCAACAACTACATCAAATCCTGGATTAGACATGCTTCTCTTTGTTGGACTACGTCCGACTCTGTCGCACTTAACTTGGCAAGCAAATCCAACAGTCGCCAGGTTCAGCAGTTTAACCAATTGTTCTTGCGACCAAGCCTACGTTTGGTATGAACAGAACTAGGTTTTGTTGAAAACCTTGCAGAATTTTCTAGGCACAAGTGCTGTACTTGTCTCTGATCGTGCTTTTGTTTTTTGTGTCCTTCACTTTTTCGACACATCATGGAAGCGCAGGCTTCACCTTGATATTCTGTTTGAACGAAGGCAATAGACAACCTGCTTCACATCATACTTGGTTTTGAATTTCTGGGAAACAGATCTTGCTATTCAAATTAATGCCATCTCCCTTACCCTTTTGTTGTCCCTTTCTGTAGCAACAGGAACTGTGACAGATGGTTATTTACGACCTGCTTGGATGCCTACTTTAATTGATGCAGCACAACAGCACCTAAAGTGACATATACTGCAGTTGTTTGGTCCTCGCAGTAGTAATTGCATCAACCAAACGACTCTACTTGTTGACAGGACAGTTGGTCAACAGTTGAAGAAATTAATTTGTGGTCAGCTCAAGGTGCACAAAGCTGAAATGGAGGAACAATGTATTAATCGCGTGCTTAGCAATGTTGTAGGCGGCTAACAGCCTACAAGTAATGTTACTGTTGATTTCAACACAACTTTACTACAGGCAATTACCAAAAAAATAGGATTTGCTATCTAGTCAAACTACAACTTCGGTGGTAAAAAAAAATCGACTAGCAGTCTGGCGGTCAACCAAATAGGCCCTTGAAGAAACTAAAAATGCAGCCCAAATTAGTTGTATTTCCAATTATAAAAGTTGAGCAGCAGTAATTTGAATGACTTGAAACCCTAATTGCAATAATGATGTAGTGTATGTGTTACATGTTTGGAATCAATAGCTTTAACTGCATTTTAACTTGCGTCATGTTTGGTTGGCTGCTTGCAACAGCCTGCCTTGTCTTTCTAGTGTTAGGAATGTTACAGTTTTACTTGTAGTGCTTCATCATTCTTCGATTCCAATTCTGTCTCGTGAAAAAATTCACCAACTAATCTAGTTAGCCCTTAATTTTTAAGAACCAACTAATCGATTATAACCTGGCACAAGTAACAATTATTGGAAAGACATACCACAATGAAGTTTACGCTCTTTACAAATAAAAAGACAAATTTGTAAGCTTAACTAACTCAAGAACACGAATCCATTGTATTCCAACATATAGAAATACTAAACAAAAATTGAAATTCTTTAACAAGTTATCATAAGCAGTAAAACCTCTGATTTTACACAATGCAGAGAAACCTGATTCCAACAGAAATCCACTTCCTAACCCCCCGAACCGCAATAGCCAAACCCTAATAGTCAAAAGAACCCTAATTTCGATCACGATCCACTCGTTCCCAGCAACACGAAAGAAAAGCCCCAAATTCTCACGAGCCAAAGAGAAAGGAGATATCTTTAGCAAAGGAAAAGGAAGACAATTGAGGGGATGGAGCACCTGAGGAGCAGCGAGGAGTCCCGGGTGGGGATAGAGCGACTGCTGCTGGTGCTGGAGGAGCATCAGCGCCTGCTGCTGCTGCAGCTGCAGCTGCTTCAGTCTTTGCTGCTGCTGCTGCATCCTGATCAGAAACCCTAGCTACCTAGAGTTAGGGTTAGGGTTTCGATGCGATCGGATCAAATTAGGTTTAGGGTTTATGGAGAAGAAAAACCCTCGAAATCGAGGGAAGTGAAAAAGAGTGGTACAGGAAGGTAAAGTGAAAATTCTAGAAGATGGGGATGTTATGATTGAAAGGGCTTTTTGCATATCTTCCCTCACAAATATGCATTTTGCCGCTATATATATATATATATGTTACAAAACACTAAAAATTATTTGATACCAAAAAAAAATAGGAAAAATTTATGAAATGTCTAAAAACCGCAAAAGTTTTATGAAAAACCCACCGCAAAATAACATTTTATCGTGTGTCCAGAATTAACAAAAAATATATAAAAGGGTTCGGAATGACCTTTTTGTCCTTCTTATTTATTGAAAATACCCACGAAACCTACTCCTAAAAAAAATGTTTCGATTTTTCCTCTTCTTCCATACGCTGCTCACTTTCGAATATAGGTTTTCTCCTCCAAAATCTTCAAACCTTACTTCAAAAACTCGTCAGTGACTCTCCATTCGCAATCTTCACACCATGTCATCATCATCAGTTCCCACTTCATCATCATCATCATCATCAGCATCAACTGACCATTTTTCGTGTTAAAATATAGGAGAATGGTCATTTTGCGACAAACCGGAGAATGGTTATTCCCCGTGTTAAAATAGAGGTCCAAACATTATTTTTTTGCGATTCTAAAATTTGGAAAGCCCGTCAAACGATAAAACTGTTTATCTCAGGCTCCTCGAAAATAAGCTCCTTTTGCGACAAACCGGGCCTCGTTTCGACCTTCCAGTCAAAAATTATGTCCCTCCAAAGTTTCAACTGGCATTTTTTCATGTTAAAATGCAGGAGAATAGTCATTTTTCGTGTTAAAATGCATGAGAATGACCATTCTCTGTGGTAATATCACGGAGAATGACAATTCTTCGTGTTAATATCACAAAGAATGGGCATTCTCCTTGTTAAATTGACGGAGAATTACCATTCTTCGTGTTAAAATGCAAAAAATGACCATTCTCCGTTGTTAAAATCACAGAGAACGGTCATTCTCCGTGTTAAAATCACGGAGAATTGCCATTCTTCGAGTTAAAATACAGAAGAATGACCATTCTCCGTGGTAATATCACGGAGAATGGCAATTCTCTTTGTTAATATCACGGAGAATGGTCATTCTCCTTGTTAAATTGACGGAGAATTGTCATTCTCCGTGTTAAAATGTAGGAGAATGGTCATTCTCCGTGTTAAAATCGCTGTTAAAATCACGGAGAATGACCATTTCCCGTGTTAAAATCACGGAGAACAGTCATTCTCTGTGTTAAAATCATGAAAAATTGTCATTCTCCGTGTTAAAATGTAGGAGAATGATCATTCTCCGTGGTAATATCACGGAGAATGACAATTCTCCTTGTTAAATTGACGGAGAATTGTCATTCTTCGTGTTAAAATGCAGGAGAATGGTCATTCTCCGTGTTAAAATCATAGAGAATGACCATTCTCCGTTGTTAAAATCACGGAGAACGACCATTTCCCGTGTTAAAATCACGGAGAACGGTCATTCTCCGTGTTAAAATCGCAGAGAATTATCGTTCTTCGTGTTAAAATCACGGAGAATAGCCATTTTTAGTGTTAAAATACATTAGAATAGTCATTCTCCGTGTTAAAATTACGGAGAAGGTCATTCTCCGTTGTTAAAATCACGGAGAATGATCATTCCCCGTGTTAAAATGCAGAAGAACGGTAATTCTCCGTGTTAAAGTCACGGGGAATGGCCATTCTCCGTGTTAAATGACGGAGACAGTTGACAGAAACTTTTTTGTTGTAGAAAAAATTTGCCAGGAATAAAGATTTAAGAGTTTTTCGTTATTCTTTCAAAACGATGCTAACTCTTATGGAGAAAAGAAGATCTTCTCTCCACAATTGACCTAATCGCTGGAAATTTTCAAATCTCTCCATGAAGATGATGATGATGAGCGATGATCGGAGTTCGACTGAAGAAAAACACAGTGAACTACGAACGATTTTTGCGATCTATGCTGAAGATGAGAGCAATGGAATTCAGATATCTCGTGAAGAAGAAGACAAAAATCTTAATCCAAATCTGAGTTTGTGAATTCAAATATACATATATATATGACCAAATTTGTGCGAAGGAGTAGTTATGGTATTATCAAAATGACAATTTTGTAAATATAGAACATCTAAAGGAAATATTGGAATATTTAATGTGGAAATATATAATTTTGGGTATTTCATAAAACCCATCATGCGGGTGGATTTTTCATAAACTCCCACCCCGAAATTGGATATTTTAGTAATTTCCAGAAAAAAAATTATTGTATGGAGTTTTACATTTTTACTTATAATGTTTAGTTTATAAAATTTTGTAACTTATTTATAAAAATGTATGTTGTGTAACCCGTTAATTGGTTGAGTTGAAGGTCTAAAGTTGACAATATTTTAGCTTGGTCATAAATCTACAAATAAGTCAAATATTTGTTTGGTCAGATTTAGATGTTATTTTCTAGGGTTTCTAGGTTTATTTTATTCTTTTGTTGTAATTATTCATCTATTATATATAAAATTTAATCCATAAAAGGAAATATGTTGGTTATTCTATAAATTATTCTTTTCATATACTTTTAGAGTTTACACCATCTTATCATCTCTCCACCTGGCACATCATAATTTTCTACATGGTATAGAGCATAATTTATGATTCTAGAATGAGAGGTCAAGTCAAGACGATGGTGACGAAAAAAACTCTATTTGAGCTGTATCGAGCTTAGAATAGAGTCATATTAGTATCAGTGGTACTCGTCGATATACTAGTGGTATATGTTTTTGTCCCAAAACCTTTCTGATGGCATACCACTCTTTTCCAGTATACCGACGCTATGCCACCGCGGGGGCCGGTGGTCCAATTCGGACAAATTTTTAATCACCATTGAATCGTGATCAATAGTTCAAGTTATTTTCGGGAGTATGAAGTTTTAAATAGGAGTTTTATAACCCTAATTTCCTTACATAGCTATCTAAGGAGAGCGTTTTCTCAAATGTACAATTTTCTAATAAAAGGAAAAGATGATTCAGAGTTTTCTCAAATGTACAATTTTTTCAAATGTGTTTGTAGTGTAATTGAATTATAATTACATTTTCATGTTTCGTTGGAACATGTAATCAAACAATGCAATTTAATATCAATTGCGTTCAAATGTTTGGTTTTCCATGTAATGTAATGATTTTGTTTTAGAAAAAAAAGATAAATGTATCAAAATGTAATATATTTTTTTAAATATAAAAAAGCTTCAAAACAAAAATCTTTTTTTGTCCATCCTCATTTGCATGTTAAGGCTACTCTATCTCTTAAAACTTTTTCCTAGAAAAAAGTATTGATTTTAGCATTAAAAATCAAGAGTAACATATTGAATACAACAAATAATGATAGTAATACTATTTTTTGGCGGGCTAATCATTCGAAATTGATTGTGCTAAATAGGGTCGTGGTTGTGGTAGAGAAACCTTCTGTGTCAATAATTGAAAGAGAAGCTAATTAAAATTTGTCAAAGAAATATTAATTGACAAATCATAAAACAATTTTGTAATTATGTTGCGGTCACACAAAAATAACAGAAGAGAAATAGGTATTCAAGAGCTTACAACACCACCGAATCTAAAATGTCATATTGTTTCTTGGACTATCACTTATGACAGTAGTCAACACAAACACCGTACCTATATTTGCTACCTAGGTTAAAAAAGTTTTTTTATTTTTTATTTTAAAGAAGAGATAAATTCTAAGCTTTTGTAAACAACAATAATTTTTCCAATGACTTTTCTAATAAATGAGTTTAATGTGGAAAAGTAACAATTGTCATCTTCATCTAGCACGTATCTCTCGTCATTTTCTGTATGATCTTATATGTTCTAAGCCTTAATTTGTAAACAAAAATAATTTATTTGTGTCTCAATCCTTGTTAGCAAACACCCGAATAAAACTCGTATTATACGCGAATTTTTTCGTATCTTTCAAAAACGTATAATACTTGCGTACTTTTGACAGATTCAAATCAATACGTAAATTTTAAGCAGACAAAATTTTAATCGTGTTCCGTATAAATTATTTAAAAATTTGGCCAAAAAAAAGTGGTGAGAACCTGTTTAATTAACCAAATTTGACAACATATTTAAGAATGTGGAGTTTCTAACATTAATATTTTTATTTTTTGAATATTTGATCGAATTTTTGAACGTATTTTATTTTTGTTGAGCCAATTTATACTCGTACTTTTGCAGTCCCGATTTTTTCCGTTTGCCGTATTGCTAACAAGATGTTTTTTTTAGAGGAAGTAATGGGCTGTGTTTGTTTCAAGGAGACTCTACACAAAAGAAAAAGGAAATGAGGAAGAACAAAAGAGGGACCTGAAATTCATAGAAATTTAAACATAGGATACTAACTTTGAATCAAGAAACAAAAATCCTAGAGTACCCATGAGTTACTTATTTTTAGAACTCGACAATGAAAAATATGAAAATTTATTGGACTGCATATATCTCATTGCTTGATTTTTTAAGGATCTAAATAGAAAAAATCAAGAACCTAAACAGAAAAATAAGTCCACGTGTGAATTTCTTATTAGCAATTCGGCAAATGGAGAAAATTCGGAACGAAAAAAGTACGAGTATAAATCCGGTTAGTACAAATAAAATACGTTAAAAAATTCGGTCAAATATTCAAAAAATAAAAATATTGAGGTTAGAAACTTCACCTGAATAAAATTTAAAATTTACGATAAAAATTTATAATATTGAGTACAAATAAATTTTTTACGTACCGATTCAAATTTTAGAAAAGTATGCAAATATTATACGTTTCTGAAAGATACGAAAAAATTCGCGTATAATGCGAGTTTTATTTGAATGGTTGCTAACAAGGCCCGTATATAATCCCGTGGATTTGACAATTTGCTCCGGGGTTGGCGAGCGAGCAACGTCAAGAGAGATTCTAACCTTTGCTCATCCCACGGGAAATAGTGATACTTAGAAGCAATATGTCAAAATATACCATACAAGTGATTACTATACTTGTAGTGTACCTTACATTATTTGAATTTATTTTTTACTTTAATAAGTATGATGGAAAAGTGGAATGAAAAAGAAGAAGAAGAAGGATTGATGGTTTTTTTTTTCATATGGAAATGAAACATCATTTCTTTCCTTTGTGTTTGTTAGGAGGGATGAAAAAGTGAAGAGATACACTTTCTTTTGTTTGGCATGGAATGAGAAGCGGAGGAAAAGAAAGTAAAAATATATATATGTTTTACCAATTATATCTTCAACTAAAAACACTTATTTACCAATTTACTTCATGAATAATTTTAAATAATACTATTCACATGGGGTATAATTGTTAATTAATATAAACATCAACTTTTTTCGCACTTTTGGAGGAATTTATTAGGTTAGGAGGAAAAAGTAATCCTTCCACTTTTTCTTCTATGCAAAATAAGAAAAAATGAATAATTCCTCTCACATTTTTCTTCTATATTTTTTTTTCCTTTCTACTTTTTTTTCTCGTACCAAACAAGGCCTTATGGCAATTGTATCACTAAAGTATATCTATTAAAAAAATAATGATAACTTAGAAGCAAATCAGTATGTCAATCTATATGATATATACTGTATAATGTATACAGGGCCACAAATTAAATTATACCATTAATGAAAATGCATTGGAAATTGTGAAATATGTTTACTTTGACTTTACCTATTACTTTGACTTCGGCTTTAATCTGAACCATTGGATCAACATCCAATGATTCAGATTTGGAATGTATCGATACAAATTTTTACATGGGATGTATTGAAGAATTTTCTCTCTCTTTCTCTCTCTCTCTCTCTCTCTCTCTATATATATATATATATATATATATATATATATATATTTGGAACCAGGTCAGTTATTTCTGGAATCGCTCCCACTGGGATTCGAACTCCTGACCACTCGGGCCGCATGCATCTCTCTTAACCACTAGGCTAGAGATCATCTGCAAAAATAATATGGTAAGCGAAACAGAGGACACACACACACACACACACACAGATATATATATATATATATATATATATATATATATATATATATATATATATATATATATATATATATATTCTTTTTTTTTTGAACAAGTAAATTATTTCTAGAATCGCTCCCACTGAGAATCTAACTCATGACCACTCGGATCGCATGCATCTCTCTTAACCACTAGGCTAGAGGTCATTTGCTATATATATATATATATATATATATATATATATATATATATATATATATATATATATATATATATATATATATATATATTCAACCTAAAAATGTTAATATTCGATAATAATAATAAAAAAAACTAATGTGATATCAATATTTCAACAACTCATGTAGCATAAGGATCATTGTACCACCTTAATTTGTTCAAATTAATAATCAAGTATCTAATATATTAACTATGTTGTATAATTGTTAATATCTATATATTCTCTATATTTTAGTTAATTTGTATAAACCCTCCACTTTTCGTTAATTTTTTTTTTGTCTTTGACATCATTTTCTTAATTCTCATTATTTCCCTTGTTCTGTGTAACTAATCATCTTTTATAATTAATTAAGGTATATTTTATAATTCTTGCAAAACAAAAGGTATATTTTATAATATACTTAAGTTTTAACTCTTGGTTTACAATTAATAAAGATTGAGGGTTTATTAAAAAATAAATTAATCTAATTGGCATGCTTTTGTTCATATAGTGATTAGTGGCACTAACAAAATTTAAAATATAATATTATAATCTTCTTAATACTTTAACTAACATTAATTTTTATTTATATACCTCAAAACTATAAAGTTGATTAATATCTAGTTACATAAAAACTAATACTAAAAATAAAAAGATATGATTGAAATTTAACCTAAAGTGTATGATAATTAAAAGAGCTATTTTCTATAACACCCCCTACACTTTAAGTACTAGCAAATTTTTATGACTTTGAAAATTTCTGTACACAGGGACAATGTTCTAATTTCGCACGGCCCAACATGAGTTTTTTTTTTTTAAAATTTGAAGTTGAACTGTGAAATGTGAAATATATAATACAAATTTGAAATACAAATATGTTGTAACTTCTAAATCCAATTCAATTTTAAAGTTTTAATATTCTAAAATTTAAATCTAATCTTAAAACCCAAACAACATATCCACAATACAACTAAGCATAAAAATAAATAAAAAAAAGAACATTGAAATTTGGATTTTAGAAAAGAAAAAAAGGAAAAAAAAAAAACTAGTCTCTCGTGTTTTAAATATTATAATATTGTGAGTTGGCAATTAAAACAATATTTATACTTTTCAAGTGCAATTAGTCTCTCCTATGGTTCTTTGGATTCTTTCTTAATGAGTACAATATCATAATCTAAATTTTGCTAGTGTTAATATATGCAACATATACTTGCCAAATAAATAATTTTATTTTTCTAATAACCCCTTCAATCTTTATTCATTGCAAACTAAGAGTTAAAACTTAATTATATTATAAAATAGACCTTAATTAATTAAACAGAGATGATTACTTAGTGGGGATTATACAAAAATGACTTATTTTTTTTATGTTGCACAACCTATCCACTGTTGCATATAGTAACAACCAAACCGGTCTCTCTCCTGCATCTTATTGGAGAGGCCTTGGAGTCTCGCCACCACCTCTAGTTCGACTCCACCAGCAATGGAGCACCTGGCGCTAGCTCTTTCCGATCGTCGTCGTCGGCCAACTCCTTTGAATGCTATTGCTTGGGTTGTTGCGTCCGACATTGCCACCATAGCAAAAGTAATATTTGTTTTTTATGATGTTTTTTGGTTACCCCCAATATTTTATAAAATTTAGTATGTTTAACTCTGGTTGAAGAAAGTATATATAATATATTAGGGGGAAAAAGAAAAGAAAAAAAAAAGGTTAAATACAGTAATACAATATAGTTATCTTTATCCTAAATATAGGAGAGGGAAAAGTTTCAATTAAATTCACCAACCCAATCTTTAGAATTTTAAGTGATACTTCTTTTTACATGAATATAAGTAAATGCAAATGTTGTTATTAAAGTCACTCAAAATGTATGACGAACATAATCAAAGTCATGGTATTTTTGTGGAGTGGATCATGATAATATATATATATATATATATATATATATATATATATATAAAATAAAAAATATATATAAAATATATATATATATATATATATATATATATATATATATATATATATATATGTATATTTTTTATTTTATTTATATATATATATATATATATATAAAATAAAATAAAAAATATATATATATATATATATATATATATATATATATATATATATATAGTAACATTAAACATAAAATGAATTTTCATTCGGTTTTGAGTGAAGATAATCCAGATTAACATACACACGAGAGAGAGAGAGACGTTGGAAACCTTGATTTAGTCCATCCCTATAATTATATGAGAGCTTGCAAAAGAAACTTATTCATAGAGGATAAGAAACTTATTCGTTGAGGAAACATAGACAAAATGTAAATAGGGTACGGACACTTAAATTTACAAATACTAACTTTGCGGCCTATTTTAGTTAGTGGAAAAGAGGGAAATGCTCTTCTTTCTTTTCGAAAATTATAATTTTTATTAAGAAAAAAAATTCAGTATTTGAAAAGGTTCAAGAAATTGGAAGACAAAGTCAATATATGGGAATGGAGAAGTGAATCCTTGGCGTGAATGAAAAAAATATTTTCTTCGTATTTTATTTTCTCTTGGAAATTATTATTATTATTTATTTTTTATTTTGCATCCAAATAGAGGAAATGAATTTCCATTGTCCTTACTCACGGAACCAACCGTTGCCTGGATTAGTTTATAATATTAGTCTATTCCTAGCAACTCAATATTTTGGGTATATTCCATTACTAAAACTAACATATATATCTGCTTTCGTGTGAAAAAAATGCAGCGATCTCTTTCTTAAAGAATATTGTATTTGTGTTTGTAAACAATTCATATATTTCAACTTTTGCTAAGTGTATAAATATAAGATAAAATTCTTTTACAAATGATAATATTTATGGAAAAGTGTGGAAATAGAAATCGGTTGGCGTGTAATTCATTTACTCCGTTGAGAATCTGATGTCACGTGGACGAACGGTCTTTAATGGTGTATTTAGAGGTTGCGGGGACGTAGTAGACCCAAAGAAGAAGAAGATGCTTGCAGGCACAAGGGATGGTAAGACATTATTTTAGCTATTTGATGAGTTATTTATAGTCAAAGTCTCACAACATGTATTCTAGCAGGGAGCTGCTTCCAATAGGACTGGCGTGACACACACATTTGACATAACGCGTGTGGTTACATAACGCTATACGACTGACATGATATTTATATTTAATGTAGGCAACGTTGAGATGACAAATTCCTGCAACGTGAACGTCCCTGTTGGAGCCCAACCAAACCCATCTATTGTCAGGTCAAATTGGTCCGGTCAGGTCAAATATATGTTTGTAAAAAATTCATATTACAACTTTTGCTAAGTGTGTAAATACTAGAAAAAATTATTTTACAAAGGATAATATTTCTAGAAAAGTGTGGCTATAGAAATCGATTGGTGCGTAATGCATTTACTCTGACGTCCCGTGGACGAACGCTCTTTAATGACGCATCTATTAGAGGTTAGGAAACGTAGTAGACCCAAGGAAGAAGAAGATACTTGCAATCACATGGGGTGATATAAGATATTATTTTAGCTATTTGATGAGCTATTTATAGCTAAAGGCCCACATGTATTGTAGCGGGTAGCTGCTTCCAACAGGACTGACGTGACGCACACGTTTGACATGACGCACGTGACTAACATGACACCATACGACTGACGTGATATTTTTGTTGGTGTTTTATTCTATGTGTTGTGTGTGTTCACAACATTCTATTGTTAAAAGATAGTCCCACATCGGAAAATCACACCAATATGTATCTCTATATATTACTTATGAAGGAATAGAGAGATGCACATGGGTTGAGGCCCAATGGAGGGTGCCATGTGGGGGAATTTTACATAGAGGTGAGAATAAGAAACCAACTTTTGGCCAAATGAAAATAGATTTAAATCTATTGGAGCTAAGCCCCGAAGGGGCTTAGCGACTCGGACTTGGACTCGGACTCGGGCTTAATGTGGCTTTTTGATGGCACTTAGCACGACAGCGGGTCGTAGCGGGTCGTAGCGGGTCATAGCGGGTCGAGCGGGTCGAGCGGGTTAAACCAGGGCGTGCGTTCAGAATTTGAAAAGCCCATCTCGTGCCTATAATATCAGAAGCATCTCCTTTCTCCAAGGTTACAGAAAATACTCAGAAAATTTCCAGAGAGAGAGAGAAGTGCTGCTGCTATTCCGAGGAGTCGTCGACATTTTTGGCCAGCGTTCTAAAGTTCTCTTCGAACTTGCTGGTTCCTGGAGGCTTGTCCGTAAGACGGATATAGCTTTGAGCGCCGGTGATCTTTCACCCCAGCATGCTTTCTTCTTCCTCCGTTGCCTTCGAGAATACTGTGGCTTCTCTTTAGAAGTTATACGGTTCAGTTGCCTTCGAGAAATATTACGAAATCTTTTTAGATTCTCGTAATACAACATCACCTTCTTTAGGGTGTTGTTGCTGGAAACATTGTCTTTACAATAGTTTCTAAAATCGTGTTTTTCCATCGATTGTTCGCCAAGGGACTAACAATCTCAAAGCTATATCGAAAAGATGGATAACTCACGTGCATCGCTCGTCAATATCGACTTTAACAAGTTAGAGAAATTCGACGGCGAATATTTCCAAATCTGGAAACGAAAAGTAACTTTAAACATTCAACTCGTGGAAGTTGACCACGTGCTGAATGAGGAAGAACCGATCGTTCCAACAACCGGAACCGCAGAAGTTATTGCCGCTGCTAAGTCCAAGCAGGCAAAATGGATTAGAGAAAACAGTATCTGTAAACTGTTGATTCTCAATAGCATGGAAGACTCTCTGGCAGAGTCCTATTCCAAGAAGAATTCTGCCAAAGAGATTTGGGACTCCTTGGGGAAATTGTACGAAAATGACGAGAATCGGTCCAAGATCTTCTTGGTTGAAAGATACCACAAGTGGACCTTCGAAGATGAGAAGGCTATGCTGCCCCAAGTAAAGGAGTTTCTGAAGCTGCGCCAAAAATTGGATGACGAGAAGATGCCTCTTGTCGACAAGTTTATCGTTGGAGGAATCGTCTCTAAACTTCCTGCGGGTTGGAGCAACTTCTATGCAAGGATGCACCGCAAGAAGCTAGACATATGTATGGAAGATCTCCTGCAAGAGATCCATGTTGAGGACGAGATGCGCTCTCAACAGAAGATG
The DNA here is from genome assembly GCA_029216955.1 of Iris pallida. Lineage (NCBI taxonomy): Eukaryota > Viridiplantae > Streptophyta > Magnoliopsida > Asparagales > Iridaceae > Iris > Iris pallida. Next base: position 11,684,528 of record JANAVB010035417.1, read on the forward strand.
GATTCTCTGTCCAAACAACTGGCGAAAGCAAATCTGGTCCAAACCAGAGAGTACAAGGGGAAGCAGACGGCTTCTCCTCATAAGAAGAAGAAGGACTTCACTAATCTGAAAGTGAAGAGTCCTTCATTCAAGAATCAGAAGTCCAAGTCCCATGTGACTTGTTACAAATGTGGCAAGAAGGGCCACTACAAAAGTGACTGCAAAGAACCAGAAAAAGGTGAGCCTAGTAAGGTTTCTTTGGTTACTAATCTGGTTGCAATGATAGAACAGGTTGCAAATGTGGGGGTTGACTCGGACTGGTGGATAGACACTGGTGCTACATGTCATGTCTGCTCAGACAAGGAATAGTTCGACTCATATGAGCCAACTTCCGAGAAAGTCATAATGGCAAACCAGGCACAAGCTGAAGTACTGGGGATCGGGACGGTGGAGCTGAAACTCACATCGGGGAACACTCTGACGCTTCAAGGAGTGAAGCATGTTCCTGCAATTGCTAAGAACCTGATCTCTGGGAGCCTGCTTTGCAATGCAGGCTTGAGGATGGACATCAATGCTGGCCAGATGATGATGTCCAAGAAGGGTACATTCTTCGGAAAAGCTTTCCAGTCTGAAGGAATGTACAAAATTCAGCTTGTTGTAACCCAGCAAAATGATATTAATGCTATTTCTACTTTGAACTCTTCTTTTGAGTTGTGGCATAATAGGCTAGGACATGTTCATTGTAAAAGAATTAACAAAATGTCTATCCAAGGACTTATCTCCAAGTGTGGGGGTAAGGTAGAGAAATGTGAAGTGTGTGCTCAGACGAAGATCACAAGGAAACCCTTTCACAGGGTCCATCGAAGCACAGATCTTCTGGAGTTGGTTCACTCAGATATCTGTGATTTCAAGCAATTCTCTACAAAAGCCGGGATGAAGTATTTTATTACTTTCATCGACGACTTCTCAAAGTATGCTTTTGTCTACCTGCTCAAGTCTAAAGACGAAGCATTCGAGAAGTTCAAGGAGTTCAGGGCCGAGGCTGAACGGCAAACTGGACAACAACTCAAAAGGCTAAGGAGTGATCGAGGCGGGGAGTATCGGTCTCATGATTTCTCATCATTCTGTAAAGAACATGGAATCATAAATGAGACGACGGCTTCGTACTCTCCTCAATCCAACGGAGTAGCAGAAAGGAAGAACAGAACGTTGACAGAGATGATGAACTCTATGCTGTTGACTGCGGGTCTTCCAAAGAGCTTCTGGGGAGAAGCTGCATTAACGGCTACTTTCATTCTCAATAAAGTACCGTATGCAACTTCGGACATAACCCCTCATGAACTCTGGTTCAAAGTCAGACCTAACTTGAATGTCATTCGAGTGTGGGGGTGTCTGGCTTATGTGAAGCTCCCAGATCTGAAGATTCAGAAGCTGGGGACTAGGACTACTAAGGCTATCTTCTTGGGTTATGCCGAGAAGAGTGATGCTCGGAGATTCCTTGATATAGAATCAAATCATATCATTGAATCTCGCGATGCTGAATATTTTGAAGACAAGTTTGCAAGGCACAAAAATATTGTTCTCGCGGATCTTTCGGAGAATGATGAGAGTGCAAAGCAGACATAAGTCCTTAAAGAACCAGTAGTCCAAGAAGAAGCTATTGTCGAAGAGACACCAATTGAACCAGAACTCGCTGAGCCGTCAACTAAGCGAGTAAGGAGACCGAAAGACTTCGAAGATGACTTCGTCACCTATCATGTGGAAGCAGATCCGCTTACCTATGATGAAGCGATGAAGACCAGAGATGTTGTATTCTGGAAGTAGGCGATAGACAATGAGATTGACTCAATCACCTCCAATAATACATGGGTGTTAGTTGACCTACCAGAAGGAGCAAGACCCATCGGATGCAAATGGATCTTCAAGAAGAAGATGAAAGCAGATGGAACCATCGACAAATTCAAGGCCAGGCTAGTGGCCAAAGGGTTTGCTCAGAAACAGAGGATCGACTATTTTGATACTTATGCTCCAGTAGCTCGGATGACAACCATCAGATTGTTAATTGCTCTAGCAGCAATACACAAACTAGTGATACATCAGATGGATGTGAAAACGGTATTCCTTAATGGCGAACTAACCGAAAAGATCTACATGCAACAACCAGAAGGATTTGTCGTCAGAGGTCTGGAAGACAAAGTCTGCAAGTTGATGAAGTCTCTATATGGTTTGAAGCAAGCTCCCAAAATATGGTATGAGAAGTTTGACAAAGTGATAAGGTCAAATGGCTACAAGGTCAGTGAAACAGACAAGTGTGTCTATACTAAGTTTGCTGACGGAAGAGGAGTTATCGTTTGTCTATACGTTGACGACATGCTAATCCTAGGTACGGATTTAAGCTGTGTCACAGAGACAAAGAAATTTCTCTCGACCAAGTTCAGTATGAAGGACTTGGGGGATGCCGATGTTATCTTAGGGCTCAAGATCATCCGGACAGGTACGGGAATAGCACTGTCACAATCTCATTATATTAAGAAAATGCTCACTCGATACGGGTATCAAGATCTTCCTATAATTGATACACCGTACCGGAGTGATCAGAAGCTGGAGCCAAATTCGAGAGAAAGCGTCAAGCAGTTGGAGTACGCCAGCATCATCGGAAGCTTGATGTACGCTACTACTGCCACAAGGCCTGACATAGCTTTTGCGGTGGGAATGCTGAGTCGGTTCACTAGCAACCCAGGCGTTGAACACTGGAACGCTGTGAAGCGTGTTATGAGATATCTAAAAAAGACTCAGACATTTGCACTATACTACAGCGGAGATCCGTCAGTAGTGGAAGGCTTCAGTGATGCTAGCTGGTGTTCAGAGGTGGAGAGCGAGTATTCTACAGGTGGATTCATATTCGCTTTGGGCGGAGCTGCTATATCGTGAAAATCGAAGAAGCAGACAATGTTATCTCGCTCCTCCATGGAATCTGAATTTTTTGTATTGGATGCTGCTGCAGATGAAGCAGAGTGGCTTCGGGAGCTCATGTATGATCTTCCAGTGGTTGGAGCTCAGATACCGGCAATCCCGATATACTGTGACAACCAGGCGGCAGCAGCAGTAGCATCAAATAAACTCTTTAACGGAAAGAAGAGGACTGTGCGGTTAAAGCACAGAGCAGTGAACGATCTCATCAAACGAGGCGTCATTGCAGTGATCGATGTTCGGAGTCAGGAGAACCTGGCGGATCCGTTCACGAAAGGTCTCAAACGACAGCTGGTCGAGGACACAGCAAGGAAGATGGGTTTGAAGGCATTCTAATATTGTGTCATTATAATCCTATCAATAAATTTTATGTTATTAGTTCAAAGAGAAATCTACCAGATATCTAATTTTTTGATTCAAGGGAGGACTATTGACTGAAAAAATATTAGTTAACAGTGGGTACTTGTTCTGCGGAACATGGAAGGGTTTCGGACCCAGAACCACTGTTGTCTACTATGAATTTTCTACGGAAAATTGATCCTGTGGGAAGGATGGCATAATGCCTTAATGAGTTCTCAGACTGAGTGAAGGTCTGTTATGCTTTACAGGAAGCATGGTAGCACAGCACTACAAGGAGTGTGACTCCATGCTATGTGTGGCGGTGACTCCACCATGAGGTTCTCGAATGAGGTAAATCCTCGGCTATGTTAGCCAAGTCACAGCGGCGTAGCACCGCAAATAGGCAGTTGGCCTAATGCTGTATATTGAATTAAAGAGGGATGTAGTCAGCACTACAAAGAGGAGGTGTTCCTCATGTTACGGGTGGCACGACACCACAATGAGGTAAACTCGGCTAGGGATAAAGCCTCGGCCTTGCAAGCCATGTCGTAGCGGCGTAACACCGCACAGAAGCGTAAGGCTTCATGCTGGGTAGTTTGGCACTACAAAGGGGCTAGACCTCATGCTACGGGTAGTATGACACTACGATGAGGTTCCCGATGATTCGGGGTAAGGTCCTCGGCTTAAGGCCATGTCATAGCGGCGTAGCACCGCAAAGGAAGCGTTGGACGCTTCATGCCATGTCTCTTTAATAAAGAACTCACCTATAGTGTATGGACAAAGAGATATCAGGCCGTCTCTTGAGGGTAAATGTGTAGACGCCCAAAATACATATATTGAAATCCAGGCTGGCACAAGGCCTTTAATGTGCAGCCAGAAGCACAGATAACTACGTTATGTGAGTGGGAAAAATTACAGCTGTGGTACAGAATTCAAGGCATAGTCCATTCTTGTATCATACTGTTGTTCAACCCATGCGGGAAGATTCAAGTCGTTAGCGACATCTATCCTAATGCATAATGGACAGTTATTATGTGGAACGCTTAACTCATATATATAGAGATATGTGGGGGATTGTTGGTGTTTTATTCTATGTGTTGTGTGTGTTCACAACATTCTATTTTTAAAAGATAGTCCCACATCGGAAAATCATACCAATATGTATCTCTATATATTACTTATGAAGGAATAGAGAGATGCACATGGGTTGAAGCCCAATGGAGGGTGCCATGTGGGGGGATTTTACATAGAGGTGAGAATAAGAAACCAACTTTTGGCCAAATAAAAATAGATTTAAATCTATTGGAGCTAAGCCCCGAAGGGGCTTAGCGACTCGGACTCGGACTCGGACTCGGGCTTGGGCTAATGGGCTTTTGAGGCTTAATGTGGCTTTTTGATGGCACTTTGCACTTAGCACGACAGCTCGTCGCAAGGCGCATTGTGCGCTTTAGTTGCGCTCGTGCGCGAGCCTCTGCGCGGCCCTGCGTGGCGAGCGGGGCGTACGGAGCGTACGGAGCGTACGGGACGTACGGGTCGAGCGGGTCGAGCGGGTCGAGCGGGTCGAGTGGGCCGTTCAAATTATGTAACGTCCGCGGGTCTTGTGGGCTCAGATCCGGAAATGGCTCAGATCCAGAAAATCCGGATCTGGCATTAAACCAGGGCGTGCGTTCAGAATTTGAAAAGCCCATCTCGTGCCTATAATATCAGAAGCATCTCCTCTCTCCAAGGTTACAGAAAATACTCAGAAAATTTCCAGAGAGAGAGAGAGAAGTGCTGCTGCTATTCCGAGGAGTCGTCGACATTTTTGGCCAGCGTTCTAAAGTTCTCTTCGAACTTGCTGGTTCCTGGAGGCTTGTCCATAAGGCGGATATAGCTTTGAGCGCCGGTGATCTTTCACCCCAGCAGGCTTTCTTCTTCCTCCGTTGCCTTCGAGAATACTGTGGCTTCTCTTTAGAAGTTATACGGTTCAGTTGCCTTCGAGAAATATTACGAAATCTTTTTAGATTCTCGTAATACAACATCACCTTCTTTAGGGTGTTGTTGTTGGAAACATTGTCTTTACAATAGTTTCTGAAATCGTGTTTTTCCATCGATTGTTCGCCAAGGGACTAACAATTTTAATTTAATGTAGGTAGCGCTGACTAGACAAATTTCGGTAATTCTATGTGTTTAGAGATTGTGGAATCGATTTGGATCGGAATTAAACCAGTCAACCCGTTTAGTCCTTTTAGACAGGTCGGAGCCAGATCTAGGCTAGTAACCTTTTTAAACCCGTTTAAAGTAGCAAATTCTATGTGTTTATTTTCCATTTTACAGACTTTAATGGCATCTTATGTGTTATAATTCGTCACTAACTCAATTTCGATTTGAATTAAGCAATGTCATTCTTATATTTAATGTCGTAACGTGCTCGGAATGTGATTTAGTTTCATGGAAGATAAATGGCTCAAATGTTTATTTCCAGCCCAACCAAACCATCTCTTGTAAGGTCAAATTGGTCGGGTCGGGTCAGGTCAACCCCCCCTCCCCCCACCCCTTTTTTTGGGGGTGGGGTTCGGATATGGTCTAAATGTATCCGACCCCAACTCGACCCTAACACAACCTAACTGCTGAAAAAGTATTCAATCGACCGAACTCACAATGTGGTAGTGATAACGGTGAGTCGGTCCAATAATATAATGACGCATTATTAATATTTTATTGATAGAAATTGAATTATATATAATACTAAATTAAAAAAAAATTACGATAATTATGTTGGGTGGTCCCTCCTTAATTGGAGAGAGGATTTGGAGTTCCCAAGGTTCATTCACCTTGGAGAAAGTCTAAAGACTTGTGGAGTTCCCAAGGTTCATTCACCTTAGAGAAAGTCTAAAGACTTGTGGAGTTCCCAAGGTTCATTCACCTTGGAGAAAGTCTAAAGACTTGTGGAGTTCCCAAGGTTCAATCTTGGAGGAGAAGGTTCATTCCCTTATGGCTATATAAGGAGATGGTTTGAGAGATGTTTGGGTTAAGCCTCCCTTGTGATCTTGGTGCTAGAAGTGTTGGTGCTCCTTGCTTGCGGTGTTCTTTCGGACGGTGCTTCTACCTCGGATGCTTCTTCACCAAAGTGTCTTCCATACTTGTGTATGAGAGAGATCCTCTTGAGTGTATCCAAGAGAGAGTTTGTAACTTTGTAATCCCACTATTCTTAGTGGAGGAAGAAAGAAAAGAACTATTGTTGTCCGAGGACGTAGGCACATAGCCGAACCTCGTTAATTCTCTTGTCTTTTGTATGTTTGTTTTTCTTTTCTTTTCTCTAGCCTCCGTGTTAAGCGGATAAGCTAAACTTCAACTCATTGTAGCTCCCACGTTAAGCGGGTAAGCTAAACTTCAACTCATTGTAGCTCCCAGTTAAGTGGGTAAGCTATCTCCATCCCAATTAGCGGTATCAGTACATACCCAACAATTGGTATCAGAGCCACACAAGTTTATTGATCGTGATGGCGGAATCATTGTCTTCTACCTCCTCAACCATGATCAAGCTCACGTCTTCAAACTATTCCATATGGAGGCCGCGGATGGAAGATATCCTCTATTGTAAGGATTTGTACGAAGTGTTACTCTGCATTGGACAGAAGCCAGAAGACAAATTTGAAAAAGATTGGACCATTCTAAATCGAAAAGCTATTGGAGAGATCCGTCCTTGGATCGACCAAAGCGTTTTTCACCATGTTTCCAAAGAAACCGATGCTCATCAAATGTTGATGAAGTTAGCATCGATGTACGAGCGAGAGACTCCTCAAAACAAAGCGTCACTCATTCGACGTTTGGTGAACCTGAAATACAAAGACGGACGAAGTGTTTCTGAACACTTGAGTGATTTTCAAGAGTTGGTAAATCAACTCTCAACCATGAAGCTGGTGCTGGAAGATGAGCTATTGGCACTTTTGCTACTCAGCTCGTTGCCGGATAGTTGGAACACACTTGTGGTTTCCTTAAGCAACTCCGCTCCTCAAGGCGTCATCACTTTAACCTTAGTGAAGGATAGTTTATTGAATGAAGAAGCGAGGCGGAAAGAACAAGGCATAACAACCGAGTCAGATGCTCTTGTTTCTGAGAATCGTGGAAGAACTCATCAAAGAAAATTCCACAACCGTGACCGCTCCAAAAGCAGGCCAAAAGATCATTCCAGAGGCACTTTCAAACCAAGAAAGGAGATAGAATGCTTCCATTGTGGCCTTAAGGGTCATATGAAAAGAGAATGCAGAAAACTCAAAAAGGAAAAGAGAAATGAATCAAATGAGAAGAATGAAGCCAAAGACACAACTGCCACTTCAAAAGGCGATGAGATAATCATCATTTGTGATGATGGTCTGGTTAATCTAACCTCTCAAGATTCTTTCTGGATTGTAGACTCTGGTGCATCATTCCATGTTACTTTCAGAAAGAAATTCTTCACAACCTACACAAGTGGAGACTTCGGAAATGTGAGGATGGGAAATGAAAAAGTTTCCAAGATTGTGGGAAAAGGAGAAATAGCTCTTGAGACCAACACTGGCTGCCCCTTAATTCTCAAGAATGTGAGACATGTTTCAGACATGCGTCTCAACTTGATATCCACTGGCATAATGGATGATGAAGGCTACACCAATGTTTTTGGTGGAGGCAAATGGAAACTCAGCAAAAACTCCCTAGTGCTTGCTAGAGGGAAGAAGGAGAACACACTCTATACGACACATGCTAAGATCAACAATCAGCATGTTAATGCAGCAATCGACCAATCCGGATCAATGATTGGGTTATGGCACAAGCGACTGGGTCATATGAGTGAGAAGGGATTGCAAATTCTAGCAAAAAGAGAGGTATTGACCGGGCTGAAATCGAAAGGTACACCTCTTGAACCCTGCACTGATTGTTTGGCTGGAAAACAACATAGAGTTTCATTTCATTATAAGACTGCAACTAGAAAACCCAATGTACTGGATGTTGTTTACTCTGATGTTTGTGGGCCTATGACTACTAACACTCTTGGTGGTGCAAGATACTTTGTCACCTTCATTGATGATCATTCCAGGAAGGTATGGGCATATGCAATCAAATCCAAAGATCAAGTCTTTGATGTGTTCAAGCAGTTTCATGCCAGCGTTGAACGTGAGACTAGTACGACTCTGAAGTGCATCCGTACTGACAATGGTGGAGAGTACATAGGAGACTTCAGAATCTATTGCAAGAATAATGGGATCAGACATGAAAGATCGGTTCCAAAGACCCCTCAGCACAACGGATTGGCGAAGAGGATGAACAGAACGATCGTTGAGCGGATCAGAACCATGTTATCTTACTCCAAACTGCCAAAGGGTTTCTGGGGTGAAGCATTAATGACAGCAGTTCACTTAATCAACTTGTCTCCATCAGCTCCACTCAATGGTGATGTACCGAACAAGTTCTGGACAGGAAAAAATGTGTCCTACCAATACTTGAAGGTGTTTGGGTGTAGAGCATTTGTGCACATTCCCAAAGACGAGAGGTCCAAGCTTGATGTCAAATCAAAAGAATGCATTTTTCTTGGCTATGGAGATAAAGAGTTCGGCTACAGACTCTGGGATCCTGTCAATAAGAAGATTGTCAGAAGCAGAGATGTGGTCTTCTTTGAAGATCAAACTATTGAAGATTTTCAGAAGGGAGAAAAGGTTGATAGCTCCAAGGAATTTCCTGTCAACCTAGATCCAGTTTCTCAGCCCCGGGAACAAAGGGGAGATCCGGTCGAGAACAATGAAGCTGAAATCCATGATCATGTCGAGGACAATCATGATGATGGCATTGTACATGAAAATGTTCAAGAAGAACAAGCTCCTGAAGGACCTCAACTGAGAAGATCAAACAGACAACCAAAGCCTAACAGCCTCTACAGTCCACAACAGTATGTATTGCAAACAGATGCAGGAGAACCTGAAAATTATCAAGAAGCCGTGACATACGAGAAAAATGGGGAGTGGCTGGAAGCCATGCAAGATGAGATGAAGTCCTTGCATGAGAATCACACTTATGATTTGGTAAAATTACCAAAAGGAAGTAGGGCACTCAAGAACAAATGAGTGTATAAGCTGAAGACAGAAGAAAACAAATCACAACCAAGATACAAGGCGAGGCTAGTTGTGAAAGGTTTTAGTCATAAGCAAGGAATTGACTATGAAGAGATTTTCTCACCAGTGGTGAAGATGACATCTATCAGAGTAGTGCTCAGCTTGGATGCAAGTCTAAATCTAGAAGTAGAACAACTAGATGTGAAGACTGCATTCCTTCATGGAGAGATTGAAGAAGAAATCTACATGGAACAGCCAGAGGGTTTCAAAGTCAAAGGAAAAGAAGATCTAGTCTGTCGACTAAAGAAGAGCCTGTATGGATTGAAACAGGCACCACGCCAATGGTATAACAAGTTTGATCTCTTCATGACCAAGCAAGGATACCTGAGGACCACTTCTGATCATTGTGTGTTTGTCAAAAGGTACTCTGATGGTGAACTGATTATACTCCTTTTATATGTTGATGATATGTTGATCGTAGGTCGTGACAATGACAATATCAGCAAGTTAAAGAAAGAGCTCAGCAAGTCCTTTGCAATGAAGGACTTAGGTCCAGCAAAGCAAATTCTCGGTATGCATATCTCCCGTGATCGAAGGAATGGGAAGCTGTGGTTATCACAAGAGCGCTATATCGAGAAGGTGTTGAAGAAGTTCAACATGGACAAGGCAAAGCCTGTAGCAACTCCACTTGCTAATCAATTTTTGCTCAACTCAAGACATTGTCCTACAAGCAACAAAGAAAAAGAAGAGATGGCATCGGTGCCATATGCCTCAGCAGTTGGCAGTCTTATGCATATGATGGTGTGCACCAGACCTGACATGGCACATGCAGTTGGCGTCGTCAGCAGATTCTTATCCAATCCGGGAAAAGAGCATTGGAAAGCGGTGAAGTGGATTTTGAGATACCTCAGAGGTACTTCCAAAATGAGATTGTGCTTTGGAAATGACAAGCCTGTGTTGATTGGGTACACAGATGCAGATATGGCTGGAGATTTTGACTCCAGAAAATCTACTTCAGGATATTTAGTTACTCTTTCAGGGGGAGCTGTGTCTTGGCAGTCAAAGTTACAGAAGTGTGTTGCTCTGTCGACTACGGAAGCAGAATATATCGCAGCGACAGAAGCATGCAAGGAACTACTGTGGATGAAAAGATTCCTACAGGAGTTGGGTCAAGAACAACGAGAATATGTTCTTTATTGTGATAGCCAGAGTGCTATCCATTTGAGCAAGAATTCGAGTTTTCACTCAAGGACAAAGCATATTGACGTGAGATATCATTGGATTCGTAACGTGGTGGAATCCAAGCAACTTCAGATTGAGAAGATCCATACCAATGACAACGGCTCAGACATGATGACTAAATCTTTACCTAAAGACAAGCACATCTTTTGCAGAAGTGCAGCTGGTATGACGGAGCCTTCCACTTAAGTCGGGAAGGGGGAAATTGTTGGGTGGTCCCTCCTTAATTGGAGAGAGGATTTGGAGTTCCCAAGGTTCATTCACCTTGGAGAAAGTCTAAAGACTTGTGGAGTTCCCAAGGTTCATTCACCTTGGAGAAAGTCTAAAGACTTGTGGAGTTCCCAAGGTTCAATCTTGGAGGAGAAGGTTCATTTCCTTATGGCTATATAAGGAGATGGTTTGAGAGATGTTTGGGTTAAGCCTCCCTTGTGATCTTGGTGCTAGAAGTTTTGGTGCTCCTTGCTTGCGGTGTTCTTCCGGACGGTGCTTCTACCTCGGATGCTTCTTCACCAAAGTGTCTTCCATACTTGTGTATGAGAGAGATCCTCTTGAGTGTATCCAAGAAAGAGTTTGTAACTTTGTAATCCCACTATTCTTAGTGGAGGAAGAAAGAAAAGAACTATTGTTGTCCGAGGACGTAGGCACATAGCCGAACCTCGTTAATTCTCTTGTCTTTTGTATGTTTGTTTTTCTTTTCTTTTCTCTAGCCTCCGTGTTAAGCGGATAAGCTAAACTTCAACTCATTGTAGCTCCCACGTTAAGCGGGTAAGCTAAACTTCAACTCATTGTAGCTCCCACGTTAAGTGTGTAAGCTATCTCCATTCCAATTAGCGGTATCAGTGCATATCCAACAAATTATGTGTTATTATACCATTAAACTGGCTCATCATTCATCATTGACACGTGATAAGTCCGCGACCCATTCAATAATTTCCTCCGACAGCCCTCTCCCTTTGGCACCCATTGGATATTTTATTGATAAAACATTATTGGAAGCAAGGGAGGAAGAAGTGTTATTCCCTTTCCTTCCCTTGCTATTATGTATTAAAAAAGAACTCAATTGACATTAATAAACTCATAAAATACAAACGTTCATCACCAACTAACCATGTTCATGGCAAGCCATGCTGTCTACATCTCCCAAGCAATTGTAGCTTCTTATTTTGGATTATTGAAACTTTGCAAGTTCTTTAATTTTCAATTCGACTACAGAATCTCAAATAAGAACTAAGAATAATAATCTATAATATATATGTGACAGGTGAATTTTATTAATATTGAAATTGTAAAAAATTTAACCGGTTGAAAATAATTAAGGAATCATATGAATATAATCAAACACTTTTTATAGTCTAGTTTGAAAAATTAGCTAGGAACTATGAGTTTCCCTAGAAATTTTATTTAATTTTGCATCCTATTTTAAGGGGTCAATGAGAATGAAAGGCCACATTGCTTCTTGTGAATGTTCCTCCAACCATATGCATGTCCTAACTCCATTTGGGACATGTCCCAAATGGGTCATTATTTTAAGTGACTTGGAGTTTATAATGTTGGATGTTTGTGCTTAGTCCACAATGGCTGCTCCAGATGACTAGATGAGGATGACACCTATTGGTACATTGCTCCAGATGACTATATGAGGATCACACACACATATATGTTCGAAGAATTTTATTCAGGTCCTTCAAGTGGTTACAAATTCACAGAATATATATATATATATATATATATATATATATATATATATATATATATATATATATGGAATCAGATAAATTGTTTTTGGAATCGATCCCACTGGAATTCGAACTCCTGACCACTCGGGTCGCATGCATCTCTCTTAACCACTAGGCTAGAGGTCATTTGCAAAAATAAAAAAATAAACGACTCTGCTGGGGATCGAACCCAGAATCTTTAGTTTCGTAGACCAGCGTCTTATATATATATATATATATATATATATATATATATATATATATATATATATATATATGACCTCAAGCCTAGTGGTTAAGAGAGATGCATGCGGTCCGAGTGGTCGGGATATATATATGGCACGTTTGGAGTTTGAGGAACCACGAGTGTAGAGCATTTGACAGAGCTATAAGATATCTTCTTGCAGCAGTATGGCACGTTTGGAGAGAGATAAATAGACGGATATTCAAAGGCTGTACGATGTCTATCAGAGGAATTCTTAATAACATTGAAGCAGATATTGAGGTCATGGGAGATTAATTGATTAACAGTAAAGAGTCTTTGTAATCTGTAACATATTTTAGTTTTATCATTGAAGTACCCTTTCTTCATATATATATATATATATATATATATATATATATATATATATATATATATGGTGGCGGATCAAAACATCCGTCCCGTCCCGTCCCGCCCATCGGGGGGCCTATATATATATATATATATATATATATATATATGACCTCTAGCCTACTGGTTAAGAGAGATGTATGTGGCCCAAGTGGTCGAGAGTTCGAGCCCCGATGGAGGCGAGTTTGCCACAATTACCCATTGCTTCAATATATATATATATATATATATATATATATATATATATATATAAGGAGGGATCTACATCCCCTCATTTTTGCATCTCAAGCATCCTACCGGAAATCGATCTCCTGACCACTTGGGCTGCATGTCTCACCACTACCACTAGGCTAGAGATCATTGGCTATATGTGTGTGTGTGTGGCCGGCCGATGGTTGGTTGTTCGCGCCACAACTTATTTTTGTTATTCTTTATCCTTGTTGTAGGCGGGTCTTGGAAGATCACCTACAACAAAAATCTGTTGCAGTTTACATTGGACTTGGAAGGTTTTCATAAGAAAAGGGACTTGTCCAAACTATCTTTGAACTGCCTCTGAGTAGACATTTATGTATCTAACAAGTTATTAACACAACTTTAGCCACATAACTTAAGTGGCTCTTCTGGTTACCGAGGAGAGGTATAAAATCCTGGCTGGATAACAGAAGATCCTTGGATCAAGCCATGGCACGTATTTTTCCTTCAATTTATAATAATGGTAGAGGTTGAAGACAGTGAGCCCAAAAAACATGTAATACAGCATATACAAAGTGAGTGGTAGTGCTTGCAGTTTAAGATTCGGCCACTTCATATAGTAACTTTTCTTTAGTTATTGACATAGGGTACAATTTAAGATCATAATGTAAAATGATTAAAATTTTCCTTTTTCTTTCTCCTAGGCTTTAGTTTTATTAAAATTTGAGGCAAAGATATCTCATCGACCATCTACCGGGAGTGCACTTCTCCCTCATCATGTGAATTATGGATTATAGATTCATACATACATATTTACATACCACCATCTGAATTATGTGACATCAATTGACAAACAGTTCTATTTCCATCAATATCACAACCAAAAGTTCAAATGTTCGGCGTAAATAAAATAACTGTTCTAATAAATAATACCATATTGTCTGATATTTGTCTCACTTTTACATATAACGAGGAGAAACAACAATTAATCATACAGACCAAGCGAGAAGCAACATAAATACATTGATCCTTAATTTGATACAAATATGTTTTCCTTCTGTGTGGTAGCCAAGGTTTACTACCTTTGGTAGTTAACAATATCGGTAGTGGTGGTAATGGTTGCAATGGCACTCCAAAGATGGAAAAAAAAAGAAAAGAAAATGATAGACCTTTGCCCTCACGACCTCAAAGAAAAAGAATGAAATCAAGACTTTGAGTGTCAGAAGCTGGATCAAAATCACAAGAAGCTGGATCAAAATCACAAGGTGCTGGTGAATCTAAAGCTTTGGTCTGTAAGTGCTTCGTTCTTTAAGCTTCGAGTTCAGGCTTGGTCTTCAGCCCAAGCCATGGCTGCCTCTCATCTGCCTTGGCCGAGTCAGCAGGAGAGTCCTTCGAAGGGGAGTCCTTCAATTGATATGGTGCCTTGGCATTGATGCTGAAGACGAAAAGAAGGGCATGTTAGTCATAATTACACAAACTAATTCAACAGTATTTCCAATTTTTAGGTCTAGAACCACCTACCGATCCTTCCTCTTCTCAAGGAATCGATGGAGAGATGCCTTCCTTGCTATGGGAAGATCTGTTATCAAAGAAACATGGCGATAATTATTATTGATGAAGGCACATACACGTTACGAATATTCACAAGTCATGAAAATAATAGAAAATATTAAGCACGGAACAACACGTTTAGGAGTAATCATGAAAAAAAACACAAAAAAAACACGCAACAATTTCCTATCTTTGGTCATAATTTAATCCACAATGATAGAAAGCAAGCAGCTCAAGCAAGCTCTCTTAGGTATAATATACTTATTTTCATTGCTTCCTCGTTCCTTTCGTGGACTATTTGCCCTTCTTGATTCTTCTATGAAGTCAGAAATATCAATTTGGTTAAATTAGTTTTGCTAGCCCAAAAAAGAGAAACTAACCTTTGTTTTTTGACTCTTTGAAAAGGGAAACAAAAATAGTCGAAAGTTTATATGTAGGTACCATGACTTTGAGCTTGATTTTTTTTATTCTATAAAAAGTAAACCTAAATAAGTGCGTCTCTTTTGGAGAATTTCAGAATCAAATCAGTTGAAACTCACATATTTCTGAAAATGAAATCTCTGACCCTTTTCATTTTGTCACGACTATTTGATTAATTTCATTCCAGTGACCTTGTATGCAATTACACACAAACCTAGCACAATTGAAAGAAGAACATGAAGGAGAGTATAAGTACTTGAAACAGTGACTTGGGCTGCCTTTTGGGGCTCAGTCTTGACAATTTGCGGAGAGTTGGGGGCAGAAACAGGGGTAGTGCTCTGGTTGGAGGCCATGCTTTTGGCTTCATTCGTCACGGCTGCAGTGGCAACCACAGGAGGGGCAATGCTAACATTGTTGGCAGTGCCACTCTTCTTGCCAGCTAGCTGCATCAGATCACTAGCCTTATCGGATGGAAAATTATCAAACACCAACACCTTGCCACCATAGAATATTGTCAATTGGGCCTTTTCTGGCTCCCTGCAAATAGAACGGATTATGATAAGCAAACAATTGGAACTAACATATCGTTCAATTCTTTAGTTGTATCTTCTGATCGGATTTTAGATTTGTTGTGCATTTAGAGTTGAGAAAATGTTTATTTCCATTTAAACAACACTCAATGATTGGAGTTTCCCAATTAGGCCTTCTATTTAAGTAAAAATAATATCTGTGAGCAAGTCATCTTCAGATTCTAAGGTATCATTTGCCTACAAGAATCTTAAGAGGGTCTAATTTTATGCTAATTCTAGCCTAACAACATTTTGGAACACCCAATAGTTATAATTCCTCAATTCTGGTCAAGCCTTATAGATTCACAGCCTTGTAGAACGAGGTATGGAATTCATATCCTCAATTCCTATGAAACATGAAAATAGTAGCCACTAGAATCATAATCCTAGGTTGTCTATTGGAGTTCGAGGCAAGAAGTAGTAGGGAATTCAGGAATTGGCCCAATCCTTCTCCTAGAAGTAGATAATTATCATTGTCCAAATTCCTAATTTCACATTAAAACAGTGTCTAAACTTTTGTAGTGAACAAAACCTTTATCCCAAATGTTTGGGGTCGGCTATTTGAATATTTCTCCAATTAAGCTTCGTTAAAGGTCGACCTTAGTAACACTAACAAAAACCAAATCCTCCATTACATCCTCAGTCCAAACTTCTGCGGTTGAATGCCTTACTTTCTAGATTTGAGGAGGGTTATGTTAGTTGGCCAAGCACTGCAAAACCTTGTAGGAATGAAATCTACCCTTAGATAATACATGTTGCGCTACTCCTTCTTAGCGGAGTTCAATGGAAGATAAGGATTCATGTAACCATTCCTAAATCATCATCATCGTTCGAGCTTTGGGGTCGGATATGTAGCATAAGAAATATTCATAGAAGATTTGACAAATTTTTACTGCCGGTATGTCTACTTGACGTCAACCCTCTATTTTGATGTCAGAGAGAGCACGAGAGAGCCATGCCATAAAACCTAGACTACCAATTAGCACGTAGGTAGAACTACCTTTTTGATATGCTGATTCTAGGATTGGTTATCATGCTTTTTTGCTTATCAATACCCTATTCTAAAAGAGAGAAGTGCCCAGTGAATTTTATTTCTTAACACACATCCAACCGTGCAGAATTATCTATGTTCTACCACAATAAACCCTGACCACCCAAATGTCTATCCAATGAATTATGAGATTTATTGTTATTTATGTCCGAACCCACCTTCACGTGATAAACGGACATATCACCTATTTCTATTTTTCTTTTGGGAAATTTTTATAACAAGTCTCTGTAATATTAACCTACTTCTCCCTCCACTAATTATGTTTAATTCTGCTTAGGTCGCTATACTTTTAAACTTTAAGAAAATTCATTAATTTGTTCGATTCATAGACGAAATGACTTGCTTCCAATTAACAATATCATCATCACAGTGGACAGCATAGCATGCCACAAACTAAAATAAAAGTTGAAATTGGCTTTAAATACTTGTATTATAATGTGTTAAAGTGCACTACTGTAATCGTCACACTATCGTCGACAAATGATTTACGAGATACCTCATGGCCTCGACGCTTGTAAAAAAATTACTTCTACTATTTTTTATCTGGTTTATGTTGTTTTAATCATGCTAATTATTTGTACCTAGTAATCCGAGAAGTTAAATTTTATTTGAAAATAGATAGAATAATCCTCTCAATTTCCTTTTAACAAGAAGAAAAAAATTTACAAGATAAAACATTGTGGCGATGCTATTGCCATTTCTATATTACTGGAACTTTGGTAATATTTAGCAATGTTGTAAAAAGCGCTAGGCGGACTCGGTGCGGCGGAGGTCCGCCTAGCGCCTAGCCCGCCTAGAAAAAAAAAAAAAAAAAATTTTGAAAATTTTGAAATTTTGAATTTTGAATTTTGAAATTTGAAATTTCAATGTTCTAAAATCCAAATACTATCTTAAAACCCAAACAAATATCCAAAATACAACTAAGAATAAACAAAATAAAAAAAAAAATCAAAAAAAAAATCAAAAAATTCAAAAGACCCGCCGCCTAGGGGCGCCTAGGCCCGCCTAGGGCCCGCCTAGGGCCCGCCTAGGCCCGCCTAGGGGCGCCTAGGGCCCGCCTAGGGGCGCCTAGGGCCCGCCTAGGGCCCGCCTAGCCGCCTAGCCCACCGCCTAGGGGGTTTTCGGTGCGGTGGGCGGGCGCCTAGCGCCTAGGCGGCGCCTAGGCGGGCGCCTAGGCCGATTTTTAGAACACTGATATTTAGTAGTTGATGTTGTTTAATTTTTCATTTCCAACTATTTTTTTAGTTAATTTTTAAAAAAAATATTACTTCTATAATATACAACACTTTATGTATGCCTATGACTTTTTAAGTTTTGGGGAAACCAATTGCATATATTTTTTGAAAATCACTACCAAAATATGTTTGGTAACCAAAGCTTATAGAAAAAAGCTTTGACAAAACCAGTTATATTTTGGACAACTTTTGAAAGCACATGGGAGGCTAGTTGATGTCGAAACTGCTTCTCTTGTAGCAATCCCAAACTAGGCCTCAAGGACTCTAAACAAAGAGGCAAGACGGTACAATTTTTAGAAGGGAATTGCACAATCTCTATCATAGGGCCGGTCAAGAGAGTCGGGTTGCCTTAGCCGAAGCTAATTTTGGTTGCCCTTCATCTCTATTGAAAATATATAGATTTAAGTCGGGTTTGGACTGCATCAGTCCTAAGAGAACTAAATCACCTAGGGGGTTGCCCTATGAAGGGGGGTTTGTCCAAGTCCGAAGTCTTGTCAGATCTACCCTGGGCCGGTCCTATCTCTATGAAGCGTGAAAAGATTGAACTAAGGTTTTACAAAAGTAAAACTATATATTCAAAATTTAGGGTTGGGTGGCTTTATATGCAAAATACAACTTTATAGGGGTTTCAAATAAAATAAACCAACCTGTTAGCTCCAGCAGGTCCGTCGAGGCCCAAACTACTGGCACGCTGGGGAAATAATTCCATAGCAGCCGAAACTCCGTCTGTTTTATCGGCCGGTTTGTGGCCCGAGACATCCATTC
Organism: Iris pallida; assembly: GCA_029216955.1. NCBI lineage: Eukaryota > Viridiplantae > Streptophyta > Magnoliopsida > Asparagales > Iridaceae > Iris > Iris pallida. The sequence goes on from JANAVB010035417.1 coordinate 11,703,231, forward strand.
CCGGCAACAAGCTCATCGTCATCGGCGGCCGATACGAGTCCGGTTTGCCCGCTACAAAACCAAGCATTTTTATTATTATTATAAATATTTCCTTCTTCGTTTCTAAAATTAGCAGTACGCTGCAAGAACACGATACGGACACGGGGACACGTATCTGGCAACCATTTTCCGTGTCCATGATTAAAAACTTCCACACCCCCCCCCCCCCCCCCCCCCCCCAAAAAAAAAAAAAAAGGAATTCTAAAGTTATTCGTATCAAATGGATCATAAACCTAACAAAACCGTAAGAAATTTGGTAGTAATTCCAGTAAAAGAAACAGTAAAAATTAGGGAAACCCCAACAATCCGAATTCAAAAAAAAATAATAATAATCCAAAACCCACGTTAATTTGCTGCTAATTTCAGTACAAATCAATAAAAATTGGGGGGAAACTCCAACAATTCGAACCCCTAAACAAGAAAAAAAAATCTTTCTCGAAACCCTGAACAAATCACCAAAAATATATAGAAAAATCGAAAAAAAAAACCTAAAAAAAAGGAAAATTTGAGGAAGCGATACCTAGGGAAGAGAGGCCGAGATCGGTGAGGGATCTGGTGCCTTTCTCCTTCATGTACTGGCTCAGCAGGCAGCACGTCACCGCGAAGCGGGAGGTCTTGGCAGGGGCGTTCGCCATTGAATTTGAGTTTGAGAATCAAAATGATCGATCGATCGATATCAATTCTCTTCCTTTTCTTGCTCTTTCCTTCTTCTTTCTTGCTTTTGTCTTTGAATTGTGATTGGAAGAAGATTTTATTTTAAGAGTGAGACGTACAACAGACAGTGACTCGGCTCCAGTATCATTTTAAACACGTGATTCTTGGGAGCTGTTTTTATTCATTTTTTTAAATTCCACCACTAGCTACTATTTTGTTATTGAATGGACATATATATATATATATATATTTGTCTTCAGAAATTTTTTTTACGGAGAAACAAATAAAATTTGTATAAAATTAGAAATTTGGTTTGGAGAAGTGCACTTAATATTTTTTTAAAAAATTTACTTTTAACAAAAGAAACATCAGGATGTACGAATTTTTTTAAAAATGTCATGTCGTACAACTTTTTTTTTTAATGTCAGACCGTACAACCTTTTTTTTATTACCAACACGTCACACATGATCATATTTGTTAACGAAAACGTGGGAGTGTAACAAGCATCCGAACCTCGTACAATATTTTTTTGTTTCATCGTTCATATTTGTTACTGAACAAATAATTATTTTATATATGGAATCTCGTCACATAAAATATTTTGGTCGCAATATTTTGTCACATAACTCAATGATGTGTACATATGAAGTATAGTTTGACATTTTGGTGACAAAATAGTCTACGTCTCTTTTGTTAAAAGTAAATAAAAAATGATACTGGGTTTGACTAACTGTACTTCTTCGACCAAATCTTTGAAACTTAGTAACCCGCACAAATACTAATTTTGTTTCTCCACACAAAAATTTCTAATTTGTTTTTCTAGAGTTTTGTTTGGTCCGTTGAATTTATTTTAGTTCTTATATCTTATTATTTTGCTTGCAAATCGACTTAATTTTATCAAATTCCATATTGGTAACCCAAAATTTAAATAAATTTGTGTAACTGATATTTATTTATTTGTTTTAGTATACCTCCCACTCTTCTCTTCTCTGTTTTCCTTGGTTGCTTGACAAACGAGCAAATGGATTCGACACATGGAGGAGCCATGAACTATCAAACCTAATTTGGAGGAAGCTAAAATGAGGTGGGCGGATTGGAACATAAAAGAGTACAGTGAGTGAGAGAGAAAGAAACATCAAATCAGAAAAAAGAAAAACAAAATTCTCATTAAAAAGACATAATATTTTCTTATTAATGTTTGTCAGTGGGCGTAACAGACCAGTCTCGACCTGATTTTGATCGAATCGGACTGAGCCGAACTTTTAGATTAAAGCTCTAAATCAAGCACGGATCGAGACCCGAATAGCTTCGGCCTGAATTGGATCCGAACTAAATTCAAGCTAAATTCGGTCCGATTTGTAGTCCGTTAAGTTTAAAAATATATATTAAAGTTTACTATATATACTGTATTTATATACTTATAACACCAAAATAATGTAAATATAGTTGGTAGCTTAGACACTTTAACTTTTCTAAGATTTATGATTCAAATTTCCTTATGCTAGTTACTTAAAATCTTGTTAAGTATATATATATATATATATATATATATATATATATATATATATATATATATATATATATATATATATATAAATTAGGATTTTGATTTCGAAAATGATCAACGTGAGAGTTTGGATCTTGAATCACTGTTCACGTAGACTAATAAACAGTATTAAACAGTAATTTAAAGACCCAAATTCTAACATTCGTCATTTTAGAGATTCAAATTTTAATTTTTATATATATATATATATGAAATTCTATTACTTAATATCCCTAACAATTGTGCAAGTACTTTTATGCGAAAAAAATTGTAAACAACTACAAGATTTGAGGCAACTATAAATATAATAAATTTGAGGGAATTGTATACGAGTCCACTTCACTATAAAGTTTGGTTGGATGGACAAAGTGAGTCCACCAAGCGCAAAGCACAGCGCATCCACTACAAACAGTATCATAATATTCTCACTCTCTTTCTTTATATAGTGCACCCCCCTATAGTGTGATCTCAGTTGGTTCTTTTTAGGATAACCCCCTCACAACATCTAATTTGACAATTATTACTTTTTCTAATTATTTTTATTTCTTTTTAAAAGATATTGCCAGGAATAATAGTAATGCTTGCTACTACTTGTATCACAAAATATGCAAGTTTAGTCCCCGTGGCCGTAGCCCGTTGGGAACGGTGGAGCATCCCGACGCATCGGCACGGGTTCGAGTCCCACCATTAAGAAGTGGACACCCTAAAAAAAATTGATGAAAATAGTTGCTCCGTGTGTATAAGTGAGGGGTTTGACTGCGACATCTTGACTTTTTTTTTTTTTCCAGACCATACGAAAATTTTATGACGTTGGGACTCCCTTATTATTCTTCTCCTTTGGCTTCTAATGTTATACTCCTAAGGGGGCGTTCGGTATGCGGAATACTATATAGCCGGGAATTCTATATTCCCGAGAATCAAATTTCAAGGAATTAAATTTTCTGAAAAATTACATTCCCATGTTTGGTGACAATATAAATATTTTCGGGAAAAAAATAAAAAATAATAATAACGAAAAAAATGAACAAATATAAAAAAAATCGGTAAAAACGAAAAAAATGGTAAACACGACAAAAAATCGATAAAAAACGACAAAATAACAAAAAACGACAAAAACGATGAAAAACGACAAAAAATCGGTTAAAACGACAAAATGACAAAAAAGCGACAAAAAATGTATAAACGACAAAAAATAACAAAAAAAATGGTAAAAACGAAAAAAATAACCAAAATACAACAAAAATGACATAAAATCGGTAAAAACGACAAAAAACAAAAATGCGACAAAAACGACAAAAATCAACAAAAAATCGGTTAAAACGACAAAAAATGACAAAAATCGGTTAAAAACGACAAAAAATATCGGTTAAAAACAACAAAAATTCGGTTAAAACGACAAAAAATAACCAAAAAGCGACAAAAACGAAAAATAATCGATAAAAACGACAAAAAAGGACAAAAAATCGGTTAAAAACGATAAGAAATCGGTTAAAACAACCAAAATAACCAAAAAGCGACAAAAAATCGGTAAAAGCGACAAAAAAAAAGCAACAAAAATGACAAAAAAGACATAAAATCAGTAAAAATGACCAAAAAAGCGACAAAAACGACTAAAAATCGGTAAAAACAACAAAAAAAAGCTACAAAAAACGACAAAAAATCGCTTAAAACAACAAAAATTGACAAAAAAAGACAAAAAGGACAAAAATTGGGTAAAAACGACAAAAAATAATCAAAAAATGACAAAAAGACAAAAAATGGGTAAAAACGACAAAAATCGCTTAAAACGACAAAAAATTGGTAAAAACGACAAAAAATAACAAAAAAAACGATAAAAAACGACAAAAAAAAACATGTTCAAAACTAATCAAAATCGATAAAAAAGAAGAAAAAAATTTAGACAATTTTTTTTTTCCCAGGCAAAAAAAAAAATCCCACCTATTCTCAAGGGATAGAATTCCCATGTTTTGTGGGTAAACTATTTATCCAGATATTTATAATTTTCGGGAATAATTTTTTTATAAGCCAAACAAACGTGGTAATAGATTCCCGTCTTAAATTTTTTCGAAAATAAAAAAAAAATACCACATACCAAACGTCCTCTGAATTTGTTTATGACAAATGACGTGCAAATGTAAATACAAAACTACGAGTTGTTTTTTCTTCCTGAATTGAGCTTTCATAACATGACTTTATTAGCAAAATTATAGTTTTTGGAAACATGCTTCCAAACTTAGATGCATGAATTTAAACAAATATAATCATTAAAAAAAAAATCTTTGATAATTCGGTAACAAGGTTCAAAATTTATCATATGACATTTTAAACAAAATTATAGGGTAAGAATAATTTTAGCTTGCAATGGTCGTTTAGGGTGGAATGATGTTGCTCAAGCTTATCAAAAAGAAACATAACATGTTTCTGAAGTTATTATTAATTGTTGATCAAACATATTTTGATGGTGGATTAATATTACTCAAGCTTATCAAAAGTTGAAACAAGCTACTTTGGAATTTGTTATAAGTAGCTAATACTAGGGCTGCAAACGAGTCTAAGTCGAGCCAAGGTTTTGTAAGGTTGAGCTTGACTTGACTAGAATTAATCGAGCTCTCGAGCTTGATAAGTTTTTTTTTATTATTTTAGAACTTGACCTTGGCTCGAAATTGTTTATATCAAGCTTGAGCTTGACTTGATAAGCAAGTTTGATTCAAGCTTGATAAACAAGTTCGATAAGCTCAAAATCAAACTCGTTAAGCTTGATTTCAAGCTCGCTCAACTTTATTTCAAGCTCATTAAGCTTGATTTTCAGCTTAACGAGCTCGATTCAAACTAGTTAGGTTTGAATTTAAATACCTGTAATATTAACAATTAATTTATAAAAATTTAATTAAAAATCTTTCTTCATATCAATTATTAAGGACATATAAATATATAATGCACACAATCATACTGTTATACAAACATATATAAAATTAAATTCAACAAATAACAAACGGTATGTGGGGTTGTATAGCCCCGTTGGGTACACGCCGGGGGGGGGGGGGGGGGGGGTGATCTGGTGGGAATGACCACTGTTCGAATCCCCTCTAGACGTTGCTCCCGCGTTCAATTATCGTTATTTCTCATAAAAAATAGTTATTTTCTATAAAAATTAATATTTTCCTGGACGAGTTTTATTTACAATTATTTCGAAAAAAATAAAATATGATAGATTTTTGAAAAATAATTATATGAAGAATAAATGTTATCAAACACTACATTATTGTTCTTAAAACTAAAGTAATCAAACGCATATCCTCTTCTTAATTTATTCTTCAAAAAATAAGATAAAACTTTTCCGGTAATTGGCGATGAAATAAAACAACAGAATAAACGCACACTAATTTTCAGGATTTAGAGGGGTATACTGCAAAAGGAGACAGCGTGAACAATTGCGCGGAAGGATGGAGCAATTGATGATCAGAACGACTAATATTTTTTAAAGTTTTGGGACCACGTGGCAAATTGAGTTCGGGAAACTTCTGGCAGCAGCACATTTGGGCCCACGTGGGAAATTGAGTTGTCCAAATATAAGAACTTTTGTCTGGCAAGATTGTTTTGGGAATTTTTTAAAAAATACTTCCAAGAAATATCTTGACAAACGATTTATTACTTTTATTTTTTAAAAATTCAGTTCTTAGAACAACTTTAAAAAAACAGGTTAGCAGTTTTTTTTTTTTTTTTTTTTTTTTTTTTTTTTTTTTTTTTTTTTTTTTTTCTGGTTAGCGTTTATATTATAGAATATATATCAACTTAGAGTTTAAATTATGGCATGTCCAATTGAAAATTTTATATCATACATTATTATTTTTGATTATTATTTTTTCATATTATTTCATGAGCATGAGTACAAAAGAGAATATAATAGAAAAAAGAAAGAAAATTTATAGTCCAAACTTTTCAATTGGACATGTTAAGACTTAAATTCTAAACTAATCTAAATGCTAATTAGTCTTTTTTTTCTCCCCACAAAATATAGTTCTTCCGTTACCGCCCAACAATATGCTATCAGGTTTTTTTTAGACAAATAATAGGTTTAAGGAGATTACTGCCAAATTCAACTAATATAAAAGTAGTGTCCGGACACACGCATGTGCAACACAGTTTTTTAAATTGAGAAAATTTGAGTGACACCCCACTTTTTTAAGCTTATTTAATGTGCACCCTAAAAGTTTACATGAATGTATAACACCCCCCACTTTTCACGGTTTCAGTCCAAAACGAACGGTCAACCCCTTTGACCAATTTTTTGGACGAAAATACCCCATGTCTGTTGTCCTCTTCCCCGCGTCAACTATCCGTCTCCCCCCGCCGTCCTCGGCCCCCCTCCACGGCGTCGCCGCATCCCCCTCCCCGACCTCGCCGCCATGGCGACTCGAATCGCCGTATCGAGAATCGCTCGACGCCGCAGGTGCGCGCCCCTCCCCGGCGTCTCTTCGGCGTCCCGCCTCGCCGGCGTTTCGTCTCCGCTCTCCGTCGTCGGCGGAGGAGGGGCGGGGAACTCGTTCGCCGCTGTATCAGTCGGCAGGACGGCTCTCCTTTCCCGCCAGTCGAGTTTTGGTACCTTCTTTTCCCACCAGTTCCACTCCACGGCTCCTTCCCAATCCAGCCACGGAGGCTATATGTCACGATCCGCTACCCAAATTGTTGGGCCGGGCCGAGCCATGTCCATCCTACGCTTGGTTAAAGCGTAGTAAGCTGTTCTAAGAATAGACAATAAAAGATCTAAGCTGCTAAAAGTTCTAATATCACATTTAAAAGGTTCATCAAAACACAGCATCTATAAGCGAAAGTAAAATAAGTACAGACTTAATAATACACTTCCAAAGTATCAAACTGGAGACAAAGTCCAGTGACTACAAGATATAGTCTAAACAGTTCAATAACTAAGCCAAAAATAATCTAAGCAAGACTATCAAGCGAGGTTCCCTGCGGGAACTTTCTCGGGAGCAAAAGCCTGGTCCTCTGTAGTGGGTCCATAGAAAAGATCACAGAGCATATTTTCCTCCGAAAGTATGCCTACAACGTTATCCTGTCAGGACGGGAGAAAGTACTAATTCTACAAACTAAACATACTGAGCATGGAATGAAAAGAGATGTAGTAAATAAGAATCGTGTCATATCTCATGTCGTATCACAATCATGTCATATCACAAATCTATCATGTAAAGGATACATTTCATCATGGCAATATATGTTTATTTTAAAGTTTAAAACTGTAGCATGTACGTGATCGGTCAATAGGTAAATAGGATGTACAGTGGTACATATCAGTTTTCTGAAGTGTACATACGTACACTTAACGGCATCGGTATATAGCCATACAAAAATGCGAGATCAGACATACGACAAAGTTGCATATAGAATATAACAGTGTACGGTAAATATATACGGAGAAGGGGGACATGATCACGTACTCTACTAACAGTTTTCCCACAACCCAGATTCTAACATGTGATATATACGAGAACAGTTTAAAACATGTAAAAGATACCGGAAGCAGTATAAGCATGGTAGGCACTGAGAGCAGTATAAAACATGTGGAAGGTCCTGAGTGCAGTATAATTAAAGCATGTTAAAGATCTTGAGAGTAGTATAATTAAAGCATGTGAAACATACGCTAGATATATAGAAACCTGTAAGATACGGTTTTCAGTTTAAATCACTGTATTAACATGGTTCATACGCAATTCATTATCATATACAGTAAAATAGAGTTTGTAGGGGTACTCGCCTCGAGCAAGGCAAGAATACGAGTATGAAGATATATATGTCCGGTATCCTGTCAAAATGATACACAATCTCAGTCTCTAAACTATGTTCAAGATTTTACACTAGTGGTGTGACACGACTCCTAACTGGACACTAGTTAAGCGGTGACCTAGCATAACAGTCCAATGTGGGGTAACGCTATATCTAAACCAACACCGAGGGTTCTTAGAAACACAAGGATTACTTTAGGGTTGTAAGCACCTGTAATGCCTGTGGTTCGTATTACGTATTTTGGAAATACGTGTACGTATTTTCTTGTATTGTTCCTTGTTTAGTTTTCTTGGCTTGGTTTAACTCTCGGTTGGGTTGGTTTGGCTTGGCCGGCTGGTTGCTTGGTCCACCATGGACCAAGGTGAACCCCCTACCTACCACCAACCCATGATATTTATTTCCCCCACCAACCTTCTCTCTCCTCCATAACTTTCATTTATTTCTTCTTCTTCTTCTTCCTTCCTCCCCACCCCTTAGGCAAGTGTAACTTGCTTCCACAAGAGAACTCATTTTTATGGTTCCATTAGCTTCTTCTCATGATTCTAAGACACATTAGAACTTGTCATTTTCCATTTTGAGGCTTTGATTCTTGTAGATCTACAATTTAGTATTTTCGGATTTTGGTGGTTTTGATCTATTAAACTTTCTTGTTTTCAAGTTTTGATGGTTCCATGTTGTAGATAATTTTATTCTACCTAATTTTGACCTTTGGAAAGTTGGATTTGGACTTGTTTTGACCAAGTTATGAGCATTTGGAGTTTTGGGTTCCATCCTTGGAGTTCTTGCTGTTCTTGCCCTCTGGAGAAGACTGTGAACAGTGAGCTAGCTTTTTAGCTTATGCCGCTGAGTCGTACGCTGCTCTTTAGCGAGCGTACGCTAGCCTTCGTACGCTGCTCTTTAGCGAGCGTACGCTAGCCTTCGTACGCTGCTCTTTAGCGAGCGTACGCGTGCCTCCGTACGCTGCTCTTTAGTGAGCGTACGCTCACCTTGATACGCTGCCTGTTGGCAGCATGTCTTGAGCGTACGCGTGCCTTGGTACGCTAGCTTGAGCGAGCAAGGCGTACGCTGGCTTGAGCGTACGCTAGCCTATCTTGTCACCCTGGTTTAACCCGAGAGCCTTGTGACCCCCCCATACGCTGCCTTTTACGCTGCCCTTTTGGGAGCGTATGCTTACCTGAGCGTATGCTTACCTGAGCGTATGCCTACCTGAGCGTATGGCCTTTGGCAGGCTTGATCTTATATTAGCATGTCAGTTTGGTTTTATTTTCCTTATCCTGGATTTATAGCCCTGTATATTGATATTTTATTAGATATTTAACGTCCATTTTATATCCTTACGCCTTTTGACCTGAACTTGATAATTCCCAAAATTACTTGATATGTTTAGAATGATACCTGAGCCTGACACGATAGTGACCCGTAGTGGTGCACTCCTGACATGAGCAACCTGACATGACCTGATAGTGGCCCGTCGTGGCGCACTCCTGATTAGTACACTTGACCTGATAACCTGACATGATATATCTGATAAGTTGTTGCGACAGGCTACCTGGCATGACATGACCTGTATAATTAATCCTGGACACCGTGGGTGATTGTGCTTGTACAAATAAACCAGTCCTGTCTTGCATCATGTCTAGGAGGGGACTCCTGAGTATCACGGTCAGGAGTACCTACTAAAATGGACTAAGGTTAACAACTAGATTAATACATTAGTCATGAAGAGATTTTCCAGCTACAGGCAATCCCGTTACCTGGGCGCGCTTGGGATCTGTAGCCTGCCGTCGAGTAGGGCACATTTCCAGCACACTGTCATGTGTTGCACCCTTCAAGCTACTTAAGGGTACATGCGTTTCCTGGACGATGTACCCACCTGAATTCAACCCTAATCTCTCGACCTGGGTAGCCCGGATGGTCTGCAGGGCTTGTGGCTGTAGAATAATCTCACTGCATCTTGTTAGTAACTAGGACTGTGATAACCCTAGTTAGTTAAAGTATCAAGCCGTAGATCTTGCTTGGCCGTGAAATGATTGGATGGAGCCTAACAAGTCTAGTCTTGCCCTGATCTTGTTCCAGACTGTTACATGACCAGCATGCTTGTATTTATTTTCTCGATAAATGGTGAGAAACCAAGCTCCGTTCAGACGAAGGGTTACAACCCCGGTCCTTGTTTGGTTTACGGGTTGTAACCTAGCTATCTGAATAGTTCCATGGTTATCTCGTCGTATATCATCCTGGCATGTTTTTCTTATTTTCAGTTTTACCATTCATTTATATTTCCTGTCTTTTATTATATTATTTATATCTTGTGCTGATTGCTGGTTTTAGTTCTTAAGTGAAGCCTCCTTTGTGGCACTTGCTCTTTCTGGGGTCTGACCCAGCTGGTTTTGTGTGGCCAGATTTCGGAGCAGCTCCAGAGGATCTACCGACTTTCCAGCCAGATGGTGGCCACTAGACGGAACTCTGGCAACGAGTGGGTTATTTTTGGCTCTCCCGCTCTATTGTAAAAAAAAATATTCTTTTGAGGCGTTTAGCCGACGAGCACTTGTTTAGCTCGATTGCGCTTACTTATTGTCTGCCTATGGGCTGTAGCATGATTAACAGATCCTAGGGTTGATCATGTATGATTAAACTCTTGCTAGTCCTAACATTTTGTAATGACTAGCTTCATGATCAGCTGAATATGTAATGTTTGGGACGCCTTACTATTGTATATTTAATGATCATACATCTTGTAACATTTACTTACTTGCTTGTGATTGAGACACTAGGCTTGTTCATGACCTTAAGAGACTGTTGGCTTGTAGATAAACCCTCATGTATCTAGACAGCCGTGACCGTATAGCGAGGTGGGTTGCACTTCAATATACGTAGCTGGCTATGTCTGCCCCCGCTCTCCAGTATTCTGGTTCTGGGGCGTGACATGGTTTAAGTGGTGGCCCATACAGGTCTTGTAAATCAAGATATGTGAGGGTTTACCGAATAGATGTCTCAATCAGTATTCGTCCTTGATCTCTGCTCGTATCTTCTGAATCCCTGGATTTTTGTCCTGATCATATGCTTGTATCATTGATCTGTCCTGGTCCTTCCTTATTGTTCCCTATGTCGTCTTCTTCAGCGGCATTGTTCGTGGTCCTACCGATCAGCAAGGCGGAGCACCTCCCGTGGACCAGCAACAACCTGGAGATCAAGCCCAGCATTCCGGAGTAGCCTCCAGAGTCGTGCCTTCTGACGGAGAACCACCAGTCCAGCCAGTTCAACCTGTAGAACATGATGATGGCACATTAGTAGGACTCGTCAGGACCTTGATAGCTTCCCAAGACCGTCGTGGAGATGCCTTGCAACAGGCAGTGGCGGATGCTTTGACTAGAGGTGGTCATCCAGGGAACAGCGCGGCCAACAGCTTCAAGCGCTTGAACCCTCCATTCTTCGACGGTAGTGAAGATGCTATCGCGGCAGATACATGGCTTCAGGATACAGAAGTGATTCTAGAAGCAGCCAGGACTCCAGAGAACGAGAAGGTAGCCGTGGTGCGCCTGCAGTTGTTAGATCTTGCCCGCAGTTGGTGGGCAGCACAGGCCGTTGGATTAGCAGCCCCCATTGCTTGGGCAGTATTCCGGGAGAGATTTCAGACCAAGTATTTTGATGCTGTAGCTCGGTACGATCTACAGACGAGGTTCACAAATCTGAAGCAAGGAGACAGGACGGTCGACGGATATGCGGCCGAGTTTTCTCGACTCAGTCGGTTTGCTCCCACTTTGGTGGCAACCGAGTATGATAGAGCCCAGCGGTTCCAGCAGGGACTTTACTTGGAGATCTTATTGGCAGTCGAGCAGTTTGAGCATCAGACTTTTGATGCAGTCTTAAGAGCAGCCTGGAGGCATGAGTATACCTCCCAGAGGATCGTGGATAGGACCGGGGGTCGGAAGAGATCTCACGGCCAGATGAATCAGTCTTCAGCACCAGCTCCGGCAGCCAGGGCTTTGACTATTGGAACTCCGAGGCGAGTAGCCTCAGTGACGTCGGTTCAGTATTCCACTCCGACGCACCCTCAGCAGCAGCAGAAGCAGAAGCAATCTTCCGCAGTGGGTTGTTCTCATTGTGGAAAGCCAGGCCATGTGGTGGCAGAATGTCGCAGGGCACAGGAATTGTGTCTGGTTTGTGGAGCAGCAGACCATAGGGTTGGATCCTGTCCGAACAGGGGTGGTTCATCCTCGTCCAACCTTTCTAGTTCTTCAGTGAGAGGACCATCACCAGTCCAGCAGCAGCAGCAGTATCCATTGATGAGGCCCTTGCCACCTCAGTCCCAGGCGTTTCAGCAGCAGAGCCCTCAGCAGTATGTGCAAGCCCAAGCCCAGAGTCAGAGCAGGCAGCGAGGATATCAGCAGAGGGGACCAGCACCCCGAGGGCACGGTCAGGCTATGGTGATGACCGTGGAGGAAGAGTTGGCACCAGGTGAGGTAGTGGCAGGTACTATTCTCGTCAACTCCTTTCCAGCTTCAGCTTTATTTGATTCTGGTACATCGCATTCTTTTATGTCTGCACGATTCGCGACATGGGTAGGATTGGAGCCCGAGTCATTATCAGTAAGGCTCAATATACTTACTGGTAACGGACTTGTGGGAGTAGATAGAGTATTTTCCTCGTGTCGGATCGTAGTTAGCGGTAGGGAATTCCCTGCTAGATTGATAGAATTCCCGATGGCCGATTATGATGTGGTGCTAGGGATGGATTGGTTGAGGAACCAGTATGCTAGAATAGACTGCCATATCGGCAGGGTTGTTTTTAGCATTCCAGGCGAGCCAGAGTTTTCCTTTTCCCGAGGTGAAGTTGAGCCTTCTCCTCCGATATTGCGGATGGCAGTAGCAGCAGTTCAGTTGTCCAGGATAGTCGAGGAGTTTCCAGATGTTTTCCCAGAAGAACTTCCAGGTATGCCTCCGGAGCGGGAGATCGAGTTCACGATAGACTTGATTCCCGGGACAGCCCCAGTGTCAGAAAGAGTCTACAGGATGGCGCCGTCAGAATTGGAGATCTTGTATAAGATGATTGAAGAACTTCGAGCCAAGGGATTCATTCGTGCTAGTGGATCGCCTTGGGGAGCCCCGATGCTTCTTGTGAAAAAGAAGGATGGTACGTCCAGGTTATGTGTTGATTATCGTACCTTGAACTCAGTGACAATCAAGAACAGATACCCTCTTCCGAGGATAGATGACTTGTTTGATCAACTCAAGGGGGCTTCAGTATTCTCGAAGATTGACTTGCGCTCAGGATATCACCAGATCAGAGTCAGAGAGCAGAACATCCAGAAGACAGCTTTTAGATCGAGATATGGGTATTGGGAGTTCCTTGTTATGCCTTTTGGAGCAACCAATGCGCCGGCAGTATTCATGGACCTCATGAATCGCATCTTCATGCCTTACTTGGATCAGTTTGTGATCGTATTCTTGGATGACATCCTGGTCTACAGCAAGAGTGAGGCGGAGCATGAGCAGCATCTTCGTGTGGTTCTTCAGACTCTCAGAGAGCACCAGTTATATGCCAAGTTCAGTAAATGCGGGTTTTGGCTCGATCGCATTTCGTACTTGGGTCATATCATCATCAGAGGAGGAGTAGAAGTGGATCCCCAGAAGATTGTAGCTATTGAGTCATGGCCAGTGCCCAGCACAGTTGCAGAAGTTCGTAGTTTTCTTGGATTGGCCGGCTATTACCGGCGATTTATTTCAGACTTTGCTCGGATTTCAGCGCCATTGACCCAGTTGACCCGCAAGGATGTACAGTTCGCTTGGACAGCAGAGTGTCAGAGTTCTTTTGAGCAGTTGAAGCGATGATTGATAACAGCTCCTATTCTTACGCTTCCAGATGGAACCGGAGAATTTTCAGTGTATTGTGATGCTTCAGGCAGAGGTGTAGGATATGTTCTGATGCAGCATGGGAAGGTAATAGCTTATGCGTCACGACAACTTCGTGATCATGAGAGGAATTACCCAACCCATGACTTGGAGCTGGCAGCAGTGGTGTTTGCACTTAAGTTGTGGAGGCACTACTTGTATGGAGATAGGGTAGAGATTTTCACCGACCACAAGAGCCTGAAGTATGTTTTCACCCAGAAGGATCTTAACATGCGTCAGAGGAGGTGGCTGGAGCTTCTTGTGGATTATGATGTTAACTTGCAGTATCATCCTGGGAAGGCCAATGTCGTAGCAGATGTATTGAGCAGGAGAGCCGGAGCTTATTTCCTAACAGCGCAACCAGAGCTGTTAGCAGATCTTCAGAAGATGGGTATTGAAGTTGTTCTCCCTTCCAGTGTGGCATTGATGGCCAGCATGCAAGTTCAGTCCACTATAGTCGAGAGGATCCGGATGACGCAGTCGGCCGATTCTAAGCTTCAGCGACTCAGAGCAGAGTGTGAGGCAGGACGAAGACCAGAGTTATGTATTCATGAGGATGGTACACTTAGGCATGGTAAGCGTCTTTGTGTACCCAGTGGAGATATCAGACAGGAGATCATGTCAGAAGCGCACAGTTCTCAGTATTCCATCCATCCTGGCAGTACGAAGATGTACCGTGATATCCGTCAGCACTTCTGGTGGAATGGCATGAAGCGGGAGATAGCTCGGTTTGTCTCTCGGTGTTTGGTTTGCCAACAAGTTAAAGCCGAACATCAGAGACCGGCTGGACTTCTTCAGCCCTTACCGATTCCAGAATGGAAGTGGGAGCATGTGACCATGGATGTTGTGACTGGATTACCTAGATCCCCAGCTAGTAGGGATGCTATTTGGGTCATTGTGGATAGGCTTACCAAGGTAGCACACTTTCTTCCGTTTAGAGTTGGTCAGCCGACGGCTCAGCTAGCGGAGATGTACCTCAGGCAGATTGTCAGATTGCACGGTGTGCCAGTCAGTATCACCTCGGACCGAGATTCTAGGTTTACGTCGCACTTTTGGCGTAGCTTGCAAGAGAGTTTGGGGACTCATCTCCAGTTCAGTTCAGCATATCACCCGCAGACAGATGGCCAGTCGGAGCGCACGATCCAGACTCTTGAAGACATGTTACGGTCTTGCACACTTGACTTCGGTGGTTCGTGGGAAGATCACTTGCACCTGGTGGAATTCTTATACAACAACAGTTTCCAGGCCAGTATCCAGATGGCACCGTTCGAGGCACTGTATGGCAGGAAGTGCAGATCCCCGTTAGCCTGGGATGATATTGGAGAGAGGCAGATGCTTGGTCCAGAAATGATTGCTCAGACCGTTGAAGTAGTCAGGCGAGTCAGAGATCATCTTCGAGTTGCCCAAGATCGCCAGCGCCATTGGGCCGATTCTCATCGGCGTCCTCTCGAGTTTTCGGTCGGCGATCATGTATTCATGAGGATTTTGTCTAACCGTGGCGTCATTCGTTTCGGCGTACGGGGCAAGCTTAGTCCTAGGTATATAGGACCGTTTGACATTCTGGAGCGAGTAGGAGATGTATCCTATCGTCTCGCTCTTCCACCGTCGCTAAGCGAGGTGCATGACGTGTTCCATGTATCCCAATTATGACGGTATATCCCGGACCCGAGCCACATCCTGGATCATTCGGAATTGGTTGTTGGTACTAACCTTTCGTATGAGGAGAGGCCCGTGTCTATATTGGATCGAAGAGAGAAGATCCTCAAGAACAAGACTATCAAGTTAGTACGAGTTGCTTGGGGTCATCACTCTTTGGGGGAGTCAACGTGGGAGCGTGAGGATGATATCCGATCGCGATATCCCGACTTGTTTGACTCGTGAGGTATAATGTCTTTCTTATGCCTCATGCCATCAATTCCTTGCTTGCATGATTGATTGATTGCCTAGTATAATTGCCTGTGAATAGTGTAGCTTGTTCTTGTCCCTCTAGCCCCTTAATTAAATTTCGAGGACGGAATTCTTTAAAGGTGGGTAGAGTTGTAATGCCTGTGGTTCGTATTACGTATTTTGGAAATACGTGTACGTATTTTCTTGTATTGTTCCTTGTTTAGTTTTCTTGGCTTGGTTTAACTCTCGGTTGGGTTGGTTTGGCTTGGCCGGCTGGTTGCTTGGTCCACCATGGACCAAGGTGAACCCCCTACCTACCACCAACCCATGATATTTATTTCCCCCACCAACCTTCTCTCTCCTCCATAACTTTTATTTATTTCTTCTTCTTCTTCTTCCTTCCTCCCCACCCCTTAGGCAAGTGTAACTTGCTTCCACAAGAGAACTCATTTTTATGGTTCCATTAGCTTCTTCTCATGATTCTAAGACACATTAGAACTTGTCATTTTCCATTTGAGGCTTTGATTCTTGTAGATCTACAATTTAGTATTTTCGGATTTTGGTGGTTTTGATCTATTAAACTTTCTTGTTTTCAAGTTTTGATGGTTCCATGTTGTAGATAATTTTATTCTACCTAATTTTGACCTTTGGAAAGTTGGATTTGGACTTGTTTTGACCAAGTTATGAGCATTTGGAGTTTTGGGTTCCATCCTTGGAGTTCTTGCTGTTCTTGCCCTCTAGAGAAGACTGTGAACAGTGAGCTAGCTTTTTAGCTTATGCCGCTGAGTCGTACGCTGCTCTTTAGCGAGCGTACGCTAGCCTTCGTACGCTGCTCTTTAGCGAGCGTACGCTAGCCTTCGTACGCTGCTCTTTAGCGAGCGTACGCGTGCCTTCGTACGCTGCTCTTTAGTGAGCGTACGCTCACCTTGATACGCTGCCTGTTGGCAGCATGTCTTGAGCGTACGCGTGCCTTGGTACGCTAGCTTGAGCGAGCAAGGCGTACGCTAGCTTGAGCGTACGCTAGCCTATCTTGTCACCCTGGTTTAACCCGAGAGCCTTGTGACCCCCCCCATACGCTGCCTTTTACGCTGCCCTTTTGGGAGCGTATGCTTACCTGAGCGTATGCTTACCTGAGCGTATGCCTACCTGAGCGTATGGCCTTTGGCAGGCTTGATCTTATATTAGCATGTCAGTTTGGTTTTATTTTCCTTATCCTGGATTTATAGCCCTGTATATTGATATTTTATTAGATATTTAACGTCCATTTTATATCCTTACGCCTTTTGACCTGAACTTGATAATTCCCAAAATTACTTGATATGTTTAGAATGATACCTGAGCCTGACACGATAGTGACCCGTAGTGGTGCACTCCTGACATGAGCAACCTGACATGACCTGATAGTGGCCCGTCGTGGCGCACTCCTGATTAGTACACTTGACCTGATAACCTGACATGATATATCTGATAAGCTGTTGCGACAGGCTACCTGGCATGACATGACCTGTATAATTAATCCTGGACACCGTGGGTGATTGTGCTTGTACAAATAAACCAGTCCTGTCTTGCATCATGTCTAGGAGGGGACTCCTGAGTACCACGGTCAGGAGTACCTACTAAAATGGACTAAGGTTAACAACTAGATTAATACATTAGTCATGAAGAGATTTTCCAGCTACAGGCAATCCCGTTACCTGGGCGCGCTTGGGATCTGTAGCCTGCCGTCGAGTAGGGCACATTTCCAGCACACTGTCATGTGTTGCACCCTTCAAGCTACTTAAGGGTACATGCGTTTCCTGGACGATGTACCCACCTGAATTCAACCCTAATCTCTCGACCTGGGTAGCCCGGATGGTCTGCAGGGCTTGTGGCTGTAGAATAATCTCACTGCATCTTGTTAGTAACTAGGACTGTGATAACCCTAGTTAGTTAAAGTATCAAGCCGTAGATCTTGCTTGGCCGTGAAATGATTGGATGGAGCCTAACAAGTCTAGTCTTGCCCTGAACAGATATTATTATTTGATTTAATGCTCTTTACCGTGACTTGGAATTCTAGAGCATCAGGGATGCCAGTCTCTGGAAACTTCCTTCTTGGAGTTTATAGTAGACGAGATTATCTTCATTTTGATATATCGTGTCCCACTCGAACTTGTTCCCTTGTATCCTTTTTGCTTCGCGCAAGTTCGGGTCAATATTAGACCATTTAATTATTAATTGAATTCCCACTCTTTTCCTTGATCATCATATGCGCGTTACCATGACTTTTAATTTAGGAGCATCGGACTAGTCATTTTCTCGAAACCAACTTGTCATGCCTGATCTACTTGAGACGCTCTTAACCCATGACCTTCGTGTCCCACTCAGACACACCCTTTTGTGCTCTATTTTCTTCGCACAACTTTCGGGTCAAATTAGGCCAATTAATTATCTAGCGTAAAACCTGATTTAATTTCCCATTTAATTTTGGGACCCGACATCGACCCAACCTAGTCGACCCCAAATAGGGACAAGGCCCACATGAAGCCTACTACCCGCCTGACACTTGTGTCCCATTTATTCGAGCCCCCGCATGTTATTTATTTGCCCATGATTATAAACACCCATTTTAATTCGAATATTGCCTCCTGTCCGATTTTGGCCCGACCCGGCTCGACCGAACCCGAACCCAAGCTCCATATTGTTTTCTCGTGACGCCCAATTACCCCCACAAGATTTTCCCATTTTTTTTCTATTTTGAAAATATCTTTATTTCTCTCTCTTTTATATATGTGTATATATATATATATACATATATAATATGTTATAATATCTCCCTCTCTCTTTCTCTCACCATACAAACACACAAGCCCCTCCCCCTAAGTGCAGCCGACCTACACACCCCCTCTCTCATTCTCTCTCTCTAAATATCATCTAATATCTCTCTCTCTCTCCCTCTTTATATAATATATATATACACACACACACATATATATATATATATATATATATATATATATATATATATATATATATATATATATATATATATATTATATAATCCCTCTCTCTCTCTCCTTTCCCATCACCCACTCCCATACATCACTTCTCTCCCTCTCTTTTCACCTGGCCGAACAACAACCCCCCCATTTTCTTCTTTACATCATCATCATCATCATCTCTCTCTCTCATTCTCACTACTCCTTCCTCACGTTCTTCTTATTCTTCTTCATTTTTTTACTACTACCACCACCATTACGAGCACCATCATCACCACCACTCGCCACCACCACTTCCACCATCTCCACCACCCTTCTCCGGCCAATCTCAGCCACTGCCACCGCCACAGTCGCTGGGCGCGCGTGCGCAGCAAGCGCTGCAGCAGCGGCAGCGCACAGTGTAGCCGCGCCACCCTCGCGCGCGCGCCACTGCCGCCGCCGTGCGCCACCACGTGGCCGGCGTGCACCCCCGAACACTCCCCCACGTCCGGGGCGCACCCCCGGGCAGGCCCCATGGCCGTCGCCCTCTTCTCCGACGCGAGAAACGCCCGATTCGTGCGTTTGGCACGGGTTCCCGTCGGCGCGCGCTCGGAACGAAGTCAGAATTTGCGTCTCGGGGCAGCAACTTCGTGCTAATTTTTTGGACAATCCGACCGTTGGATCGGCGATTTCTTCGCTCCGTTACAATCTCGGTATATACCCCTTCACCCCTGTCAAATTTCACCCGTTAATTTTGTCGTTTGATACATCAAAACGGGCCACCAAGTTGACGTTTTAATTTGTACTGTTTTTGGACAGTTTCGTGACGCCAACTTCGCGGGTTCGTATCTTCGCCGTCGCAGCTTCGTTTTGCACGCCGTCATTTCCGGTGCACAGCTGGTATAACCCTCTTCCTGCCCCCCTTTAGATTTCATTTCAGTTTGAGCTTGTTAGGTCGGTCGAATTCGACGCCAAAGTTGGTCGTTCAAATTCTTAGTGTTGCACTTGTAAAATTCCATTTTTGAACCCGGGACTCCGGATTCAATTTATGACACCACCAGTAGACTCGTGGCGTCGTTCTGGTATGTTTTCATATAAAGTTTGCTTGATTTGGAGAATGTGGGCCCTGACACGCATCTCGGTGCAAAGCGGGTCCCACTTTCTGAGTCAACGGGACTTTTTGACGCCGGCTCATCGGAATCCAATTCTGGATATACCGTTGAGTTCGTATCGTCATTCTGGACTCGTTGACATATAATTTGCTAGGTTTTAGTGGACATTGGTTCCGGCACGCATTTCGATGCAAGTCGGATACCAATATCCGGGTCAACGTGTCATTTTGAGTTCGGCTCATCGGAATCCAATTTCGGATATACCGTTGAGTTCGTATCGTCATTCTGGACTCGTTGACATATAATTTGCTGAGTTTTGAGGACATTGGCTCCGACACGCTTTTCCGTGCAAATCGGTTTCCAATGTCCGGGTCAACGGACCAATTTGAGATCGGGTCAACGGAATCCAATTCTGGATATACCGTTGGGTTCGTATCGTCATTCTGGATTCGTGGACATATAATTTGTTAGCTTTTGTGCACTTTTATTTTGGCATATTTTTCGGTGCAAAGTGTGTCCAACGGCGGACATCATTTTGGCCCAAAATTACCGTTTTGCTCCTGTATCCAAATTAGACTTTTGGGCAGGCTATCCTAGCTGATTTGACCATTTTGGACACGTTGGTGATGTTAGTTTTATCATCCGACAACATCTGTAGATTTCTTCCCTTTTTGTGTCATCCTATTATTATAATATTTTCTCCTTTTGGTTGTTTTAGAGATCCGTCGATTTCAGTGATTTCTAAATCATTGAAATTCATAAGTTGACCTTGTAGATGTTTATAGAGACTAGCTTGACCATGGTTGACTATTTTGACTAGACGTCGAAGTAGAGTCAACATTTGACCTAGGTTAGACTAGTTTTGACCCTGGTTGACCACAGTTGACTATTTTGACCAAAGTCAACTGTAAGTCAACCATTGACCTATTTGACCTAGATTAGACTTAGAGTTGACCAGAGTTGACCGGAGTTGACCAGTTGACCAAAATCAACTGTACGTCAACCTTGACCCAGTTTGTCTTAGTTTGACTTAGTTTGACATAGATGTTAGTATGTCATTTGACCCTGATCAGCTCTTGTATTATTTCATCTTTAGGTCTGTGGTTTTACTCTGAACCCTGATTCATATTGACAGCAGGACCCCAGGCGAGTACATTCTCTGATAATATTTCTGTTTTATGATATCGTTTATGTTTCTTGTATTTAGTGTAGATACCCTTGTTCTCTTGACACATTGTTCACACGGATTGGTATTTTCCTGGATCCCGTCATGAGATATTATTCCTCGCTTTCCTTGGTATATCTTGTGCAAGACTTTCTTGTTCCTTGTGCATGTATAGACACGATTCCTGCGAAGGCTAGCTACCCTCTCGGAGAATCGCATGTCATGATGTGTCATGGTTGGATCCATTATACTAGTCGGGGACGGGGAGTATTAGTGTAGATGTGTGGTCATTATCCACCTTGTTATTCTTATAAACCTTGTGAGTGTTAATCATACACCTCACGTATGATTAACCAGGCCAGTAGACCTTGTGCAAGACCCAAGCCGGCCACATGTTGAAACTAGTACTCACACACCTAGAGATATGATTCTTGATTCTTATACATGCCATGATCAGTTTTACTTGCCTTGTTCTAGCTCTAGATTACAGTATACCTTGCCATGATACTCACATGTACATTTCATAATTTCTTGTATATTCTCTCTATTTACTGCTACATTTTCAATATCGTCTAATTAGAACTGTTATTTGAGATTTGTGCTCGTTCCATCTTGACTGGATATGTTGACAAAATTTTAGGAGTAGTTGTGCCACATTTGTTGGACTGCAGGATGATTCTAGCTGAGGTGGTTCACACTGTTCCTCTATGTGAGTTGCCTGGTAGTTATTCCTTAGTTAGTCTTGTTGTTCCTTCATTATCTTCCTGTCTTATGATCATTGTAGATTCTAGTTGTTCTAGTGATATTGTTATTATTTCTTGTCTTATCTTTCTTAGTTTTTGTGATGTGACATGAGTATATTTCTAGTTATGGATTCTTGGATGTTGTAGTTAGTATAGTATGCTTGACAGCGTTCTACCGCCGATACCGCGGCGTAGGCTGGGCGTGGCCCACGTATTCGTACCCGTATATCCGGGTGCGGGTCGTGACACGTTTTTAGTGGTAGCCCATGCAGGTCTGTCTTTGCAATTAATGCGAAGTCGTGGTAGTACTTGAGCTTATCTGTACTACTGCGAGCCTGCCCTAGGATTAAGGTTGTGTCATGGAATATTTTAGGATTTTGGTACTCAGTCACATATTAGGAACTCTTGGTAGATTCCAGGGATGACCCCTGGGAATCTTATTTCGAAATTTTCGAAACTTTTTCCCATTCATTCCTGTCCGTCCTGATTTCTGAAATATCTATCCGTATCAAACTTTATTCCTCCATGGGATGAGTTTGTGGACCCCAGAGGGAAGGTATGAGTTGGACTTATTTATCATCTAGGTTGGGGAGAGAATATGATTTACCAACCTCGTATCATGGTCGAGGTTTGTTTTAGATTATATTCCACCATTTTCTATCTTAACCTAGGTAGTACCCTCGGGACTTTTCCTGAGATTTTCCTCTGAACCCTATCTCGGAAGTTCTTTCCGTTGTTTCTATTAACTTACCCTTGACTTGTTGTTGAATTTTAAATCTTAATATTCGTTGTTGACCTTTGATTTTGTTTTGGATAATTCTTTTAAGAATTGAGTTAAGATATCCTGATAAACATATTTTGGACGAGGACGATGAGAACAGTAAGTGTCTACTTTATTTATGGAGTTTAGAATTCATCGCAGTCATATTAGCTAGTGAGACAGGGACATGGAGCCTAATTTTGGATATACTATCCTAGTTATGGAATTTAGATTCTCTTGCAGCCATACCGGTTGGCGTGGTAAGGAATCTAGATGACATGATTATAGGGTGTATACCTTGGTTATGGACTCTATCGTTTATTGTAGCTATGTTTACTGGCGTGGCGAGAATTCTGGCAACATAATTTTGGATAAACGTGTATGGTTATCAGGTCATATCTTAAGTTGATTCACTTCTTTTACCAATTGAGCAAGATAATGCCTACCCTTATTTCTTGTTTATCATTATTTTCTCTCCCATCGCATGATGATTTCCTCATCTTGCCATCATTTCCTTGACTAGTTTAGCTATGTCTTGATTACACAAATCACCTATCTCATATCTACATCTGTCATCTACACTTGGAAACTCTGAAATTTTTTTAAAATTTCATATCTCAATTGTTTCTTAAATTTTGATACTGTTAAGATTTTGATTCCCTTCTGTCCATGACCAATCAATTTTGGTCGTCTTGTTTATCGTGCCAAATCCCTCATCGTGCCTGAACAATTGTAAATCGATTTTCTTGATCGTGCAAAACTCGTCATTCTTGGATCGTGCCTAAATTATTGCCTAAATCTTCTATCATGTTTTAACCCCACTACCAACCTTTAATTTCGAGGACGAAATTTTTATAAGGTGGGTAGGATTGTAAGCCCCTGAATTTTGGGCTTATTTTTTTCAATTTTATAAATCAATTATTTTGAACAAATATTATTATTTGATTTAATGCTCTTTACCGTGACTTGGAATTCTAGAGCATCAGGGATGCCAGTCTCTGGAAACTTCCTTCTTGGAGTTTATAGTAGACAAGATTATCTTCATTTTGATATATCGTGTCCCACTCGAACTTGTTCCCTTGTATCCTTTTTGCTTCGCGCAAGTTCGGGTCAATATTAGACCATTTAATTATTAATTGAATTCCCACTCTTTTCCTTGATCATCATATGCGCGTTACCATGACTTTTAATTTAGGAGCACCGGACTAGTCATTTTCTCGAAACCAACTTGTCATGCCTGATCTACTCGAGATGCTCTTCACCCATGACCTTCGTGTCCCACTCAGACACACCCTTTTGTGCTCCATTTTCTTCGCACAACTTTCGGGTCAAATTAGGCCAATTAATTATCTAGCGTAAAACCTGATTTAATTTCCCATTTAATTTCGGGACCCGACATCGACCCAACCTAGTCGACCCCAAATAGGGACATGGCCCACATGAAGCCTACTACCCGCCTGATACTTGTGTCCCATTTATTCGAGCCCCCGCATGTTATTTATTTGCCCATGATTATAAACACCCATTTTAATTCGAATATTGCCTCCTGTCCGATTTTGGCCCGACCCGGCTCGACCGAACCCGAACCCAAGCTCCATATTGTTTTCTCGTGACGCCCAATTACCCCACAAGATTTTCCTATTTTTTTCCTATTTTGAAAATATCTTTATTTCTCTCTCTTTTATATATATATATATATATATATATATATATATATATATATATATATATATATATATATATATATATATACATATATAATATGTTATAATATCTTCCTCTCTCTTTCTCTCACAATACAAACACACAAGCCCCTCCCCCTAAGTGCAGCCGACCTACACACCCCTCTCTCTCATTCTCTCTCTAAATATCTTCTAATATCTCTCTCTCTCCCTCTTTATATAATATATACACACACATATATATATATATATATATATATATATATATATATATATATATATATATATATATATATATATATATATATATATATATATATTATATAATCCCTCTCTCTCTCTCTCTCTCCTTTCCCATCACCCACTTCCATACATCACTTCTCTCCCTCTCTTTTCACCTGGCCGAACAACAACCCCCCCCCCACTTTCTTCTTTACATCATCATCATCATCTCTCTCTCCTTCTCACTACTCCTTCCTCACGTTCTTCTTATTCTTCTTCATTTTTTTTACTACTACCACCACCATTACGAGCACCATCATCACCACCACTCGCCACCACCACTTCCACCATCTCCACCACCCTCCTTCGGCCGATCTCAGCCACTGCCACCGCCGCAGCCGCCGCGCGAGCGTGCGCAGCAAGCGCTGCAGCAGCGGCAGCGCACAGTGCAGCCGCGCCACCCTCGCGCGCGCGCCACTGCCGCCGCCGTGCGCCACCACGTGGCCGGCGTGCACCCCCGACCACTCCCCCTCGTCCGGACGCACCCCCGGGCAGGCCCCCATGGCTGTCGCCCTCTTCTCCGGCGCGAGAAATGCCCGATTCGTGCGTTTGGCACGAGTTCCCGTCGGCGCGCGCTCGGAACGAAGTCAGAATTTGCGTCTCGGGACAGCAACTTCGTGCCGATTTTCTGGACAATCCGACCGTTGGATCGGCGATTTATTCGCTCTGTTACAATCTCGGTATATACCCCTTCACTCTGTCAAATTTCACCCGTTAATCTCGTCGTTTGATACATCAAAACCGGCCACCAAGTTGACGTTTTAATTTGTACTGTTTTTGGACAGTTTCGTGACGCCAACTTCGCGGGTTCGTATCTTCGCCGTCGCAGCTTCGTTTTGCGTGCCGTCAGTTCCTCTGCACAGCTGGTATAACCCTCTTCCTGCCCCCTTTAGATTTCATTTCAGTTTGAGCTTGTTAGGTCGGTCGAATTCGACGCCAAAGTTGGCCGTTCGAATTCTTAGTGTTGCACTTGTAAAATTCCATTTTTGAACCCGGGACTCCGGATTCAATTTTTGACACCACCAGTAGACTCGTGGCGTCGTTCTGGTATGTTTTCATATAAAGTTTGCTTGATTTGGAGAACGTGGGCCCTGGCACGCATTTCGGTGCAAAGCGGGTCCCACTTTCTGAGTAAACGGGACTTTTTGACGCCGGCTCATCGGAATCCAATTCTGGATATACCGTTGAGTTCGTATCGTCATTCTGGACTCGTTGACATATAATTTGCTAGGTTTTAGTGGACATTGGTTCCGACACGCATTTCGATGCAAGTCGGATACCAATATCCGGGTCAACGTGTCATTTTGAGTTCGGCTCATCGGAATCCAATTTCGGATATACCGTTGAGTTCGTATCGTCATTCTGGACTCGTTAACATATAATTTGCTGAGTTTTGAGGACATTGGCTCCGACACGCTTTTCCGTGCAAATCGGTTTCCAATGTCCGGGTCAACGGACCAATTTGAGATCGGGTCAACGGAATCCAATTCTGGATATACCGTTGGGTTCGTATCGTCATTCTGGATTCGTGGACATATAATTTGTTAGCTTTTGTGCACTTTTATTTTGGCATATTTTTCGGTACAAAGTGTGTCCAACGACGGACATCATTTTAGCCCGAAATTACCGTTTTGCCCCTGTGTCCAAATTGGACTTTTGGGCAGGCTATCCTAGCTGATTTGACCATTCTGGACACGTTGGTGATGTTAGTTTCATCATCCGACAACATCTATAGATTTCTTCCCTTTTTGTGTCATTCTATTATTATAATATTTTTTCCTTTTGGTTGTTTTAGAGACCCGTCGATTTCAGTGATTTCTAAATCATTGAAATTCATAAGTTGACCTTGTAGATGTTTATAGAGACTAGCTTGACCATGGTTGACTATTTTGACTAGACGTCGAAGTAGAGTCAATATTTGACCTAGGTTAGACTAGTTTTGACCCTGGTTGACCACAGTTGACTATTTTGACCAAAGTCAACTGTAAGTCAACCATTGACCTATTTGACCTAGATTAGACTTAGAGTTGACCAGAGTTTACCGGAGTTGACCAGTTGACCAAATTTAACTGTACGTCAACCTTGACCCAGTTTGTCTTAGTTTGACCTAGATGTTAGTATGTCATTTGACCCTGATCAGCTCTTGTATTATTTCATCTTTAGGTCTGTGGTTTTACTCTGAATCCTGATTCATATTGACAGCAGGACCCCAGGCGAGTACATTCTCTGATAATATTTCTGTTTTATGATATCGTTTATGTTTCTTGTATTTAGTGTAGATACCCTTGTTCTCTTGACACATTGTTCACATGGATTGGTATTTTCCTGGATCCCGTCATGAGATATTATTTCTCGCTTTTCTTGGTATATCTTGTGCAAGACTTTCTTGTTCCTTGTGCATGTATAGACACGATTCCTGCGAAGGCTAGCTACCCTCTCGGAGAATCGCATGTCATGATGTGTCATGGTTGGATCCATTATACTAGTCGGGGACGGGGAGTATTAGTGTAGATGTGTGGTCATTATCCACCTTGTTATTCTTGTAGACCTTGTGAGTGTTAATCATACACCTCACGTATGATTAACCAGGCCAGTAGACCTTGTGCAAGACCCAAGCCGGCCACATGTTGAAACTAGTACTCACACACCTAGAGATATGATTCTTGATTCTTGTACATGCCATGATCAGTTTTACTTGCCTTGTTCTAGCTCTAGATTACAGTATACCTTGCCATGATACTCACATGTACATTTCATGATTTCTTGTATATTCTCTCTATTTACTGCTACATTTTCAATATCGTCTAATTAGAACTGTTATTTGAGATTTGTGCTCGTTCCATCCTGACTGGATATGTTGACAAAATTTTAGGAGTAGTTGTGCCACATTTGTTGGACTGCAGGATGATTCTAGCTGAGGTGGTTCACACTGTTCCTCTATGTGAGTTGCCTGGTAGTTATTCCTTAGTTAGTCTTGTTGTTCCTTCATTATCTTCCTGTCTTATGATCATTGTAGATTCTAGTTGTTCTAGTGATATTGTTATTATTTCTTGTCTTATCTTCCTTAGTTTTCGTGATGTGACATGAGTACATTTCTAGTTATGGATTCTTGGATGTTGTAGTTAGTATAGTATGCTTGACAGCGTTCTACCGCCGATACCGCGGCGTAGGCTGGGCGTGGCCCACGTATTCGTACCCGTATATCCGGGTACGGGTCGTGACAAGGGTCTCACAAAAACCAAACACATAGATATATACACTAATAATAATAATAATTTAAGGATGATACACAAGGAAAAATCTACAGATATCGTCGGATGATAAAACAAATATCACCAACGTGTCCACAATGGTCAAATTAGCTAGGATAGCCTACCCATAAGTCCAATTTGGACACAGGGGCAAAATAAAAATTTTGGGTCAAAATGATGTCCGTCGTTGGACACACTTTGTACCGAAAAATGTGTCATGATAGAAGTCTACAAAATCTAGCAAATTATATGTCCACAAATCTAGAATGATGATACGAACCCAACGGTATGTCCAAAATGGAATTCCGATGACCCGATCACAAAATGGTCCGTTGACCTGGATATTGGTATCCAATTTGTACGGAAATGCGTGTCGAAGCCAAAGTCCACTAAATCTAACAAAGTATATGTCAACGAGTCCAGAATGACGACACGAACTCAACGATATATCCGGAATTGGATTCCGATAAGCCGATCTCAAAATGACGCGTTGACCCGGATATTTGGAATCCGGTTTGCACGGAAATGCGTGTCGGAGCCAATGTCCTCAAAACTCAGCAAATTATATGTCAACGAGTCCAGAATGACGATACGAACTCAACTGTATATCCAAAATGGGATTCTGATGAGCCAATCTCAAAATGACCCGTTGACTCGAACTGTGGGACCCGCTTTGCACCGAAATACGTGCCAGGGCCCACGTCCTCCAAATCAAGCAAACTTTATATGAAATCGTGCCAGAACGACGCAACGAGTCTACTGGTGGTGTCATAAATTGAATCCGGAGTCCCGGGTTCAAAAATAGAATTTTACAAATAAAAAATTAAGAATTCGGACGACCAATTTTGGCGTCGAATTCGACCAACCAAACGTGCTCACAATGAAACGAAACTTAAAGGAAAGGAAGAGGGTTATACCAGCTACGCATAGGAACTGGTGGCACGCCAAATGGAGCTGCGACGGCGGAGTTACGAGTCGACGAAGTCGGGTCCACAAAACTGTCCAAAAATAGTATAATTTAAAGTGTCAACTTGGTGGCCGGTTTTGATGTATCAAACGCTAAAATTAACGGACGAAACTTGAGGGGAGTGAAGAGCTGTATACCGAGATTGTGATGGAGCAAAGAGTGCGACGATCCAACGGTCGGATTGCCCAAAAAATATGTGCAGAGTTGCTACGACGGAACGTCATTTCTGAGTTCAAAACTCGCGCGCGCCGACAGGATCTCGTGCCAAACGCACGAATCATGTTTTTCATGCGTCGGGGAGGCCGGGGACACACCCAGGGTGGTCGTCCAGGTGCGCCGGACAGGGGGGGAGCTCGCGGTGGCGGTGCGCCAGCCACGCGGCGGCGCGCGTCGGCGGCGGCAGCGCACGGCTGCCCGTACGCGCGCGACTGCTGCGCACGCTGCTGCTACGTGCTGGCGCACGCGCACGACGGCGGCGGCGGTCGCCGGCGGGGCACGGCGAGCGGTGGTGACGTCGGTGATGGTGGTGATGGCGGTGGAGATGGGTAGTGATGGTGGTGGTGAGAGTGGTGTTGATGATGATAATGGTGATGGTGGGGGGTGATGATGTTTGAAGAAGAAGAAGGGATGAAGAAGAAGAAGGAGAATGGTGAATGGAGAGGTGGTGTTGGCTGTCGGCTAGGGGGGAGAGTGTGTGTGAGTGATGAGAGAGAAAGAGATGTTTGTATGTGTGTGTGTATATAATATATAGAAAGAGAGAGAGAGAATAGAGAGAGATATATAGATATTTGAGAGAGAGAGAGAGAGAGAGGTTGGTTAGAGAGGGGGGGAGTGTGCTGTAAAGGAGGGTGAGGGGTGTGTGTGTGTGTGTGTTTTGAAGATATATATATATATATATATATATATATATATATATATATATATATATATATATATATATATATATATATATATATTAGAATGAGAGAGAAAGAGATATTTATTAAATAAAAAGAGAAGGGATATTTTTAAAAATAGAAAAAAGAGGAATTGTGTGGGGTGTTCATAAGGGGATAACATGGAACTTGGGTCTGGGTTCGGTTGAGCCGGGTTGGGTCAAAATCGGGCTTGGTACAATAAATGGATTAATTTTAGGTGTTTATGAACATGGGTAAATAAGTAGCATGTGGGGGACTAAACTAAATGTGACACAAGTGTCCTGTGGGTAGTAGGCTTCATGTGGGCCAGGTCCATATGTTGGGTTGGCAGGTTTGGGTCGAAAGGGTGTCCACAATTTGAGTCAGAAAATAAATGTGACTCCGTGGGACGAATTAAAATTGGGTCTCGTGTCAGAAAAGTTGTACGAAGCAAATGAAGCACATGATGGGGTGTCTGAGTGGGACACGGAGGTCATGGGTGTAGGATGTCTCGAGTAGATCATGCATGAGAAGTTGGTTTGGAGAAAACGACTAGTCTTGTGCTCCTAAATTAAAAGTCACGGTAACGTGCATACGATGATCAAAGATAAAAGTGGGAAATTAATTAATAATTATTCAACGATCAAATGGCCTAAATTGACCCGAAGTTGTGCGATGTAAAAAGAGCACAAGGGAACAAATTTGAGTGGGACACCTTATACCAAAATAAAGATAACCTGGCCTACTACAAAACTCATAAAGAGAGTTTCCAGAGATTGGTATCCCTGACACTCCAGAAATCAAAGTCACGAAAAAGTACATTTGATAATAAAAAACAATTAAATAATAATATTTATTGGAAATAATTTATTTAGAAAATTTAAAATAAACACTAAAATTCAGGGGGCTTACACTATAGTCAGGTCCAATGAGGCTCCATTTTGCACATAACACCCTATTTTTTGTGTTTTTCATTTCCATGCTTGATATCAAACTGATGTAGTTATAGTTTTTGTTTGATTATGCGATGGTGGTGATTGGGGGGGGGGGGGGGGTTGGGGGGTAGCGGAGGCACGCCGGCGAGGTGACGGAGAGGGGGGGGGGAGGGGCAGCCACGGGGTGACGGGGAGGGGGGGGGGGGCAGCTACGTGTGACGGGGAAGGGGGGACACACAAAAGGAGACGAGAGCATTTTCGTCCAAAAAATGGTAAAGGGATTGACTGTTCGTTTTGGACGGAAACCGTCAAAAGTGAGGGGTGTTATACATTCATGTAAACTTGTGGGGTGCACGTTAAATAAGCGTAAAAAAAGTGGGGTGCCACTCAAATTTTCTCTTTTATATTTTATTAGAACTTTGATATAGAGACATCCAATTTTTTTATAATTCAAAAAAGAATTAATTGAAAAATAAAATTATGTAATAAAGTTAGATATTAATATAAAACATTAAAAACAAATAGCAAAAAATATCATAAAATATCATGGTTACCAAGGAGGAACTTGATATGAGACGCCTCAGGCCTAAATTTTTAGAGGACACCAAAATTTTAATGATATTTAATGTATGCAAGTTTAATTCTAAACAAAAGTCTAGCAGAATCACTCTATTTTTTTAGTACGAGTATTTATTATTATTATTTATTGTTTTATTTTTGATTTTTTGTTGTTGATAATACTATTGTATCATCGTCGATTAAAAAAATATATGAACATTAAATTTCGTTGATACCACTTTTAGAGTTCGTTTCGGATCTCAAAATCTAAATTCGATCATGTTAGCAAGCCTAATCTTAAGATCTGGTTTGGGATTGCTGTCAAGAAACATGGAAACATGTTTTAAAGACAATCTCCTATGTTCCAGAAGCTACTCTCAAGAAGAAGAAGAAGAAAAAAAGTTTTCTTATATTTTAAAGACATTGAACCAAATTTTAGCAAGCCTAATCTTTCAGTACTTTCTGAGAAGAGCAGCCCTAGACTGGAAAGCTTCTCGGATGAACTGAGTCGAGTTACATATGTTGGTTTCATGTTTGGAACCAAGAAGAAGTAGAGTCGAACAATCGGACCAGACTTGTACATATAGAGTCAAGTTATCAAAATTAGACCTGGAAAATCAAAATGTGGCACACAAGTTTGGATATTTATATCACACTCCAAATAATAATCACAAAATGAATTTTTTTTTTTAACCAATTGACAACGGGACTCACTTTATTGACGGGTAGCTCAAATCATTTAGATTTTTCATTACAGATGTTTTAAAACATTCAGATCATTTTGCATGAATTATGAAAAATTAGTTCTATGAGATGACGGACTTTTTTTTTTTGAAGGTTGATCTAGAAAAGTGAGCCGGCATCTTCTTAGGATGTAAGCATCAAACAAATTTTTTTATGCCAAACAACACCCTCTGTTATAATAACATCCACAGTGGGTACACTCCAAACTATACTCCAAATTACTCCAAGTCATACTCCAATTATAAAGTTTGGAGTGTCTCATTGATATTGGTACACAATGGTGTACACTCCAAACCATACTCCAAATTAACTTTTTCCTTTTCCTTCCTCTTTTTCCTCCCTATTTTTTCTCTACATTTACTTTTGGTGGGCCCGCAAATGATTATAGAGGAGCTAGTGGACTCTCCAAATTTGGAGAGTCTCTTGGCTTTCTACAATTTTTCAAGTGTGGACAAGAGTCCACTGTAGTCTTCAAGTGCTACAAAATTTGGCTAAAGGCCAAATATAACACTTGAAACTAGTCTCATTGTGGATGCTCTAAGTGACTAGCATATATGCACGTACCCTGCACGTATTTTAACATTCTTTTAGTTAACCTAGAAGACTACTTAAAAAATCAAATGACAATTTTCGTAATTACTAAGTTGTCCTTATTAAAATTAATGAATAATTTTAATTAGTATATATATGCAAGGATATTTTTGAATTTTTTTTTTTTTTTTTTACGGTAAAGCCTAACTTTTTGTTTTATATAGTAGAATAGATAATAGGAAAAGAAAATTAATACATGAGAAAATTTCAACCAGCTTAAGAATCGGATTATCGGGGTGTACTTGTTCGAATTATTCTAAGTGAATGAATAATTTACAAATATAGTATCCGTTTGACAGGGTGTGGCCCTTTCAAACAGTCTCTGTTCACTTTTTGTGTCTCTTCATCATTTATAAAAGTACAGCTCTGTTCTCATTGACACATTTAAATACTTAGTTCGAGAGAAAGATTATCTTGATTGTTTTGTCAAGATCCTGCGGTTTAAAATGCTACTATCGGAAGAATATTTTGGATGTATTCTGGAAAACTAAATCGTTATTCAACCATAAATAACTGGACGGAACAAATATTACTTTAAAGACATTGAATCAAATTTAAGTCTCGGTCAGAGTTTTATTTTTCAGTTTTTAAAAATACAGAATGAATAACAGTACTTCGTAAACAAACCTCTACCTAGAAAAGAATCAAACGTGTCTAATATTAATTAAAAAATTGTGCAAATAGACCGGCTTGTCATATTAATTAATCCTTAATTTGACTAAATAAACACATCTCTGCAATTATTTGTTGGTAGTGGGTGTAAGCTATTGACTAAAGTGTTTTTTTTTTAATGCATAGTGATGTGAATTAATTTTAAAAAACAAAAAAGGCTTTAGAGATTCATGCATGTTCCTGTCCTAAATAAGTAAACAAATAAAAAACATGCATCAACTTTAATTGTTTGTTCATTCTATCATGTCCCACCAGCATACCTGCTATGCCAGTTTGCCCTAGCGCACAAGTTTTTTTTTTTTTTTTTTTTTAATGGCTGATGTAACGTACAAAACTATGCTGTAATATGTTATGTTATTTGGACTCACTGTCTCAAATTTTAACACACTTACCCTAGCGCACAAGTTAGTGAGACCGAATCGGATGATCGAGAAAATTACGAGGCAGACCAAGTAAAACATTGTTCTTTTGTAGGAGTATAAAATGGACAAAGTAGTCCGTTGTCCGTACGTATCCGGCTCGATAAATGGTTCGACCGCGGAACGTCCGATTCATTAACGAACAAAATTTAGACATTTTTTTTGGTCCGATTAAAAATCGGACCCGGACACGGTCATATCCATGTCCGGTCCGAATTCGTCCGCGAACAGTCCGATAGTGGAGACTCCTTTTGGTT
Organism: Iris pallida; assembly: GCA_029216955.1. NCBI lineage: Eukaryota > Viridiplantae > Streptophyta > Magnoliopsida > Asparagales > Iridaceae > Iris > Iris pallida. The sequence goes on from JANAVB010035417.1 coordinate 11,737,036, forward strand.
TTGTATCAATTATGTCAAAATATTTTGGTTTTGCATCAAGTTTTTGTTGTCCCGTCTCAATTTTTGTTATCATTTTACTATTGTTTGTTGTATTCTATAACCTTCAATTGTATTTTCTTTCAACTAGATTTTTTGAACCAACTATTAAGATATCTTGATAAAATAATAACTTTTGGTAATATATTTAATTTGTCCGCGGACCGTTCGATTGAATTAACAAACAGTGGTTGTCCGTGTTCGTCCGGCCCGAACTTGAACAATGAACTGTCCGTGTCCGTCCGTCCGAACTCATTTTGATTAACGGACCGAACACGGACAGTGGACTGTCCGTGTCCGTCCGGTCCGTTTACACCCCTATTCTCTTGTTAGTGGATCCAAGGTTAACTTGTAAGATTCGTAAAATTTGACAACGATATGAGAAAAATTATATATATAAAATTAATCAAATATATATTATTGGTGCTCAACTTATATATATATATATATATATATATATATATATATATATATATATATATACCCAAATCTGAATTATTGGATGTTGATCAAACGGTTCAGATTAAATTCAGATTAAATAATGCAGGAGATATCATTTAATGCTGCTTTTGACTTTTGACTTCTTGTTAACTTGCTATAGCAGGTCATTTTTCAATACAATTTTTCAATAAACATCCTAAATTAACTCATATTTAATTTCTTTTTCGTCCATCCAATTTAATATTTTGTGCAACTACGCATATATAACAATATGCTGGGAAAGGAAGGACACAATGTGTCCTTGACTGGAGGTGATGTAGACGACGACACCACCGATGCTCCGATAGCTGGTGGCGATCTAGATGATGACACCGACGACGACAAGGACGAAAATTCTGTCGGCAATGTGGATAATAATAAGGGAAGAATTCATAGGAAGAAGAGGGGTAGGAAGTCGATAAAAGCTCGTTCTCTCAAATCTCTTCTTTGTGTAAATTAAATCCAAGGAGGACACAATCCTAAATTTTTGCTTAGCATAGTCTGCTTAGTTGTTGTAAAATTGTGATGTTGCTTTTGAAACATTTTCATCTTTAGTCTCATGTTTTCTATGAATGTGTTATTTTGATTTAGTAATCTTTCCATAATTTATTTATTTTTGTTTCATCTAACAATTTACTATTTTGGTTATAAAGGTACAGGCCATGGTGGTGGTGGTGGAAGGAGAAACGAAGATGAAGAAAAAAAAGAAGAAGTTCTGGTTCGCGGCGGACTTCGTCGAGCCCTCATCGAACAACGAGGAGTACCAATGGAATTAAACCTCTTCTAGAGTTCCTCGAATTGTTAATCATGATAACCTTTCATGATATCTTTCAAACGGCTAGTAGATTCTTTGTTAGTCCCAAAATTTATTTGTCTTTCCATCTTCCTCATTTTTTGTACTTTTTTCTTGTTATATATACAATAGTTTTCTTGTTTCAACTATTATTTATTCTGAAATACATAGAATAGTTTTCTTATTTCATTTTGTAGTACTGGAGAAAGATGTCTACTCGTATGAAACATGTAGAAGAGGTAGAAGATTGGATGCCAGCTTCAAATGAAACCTTCATTCCGCGTATGATGCGCAGATTTGAAGAACAACTGTCTAAGATTTCAGATCAACTTGTTTCAATCAATTCTAAGCTTGGTTCAATTGAACTTGAACAAATTAATATATCTCGACGTTTGGAAAAGATGGAAGAATCTTCCGCTTTGAAGAAGACATCTTCATCTGGAGTAATTAATATTGTGGAGGAGGTTAACGTTGAATCTTTTGATGAGGACGAGGGGCTCAAGAAAGTTGATAAATCAATCCAGCAAATTCTCAATATATTCCCTCTAGAAGAAACTGACTTTAGCAGTTCTTCGAAAAGAATGCGAAAAAATTTAGATCCGGTCACACCTTTGAAAAGTTTAACAAGAAGTTCAACCTCAAAGCCTAGCCAGTGTACTAGTAGTTCTTTGAGTTTTTACAATTATATTTTTGCGGATGATAAACCTGACGAGTAAGTAATATGAGTTTTCATTTCATTTCAACAGTTTTTTTCCTAATCTATTCGTTTCTTTGCTTAGCGAAATAATATCATCTTGCAACAAGATTTATGTGAGTCGGGATGAGATGAAGTCCTTTGCTCCAGGAAGGAGAATTAAAGATGGGGTATGTAGATATTATATTTTTTCTTAGATGCCATCTATGTTTACTTCGATGTAATCGTTGATTTTTTAATAAGATACTCAGATTGTAACCCTTGTCTCTGCTCTTCTCACCGCGGAGGAACGGATAAGAACTGTCAATAAAGCTAATGTATGGTATTTACCTATAAAGTTAACGGTGAGTGATCATTTTATTCTTTAATGATTATGCATTAATAATTTTCTCGTTTGTTTGTCGTTCGTAATGTATTAATTGATGTGTATGTAGAGAGCAACGTTACTTCCATCTAACAAACAACTTCATGAAATATGGAAGAAGAACTATATTTTCAGGATTATATGGGATCTTTAAGCATTTGTAACGAGGTATTAATCTATTTCTGTTTAAATTTTAATCCCAATTTTTTGAAAATTGATTAATTTGTTTTACCTAATTAATCCCGATTCAGATATACATATCCATTCTTTTTTTGGACTACTATACTCTTGCAAGAGTTATGGTTAAAACAAAGACCGTTGAAGTTTGGGACACTCTTGCATCTACAGATGAGGCAATTTATAACAAAGCAGCCATAAAAGAAATAGTAAGCTCATATTCATAAATTTTTATGAATTGCGTACTAGATTCGCAATATACTAATACATATTGTGTAACGACCCGCTCCGCCCTAGCGGAACGCCGATTCAAACGGCAAGTGCAACGACTCGAACGAGCCGTCGACCCGGAGAGTTGGCATCGACCTAATGAAGAATCGATGCAGGGCTTATATTGGCCCGTCAAGATGAATCCAGACTTAGACTTTCAAAGGCGCGCTCGGAGTATCGCTCGGCCGATGCGAACATCGCTAAGGTGGGTGGCTCCGATGAACCTGTCTTTGCTTAGCCTAGACACATAATAATGCGGCACACTTGCTAGAATCGCTAGGCGATAACACCGTGCATGCTAATAAATAACTCAACGCACCTAGCTAAGGGAATAATTCTATCTTGCATGCTTGTTTAGAACATGGAAAAGAACTCGGCAAATATAGAAACTCTCGTACCGCGCTCTACGCTCGTGCTAAGGCACAAGCTTACGTGCAAGTCTCTTACGCGTTCAACAACGAAACAATGAATGATTTACAACAATGAAACGAAAGACTATCGACATAGTCATCCGAGTAGAGTATAGCAACATTGAAAGGCTACGGGACCGATGGGTCGCCAAGGCGACTCCCGTACAGGGAGTTGCAAAATGTATAAATGAATGAATGAATGAATAAGTGAATGAATGAATGAACGAATGAATACGTAAAAAATGAATGAACGAACAAGTCAAAGAAAGAAATGAAAGAGTGAATAAAAGATAAGACATGAAAGACGTTAGCGACAGGTATGACGGGCACATGCAACGGGGCTCGCTACCCGCGCTGCACGGACGTCAACCTGGTCGATAACGCATTATGGCTCAAGACAGCCGTTAAGTTACATGACAAGTAAAATACGAAATGGTCGTGGACAAATGGCACGGGCGATGGGGGGGAATACCGTGGCCGTCATGAGGAAAGATTCTGCGGCACGGGCGATGGGGGGGAATACCGTGGCCGGCCTAGGCGAAATCAGACATGGGGCTTACGGACTGCTTTGAGTGGGGGCTCGGCCGCTCAAAGAGACGTAAGGCCAGGCATTTCAAGAGACTATCAAGGTGTACCAGTCATCACGCTTCGATAGGTAAGAATGTCCAAGTGATATGTCCAAAATGGCTTGTAAAGCCAGCGACCCATGCATGTAGATTAAGTGGACTATGCTGGTGGCAATCCACGTGCAAGTTCTTGCATTGAAATCAAAGTAGTCTAAGTAAAATGAAGTGCCTCCTGAAAACATGCTCAATATGTAACACTCCTGAACATGCTTGAATGTAATATCCTGAATGTCACCCCCAGTTTTCAGAAACAGGGGGTATTTTTGTCATTTTACATTTTTAAATATTTTTAAAATTTATTTTATTATTTATGATATTATTTTGGGGTTATTTGAGTCGGGTTCGAATTTCAACTCAATCCGACTTGAAACGGGGACTCGGGGGTAGTTTGACTCTAGTGGGACCCACACACTAGTTAGACATGGCCCACATGATAGTAATTTTAGTCCACATGATATTAATTTTAGTTAGTAGTTAGACTAATTATTTATGGATAGGTTTAGTTTAATTAGAGACTTAAAACTAGACTAATTTGACCTCAACCTTTAACCCATTCTTAATTTAAATCAAATAGATTAGTAGAGGGCATTTTGGACATTCAAAATGGGGACACCTCACCCTTTTTGGGCAGCCACCTATGGGGGGGATAAGGAGTGAGTCACCATCTCTTCCATTTTATTTTATCCATCCATTTTCTCTCTCTTGTTCTTCCCCAAATTTCTAGAGAACAACTCCATTGATTTCATCTCCAAATCCACCATTTCTTCCACCAAATCTTCTTCTCTTCTCCTCTACTCCATAGTTAGAGGGTGCTAGCCAAGTTTGGGAGGATTCGGAGCTCGTTCGTATCCTTTTGGAATCTCTACGTGTCGGTGTCGAGTCGGAAGACTTTTTCCTTTGAAACTCTCTCCCGGAAGGTATAATCTCTTTTCTAATCCATCCCTACATGCATATAGGAATATTTTGAACCCATAGGAATGACCCCCATGGTTGTATCTCTATTTGTGTCCATTTTGTATCCATTTGGAGGTCATAGGAGTGTCCTTTGTGTTGTGGTTGTGTCCTAGTGGAAAAAAAATCCCTATTTTGGACACTTGTATGCATATATATATTGTATGAATGATTAATTAGTGTTTTAATCTCAGATTTATATTTTTAGAGAGTGGATTGATCTTATTTAGGATGGTTAGAATATGTTTTATTTAGATAGCTATGTTGGTATCCAAGTATTTTGGCCTACATGTGTTTTTTGTCCAAACAACCCAAATTCGTCATAATTTTTATCCACGTTTTTAGTAGCTAGAGCAACTTAGAAATGTCATAACTTTTAGCTCATAACTCCAATTAGCCTTCCGTTTTTTTAAAAGAAGTGTATCGAAGTTAGATTTCCAAATATATATTTTAATAAGCTAAATTCATTCTATAACTTTTTGTAGAATTGTTTGAGTGTCAGCTGTACGAAAGATGAACGCGTTTCGGTGTTTTCGCGATTCCGGGAGCTTCCGGACACGAAAATGTGATCCGTTTGAAGTTTCGGAAAGCTAACACGAAGAGCTATAACATACTTTAATTTTAGAATTTAGTGAAGGTCCAATTGGTACTGTATTGGTTTTAAGTAGAAGAGTGACTATACGACGTAGACATTTTGTGTAACCTATGAGCCTAGTATAGATATCATGTGAATGTAGGTATCATAGATTGTCAAGAATATGTATGATATATATATATATATATATATATATATATATATATATATATATATATATATATATATATATATATATTATTGTTATGTAATATATGTTAGTATAGTGTGTGTGTTTGAATGAGATAAGGATGTGTGTGGTTAGTGGAGAGAAGTGAGATTGATAGAGGATATGTGCTAGTGTGTGTTTGATGTTTTATAGATGGTAGTGTAGTATGTGTGTTGTGAAGGTGAGAGAGTTGGGAGGATCATGCCATCCTATTTGACTTGAGGCTAGTGTAGTTTGTTGAGTGATTTGTGTTTTGATTGAGTGGTAGTGTGTTTTTATATAGATGTGTGTAGGTGTGTTAGAAGAGAAGGGTGGTGGATTTGGTATATGTGTTTGTGTGTGTGGTTAGATGGTTAGAGAGTGAGAGAGTGAGCAGAAAAGCAGCAGGAAAAAGCAATAAGCAGTAAGCAGGAAAAAAAACAGTAAGCAGAAGAAGTGCATGATGGTTTTTTGGGGTTTTTGTGGTCTCGAAATATCCCCTTTTGACCCACCTTAGCCCCAAATACCTACCCACACTTATCAATCACATTTAGTACTACGAAACCCCTAAGTTAGAGAGTGTTTTTAGTGTGTTAGGCGGTTAGTAGGGTAGTGTTTATAGTGGTAGAAAATAAGGTTTGTCAATGTTAGAAAGTATGCCATGTTATGTTATCTTGAGGGTAGTGGTAGATGTTTGAGTTAGTTTTTGAGAAGTTATTTTAGAAGTAGCATTCTAAGTTAGATGGGGGTTAGATAGATAATGTTTGTGAGGGAGAGTGAGTGTGGTTTAGAAGAATGAGTTATGTTAGATGTGGTATCTTGATATCTCAATATTACCTTAAGGTAATGTGTAGGAGAGTAACATATTAGAAAAATAGTTTTGATGCCCAAGAACCCTAGATTTCTTGGTTGGTAAACCCTAGATAGGATAGTATCTAGCTACGCTAAGGAGCCTAGGCTAGTATCTTGAGTATTAGCGGGGTTTCCTTTGTAATGGGCAAGGTATCGGGATTACCTTGGTAAGGGTAAATGTAGGTAATAGGTATAGTTAAGATATTGAGTTTAACTTCTAAGATATAGTTAGAATTAGGTTCTCTTGGTTGGTAATGGTTAGGATTAGTGTCCTCAGACTAGTTTTGACCTCGGTTGACCATTTTGACCAAAAGTCAACAAAAGTCAACCGAAAGTCAAACTTAGCCTATAAGTGACTAGAATTGATCGAAACCAAACCAGAGTTGACCAGTTGACTGAAAGTCAACAGTTAGTCAACATTTGACTAGGTTGACCTAGGGTTGACCTAGGGTTGACTAGAGTTGACCAGAGTTGACCAGGGTTGACCAGTTGACCAAAAGTCAACTGTAAGTCAACCTTTGACCCCGTTTGACCTAGTTTGACTTGGATTGACTCCCCGTGACCTGGTATGACCTAGTATAAACCAGTATGACCCAGTATGACCTAGTTTGACCTAGTACGACTCAGTTTGACCTAGTTTTGACTTAGACTTGCATTCATGACTTAAATTAGTTTCCTTTTTTAGTATAAAACCTTGTTTAACTCATAGTATCTCATTTTAGGTCTGTGATTTACTCTGAGCATCTGTTCACCTTATCAGCTCAGGACCACAGGCGAGTACATTCACTGATAGTTTTTATTGTCTTGATATCTACTATATCCGATTCAGTTGTAGTGTCTTACTTGATTCTCGACACGATAGTTCACGGACTAGTATACGTCGGATCCTGTCATGAGATGTTATTTTTGGATTTCCTTGGTATATTGGTGTGTGATATCCATGTTTCATGTACTTATATAGATATTGATTTGGGAGTGGGCTGATCACCTGCTTTTGAATCCGTGTCATGACGTGCCATGTCCGGATCCATGATACTATTCGGGGATGGGAGAATTATTAGGGGTTATGTGATCAAAGCCTCCCTGTCACTATTTTGCTAGCACCACCCTCACTTCACGTAGGGTGTAGCAGATACCCTATGTCTATGTTATCCAGGTTGGCCGGCATGACCCTTTCAGATTTTCATGTGATTGTCGGACCAAGTGGATAACCCTACCATGATTCCCTAGCCGATCACATAGCGCTCTAATAATTCAAGTCACATTTTTATATTTATTTATCCTAGGAGGCTAAGTTCTGTTCGGGAGAAGGGTTACAACCCCGGTACTTGTTTGGTTTAAGGGTTGTAACTCGGCTTCCGAATAGTTCCTAAGCAATCCTACAAATATATTGTCGTCCTATTCAGTACTCACATCTATTATACATTTCCTGCTGATTTTATCCTGTATTTCACATATCTTTGTCTTGTATTTCATTACACTGTCTCTTATAGAATTTGTCAATTTGTCAATTCATATGGAACTGCTGTTGGTGTTTGTACTTGTTCATTTTCCTGACAGGATACCGTTGACATATTACAGATGATTCTGAGGCAGATTGCCCGACCTATTATGGGGTCGAGTCTGATGGAGTAGACCCGGGCTGTGGTTTGTTAGTAGAGCCACTAGACTTTGCTCATCCTGAGTAGTGTAGCTTAGTTAGGTTTGCCTGGCCTATGAGCCAGCTAGTACTTTTTAGACTGTAGTAGTTTTTATATATTATGTGATTCTCTGGGTTGTTTGTGTATAGCTCTGGACTTGTGTGGATCTTGGACTTATTTCCTGTTCTCATCATTCGTATTTTTCCTTTCCATACTATTTACCTTAGTTTTACATTTGTGATTGAGACTGTATTGCAATGTCACCTCCATTCGGAGTGTATATACTGTACAGGTACATTTATCTGTTTAATTGTAGTATTTATAGATGACCTAGACAGCGTTCTACCGCCGATGCTGCGGCGTAGGCTGGACGTAACCACGTACTCGTGCCCCTAATCAGGGTGCGGGTCGTGACACTGAACATGCTCGAAACGTAACACTCTGAACATGCTTGAAATGTAATACTCTGAAACGTGCCTACGACGTGCTAGAACATGCCCACGACGTCCTAGAATCTGAGGCAGGAACACGCCCTTGACACTGAATGCTTACATGAATCATGTCTAGTTGAAATATATGAACTGTTGTCTAACTTGGTTTACTTTGGACAGGAAAGGCCGGATGGTAAGTATGGGTAAGTCGTGCATGTATTTTCATGCGACACTTGAATTTGGCAACACGGGATAGGTTATGACATATGCCATGAAATTGATCCTAAGGCAAGATTAGAAAGACAATGAATGATAGAGATGCACAAAAGTAAATGGAACGTGTTTGGTAATGATAGCATTGTGGGCGAGCAAGCCTCCCCACCAGTGCATAACAATGTACTGATAACCCCACAGTCTGCTTGCAGGATGCAGGAGACGCCGGCGGGTACGGAGCTTCCATCGAACGTGTTAAGGCGCGGAGCCAACTCCGGGGCCTTGGGACGTTGCAAGAAGCTGAAGCACCCTATACAGGACATAATGTATCGGAACATCGTCATGAATCATTCCATATTGTAAGCCACTTGGCACGCCCTTTTATGTTTCAGAGAGAGAGCTTGAGCGACTTGTAATATCGGTCTAGCGCCGCTTATAAACTTCTTGAATATCAATAAAGAGTTCGAATTCGCTTCTACTTGTGTTCATTTACTTTCCGCTGCAATAGGGACACTCTGTGCGACTCTGTGGCCTACCTCAAATCGGCCGTTTCTGGACTTGGCCTTGCACGGGCGCAACCTAGGCCCGTGCGGCATCACGCCTTAGCGAGGACGATCGCTCCTACGGGAGCGGGACGTAAAATATTGTACTCTGGTAATTGTAGTTTTCAAATTTGGATCTCTTTCTCGATGAAGAAATTTTGAAGTTGAGAGATGCTAGGTTCAACTTTTCTACTTTCTCCATAATCCGTCGTCCTTATATTCCCCGCCAAGACAATACATTTGATTGTGGTATTTTTGTAATTTTATTCATGAAAGACGGATGTAGTTTGGACTCCCGTTTTCTCAATGTAAGTCTGAAAATATGTCGTCAAATACTTACACTTTTTAGAGCAATATTTTTGATGTTATGTTTGTTATATACAGTTTGATTCGGAAAAGAAAAGGTACAAAGTTGCTGTATGGATTGCATCTTCATAGCACAATAAAGAAAATCCAAATTACGCAACAATATAATTAAGCTGCGAAGGTCGAAAGGAGTCCACTCTGATGGGTGAAGATGGAAGACGATAAATTTTTTCTTCTTATATTATCTAATAAATTATGTTCATTTGTTTTGTAATAAATGGTTAGGAATAAAGTTTTGTAGAGTTATAATGTTCTTAAAATGTGGGATGAAAATTATATCAAAATGTTCATTTGTTTCATAATCTTGCTGCCATGTCCAAAAATTGTAAAAAAATTATGAAAAACCCACCGCAATATAACATTTTATCGCGTGCCCAGAATTAGCAAAAAACATATAAAGGATTTCGGAATAACCTTTTTGTCCTTCTAATTTTATTGAAAACATCCACGAAACCTACTCTTCAAAAAAATGTTTCGATACTTCCTCTTTTTCCATACGCTGCTCACTTTCGAATCTAGGTTTTCTCCTCCAAAATCTTCATACCTTACTCTTCATTCGCAATCTTCACACCATGTCGGCACCATCAGCAACATCATCATCGGCAGCAGCATCAGAATCAACTGGAACCCAGTTAGAGAAGATATAGCTGTTGTGGAGAAAATGAAGACAGTTGAACAAAACCCAAAGGGGAATGACAGAGAATCAGGGAGAATTAAGAGAGTTGCACATAAGCCAAAGGCTGCTAAACAAAAAAAAGGACAAAAAGAAGGTATAACTTTAAGTTATGTTTGTGATATTCTAATTAAAATACGTACAAAGTACGTACATGTAGACTAGTATGTATATATGTGGAATTGCTGCTCACATGACTAAGTCCAATATATATATATATAAGTCCATCCAGTAATTTTCATTTTTCTTATTATACAACGACAAAAAAAAGTGCACAAACTATCATATGCATCCTATCATTTCTCATTATACCAACTAAATAATATTAGCCCTATGAAATCATATGTTGAATTCCATTTACATCGTATTTTGTCAAAAAAAAAAAGAGGTTGAATGCTCTATTCAATCTGGATTCTTATTCAATTAGTCGAATATGAGTTAGCTTTGTACATCTGAACAAATATAAAATATGTCACCAATCCAGAAATCTTAGGAAAAAAATTTGCTGGTCTTTGAATTAGTTGAATGCAAGAAAAGCGAGAAAACAGTCGACATAAATTTAAATTTCCCTTTTTTTTAAGATACAAAAAGATGGGCTTTCTTGTAGCTAGAAAATAGAATGCAAAAATATAGTTGTAGAAGAACACAAGATTTTACCTTTGCCCAAAATCATCTTGCTAAATAGCGACACGAAACTAGAAAGAAATCAATGGAATATCCACAATTGAGTGTGTAAAAGTTAATTTAACAGCTCGGTACTTCGACGTCTCTACCTTTCCTTGTTAGTCGAACATACTTTAACGCTAGAAATACTCCTTTAATATAAACATGAAATAAATATTTGTGTACTCTCAATTGAACAAAATTTTACTTATTACCAACAAACAGGGATACAACAATGTCTAACAAGAAGAAACATTCCTGTACTGTCATCTTCTCATCCTTGAAACACCCTCTTCACGAATCCCTGCACTGAGCTGCCCATACCAGCACCAACGGCCTCAGCCAAGTATGCAGCCTGGGACAGCAGTCATTTCAACATATTAGGGTAAATGGCACAATCACGATTCACGAAGATTAAAACAAAATAAAATAACGTAATCCACTCAAGATAAATCCTAGGAAGCACAGGCATTTCTAAAATTGGTGTCGAGAGTCGAGATCATGTCATGTTGGAGTTGGCACGTATGGGAAATGACACAAACACTCCAAAATATACTCTAGGATTAGAATCAAATCCAGGGCGATGTATCCATGTCATGTTGTATCATACTCGTGCCCTTGCAAAAAATATATAAAACTAATCCAGAAAACATCCAAGAAATTGAAAATCAACATCCAAAGTCATGGTATCTCAAGTGAGAGTTCTCAGGAGCATATGGTACAGGAAGCAAGCAGTCTAGTCTCGACAAGGGCCTACTTTTAACGTGATATGGAAATCTTACAGATATATTCTGAGATGAAATAACAGATTGTTCTCAACATGAAACAACATTGTAACAAGCAATTGCATTTATATTATGCCGAAGCTTTGTATACTCACCGAAGTGTTTGCAATTTACACTTCTGCTACAATGATAAACGTTCTTAACAGAAACAGCTATTTAAAACTTGATGGTCATAATGTAAAACTGACACAGTGCAATCTTTTTGACTGATGGATTTGGTAAATACAAAGTTAACCCATACTATGTTCATTATGTATATGCATTACTTTTGGAAATATAAGTGTTGTTGCCAACCAGGCTAATTTTTTTAATAATGGATTGAGCTGTAGGGTCATATGGTGTCAATAAACAAACCTCTTGAAAGGTCTTTTGAAGATCAAAAGCATCTTTAATTCTGTTGTCCAAGAAGCTCCATGTGTCACGAAAAGCTGTAAGTTTAAATAAGATGTGTAAGAACTGAAGGAAATCAGATGATTAAATAACAAACTTAGCAGTACGAGTAAACATGACACCAATAACTTACGCAACAATCATAATAACAAAAATACAAGGCTGCGCAAGTATGCAAATCTAAAGGAGCATACTTTAAGATTGTCGAAACAAAATAAATAAACTATTCTGGTGAAAATATCGGAAAATATTTTGTTAATGTTGACCCAACAACCAATATGTTATTTTGGTAAAAATCAGGAAACCAGTGGGTTTTGTAGGATCAAAGTACAGTGCCCTAGTGGCTTCTGATAATGGATTTAGATCCACATTAGACCAATTTCCTAGGACTCTTGGGTTGACATAGGTGAAGGCCGTTTCTTTTTCTCATGGTGAATGTATATAACCTATGTTGCACGGAATTAACTGGGGTGCCTTACTTGCGTCAATATCAAATATGCATCGGATATTTGGACACTGATACTTCAAGGATACATGTTGAACATACTTCCTTGCTTATCCTAGATTTTAAATACAATACGTACACAAGGCACATATCAATACGGTTCTGGAACATAGGATTTAATATAATAATTGACCAATACGAAAATTGGCTCGATCCGAAGGAAATTATGCTGAAGCTTTACAGTACAAAAATCCTAGAGGAACTCATGAGTTCTTAATTTTTAAAACTTGGCCATGAATAGCCTTTGGATTACATGCATCTCATCCCTTTTACAGAATTATTATGAAGCTACAATAATGTAAAGGATAAAAAAGAATGACGTAATATTTGACACAAGATAGAATCTTGTTTGAAAGATATAAAATATGCATAGATTTATTTTTTATTTTCTCATAGTTTTCTTTCTTTAATTAACAATACCTTCCCCTCTCCTTTGGTGTATGCCCAGTCTGCATAGAGTTGGGCTGCTAGATATATGACAAATCACATCATCTAAAATGGACGCATAGATTTTTTTTCCCCTCATAGTTTTCTTTCTTTAACTAACAGTACCTTCCCCTCTCCTTTGGTATGCCAAGTCCGCATAGAGTTGGGCTGCTAGATATATGACAAATCACACAAAGGTGAGGTTTTGCCCATGGACCCATAGCTGAAGTATGTATTTCTAATTTGTTGTCTCTAAGATCCATTTTAGATGATGTGTTCGTCATATCTTGGTCTTAAACCAATTTGCATATCAATTACAAGTGACAACTAATAATGAAAATTTTCCAGTTTCCCACACATTTCATTAAAAGAGAAGTTCAATAAAACATTCTTCAAAGAGGTATAAGTTTGAAACCTAAGTTCACACGAGGGTTGATGAGGCGATTCAGATCAAGTGCATCTTGTGGATCATGAGGTTTCGTGGTCGATTCGTCGAGCGTCAGTTAAATTATATTCCAATTGTGCAATCTTTAATGTTAGATGATTTGAAATGCAACACCATAAAGAAAGGAAGAGGAACTTGCTACGCCCTTTTCCCCTCGCTCACCTTTCCCTAAGATTAACCTGAGAATCTATGAGATTTTGTCACTCTGAAAGAGGAACTAAATTGAAAAGTATGATACAAACACTGACAATTGAACCAAGGAATCGATCTTCAGGACAAAGATATGACAAGACAAGTATAGGGGAATCTTGCTTCAGCATAGGTAGCTTGTTTTCTATTCAATAAATACAACACAAATATACTTCCATAAAATAAGAATAAATCCACTTAATCCCAAAAAAACTCCAGATAAACAAATCAATCAAGTGAAACATAGAATAAAACAAACCTGGAGAATGATCAGTCACCATGTACACCTCAGACGTTGAGTATATAGCTCCAAGCACCGTTCGCTTCACATACCAATCGATATCTGAGCCATGACCGCCCGCTGCATGCCAAATCTCATCAACAAGTTCTGCCCGCTGCTTAAAACTTGTTGGGAGGTTGGCCGGTTGTGACTTCCAAAAGTAAAAGTATCAGATGGCATTGATAAACAAGAAAGAAATCCTAGTTTCTCTCCCAGAGATACAAGTTCCTGACCTGAATGCTCAAAGCTTGAGGCCACTTTGATATGTAGGGTGCTTGCATTTCCAGCCTGATCTGAATGAGCTTTGACAGGCGATCATTAAGAATCAGATTCTGCAAGTCTTCTCCAGACTCAATCTTGTCTATGAGTCTTCGGAGACAGTCATCCATGAAGAACTAAAAGTGGACAAAACAAGAAAATCCAGATTATGAAACAAAAATTAGTGAATCAACTACAGCAATATATAGGAATGACGAGAATATAATAGCACTATTAAACAGCATGGGATTTGAAATTTCCATATGGAACGGAATTTCAGCATTTCATGTTTCATCTCTTGCATTATAATCCTATTTTCTTGATTTACCCTGTTATTTACAAGTAATGAACTTCAGCATTGCAATCTGTACTTTCAAGCCTAGAAAATGCAAACAAACATGGGGAGAACAGAAGGAAACATGAACTCCATGCAAACTTGTCTAGTATCTACATGCCAATGTTCATATTTTTTTCCTAAAAGTAGGATATAGCCACACACACACACACAGAGTTCCATTGATGCTTTACGAAGAAAAAGTTAACGAAGTAGGGTAATTCATTTACTTAACAAAGAAAGAAAACTAACAAATGCATTCATACTTCGTAACTTCCAAGCATTATTTCATCTTCTCACTTGCATTATTACGTCTTTATTCTCATTTAACCAGTGGCATACCTTAGATATGGCAAGCACTCTTCTAAAAATCGGCCTAGGCGGCTGGTGCCAACTTAGCCACACCCCCCCCCCCCCCAAACACCCCAAACCCCCACCTCCTGACGCCCGACTATGCATGTTTGGGGTTTTATGGAAATTTTTTGGTTTATTTTTTATTAACCGCCTAGAACTAGGCGGCCGCCTAGCCGGGCTAGCACCCGGTGCCCGCCCAACTAGCGCCTTTTACAACCTTGATGACAAGCAGTGTTTTACAATCTAGGGGGCTTGAGGAAGCACATCCAACATGTACCCTTGAAATATGAGTGTATCTGAATATATGATCAATAAAGGCACGACACACCTATTGAGATCCACACAGCATGTGTGCCTGAAAAGAAGGTGAAAATTTGCTTAACGACGAAGACTTAAATTTTTGGTATGCTTTTGCAACTTACGTCTGAAGTTTTGAAGGGTCCTGTCTTAGAAAGAAGTTCCATTATAGACTCAACAGGACTGCTTGGAATTGAGTGTAATGCATGGTGGTATAGACTCAACAGGACTGCTTGGAATTGAGTGTAATGCATGGTGGTATTAAGTTAAATTAATTGGCCTTTTAGAAAGAGAGGGAGCTCTTCAGTGCATGTATCAAGTTTCAAAGGATCATCCTCATAGGTGGAAGCTTATTAGACTCCTCCATGCAACCTCTGATCTTGAGTGCATATAAGAATAACTAATTGACCTCCTTGATTGTGATGAAGCTCTCTCAAAGAAATTAGTACGACTATCATCGTTATCCAAACTTCTGCCCTTAGGAATGTGGCCATAAAGACTAAATATGAAAGAAAGTTCTACAGGTTGCCAAAATTTGAGGACCAGCTGTGTATTTGACATTAACCTTCTATAATTTGCTGCCAACTTCGAGTGAAATGCAGCAATAAGGTTAGGACTCTGTAAAACCTCAAAGGCTATTATCTGGAGTTACACCAAGGAACCTATAATTCGCTTACACTAGGAGAGGAAGATGTATGGTTTGCTAAAGAATAACACTTTCAATTTCCATAAGTTATCTTGGTAAAAGTACTTTTAATAGCCTTTGAGTGAAATGCAACAATAAGATTAGGACTCTGTAAAACCTCAAAGGCTATTATCTGTACACCAAGGAACCTATAATTCGCTTACACTAGGAAAGGAAGATGTATGGTTTGCTAAAGATTAACACTTGATTCCTGTGCAACAATAAGCCAAAGACGCAAATGAAATCAATTTCCATAAGTTATCTTGGTAAAAGTACTTCTTTTAATACAGACAACGATAAGGAAACTGGAAGCTGTCCATACTTTTTAGAAAACCTATGAAAATCTTGAAATTGGGGGCATTAGTTATGAATCTAAATTATTTTTATTATAAAAAAGAACACCCCCCCCCCCCCCCCCCCCCCACACACACACACACTCTGTATTTTGTACTTAGAATATATCCTACTAAAGAGAGCCTATCGGCATGGCTTAATCCACAGAGCACACCCTCGATGGAATCTTTTTGCAAGTATGACCCAAGGTTTGATGTAGCATGAGTCGAGTATAACTAGAGAGATTATTTGTTCGAGAAGAACCTTTTGGTTGTTTATTTTTCCAACTTCAAATGGCATTCTGTTGCATTGGAACAGGCATAGTTCTACCTTTCTTTAGTAATTTAATTTATTCAGGGAGCTCTTTGGTCATTCTAATGAAGTTTTCATTCGATTAGTTTTGCCATGAAGAATCCTTATAAACGTGCCCAACTGGATGTAGAGCAAAAGTTCTAATTAATTTCCAAGAGGAAGACCAAAAAAATACTCATAATTAATCAATAATTTACAACAAAATAATCCCTTTCATCCATTCTTGAACAACTAAAGCACTAATAATTCCAAAAAAAAAAAAACTATTTATTATTGCGACAATGAGCTAAAATTAGAAGTAAATTCCAATTCGTTCAGTTTCTCATTTCTATGAGCACCACCTCTTTTATACAACATCTTCTAAAAGCTTAGAATATAAATACATTTTTTGTTACATTTTTGGTTACATGCATGCATACAATTATACAAAAACGACATACGGTATCGGGATCAGTTTCGGCCCCTTCCTATGAGTATCGGCATCGGTGGTTTCGGCTGTTTCCGATCAAAGTATCATGTTTTATTCGTTTCAGAAAGACAAAAAAGTGTTTTCAAAAGCTAGAAAAGTATTTGATACATTTAGACATAATTTTATATTGCTTCTCGTCAGTTTTAAATGGAATTTTATTAATATGGATGAATATTGTGAGTTATAGATATACAACTCCGACAAATGGTAATGGTTACAATTTATCAATAAAGAATCATATTGATACATTGTAACATTGTCAATGAATCATTGTATTGACACTATTTTTCTTTTTCTTTTTCTCTTTTTCGTTCAATTTCTCTGCTAAATTGATTGGAAAAGGGACCCTCAATGTCGGTATTGTCACTATCTGTATCGTTAGTATCGAACCTGGACATGCCAAATCATATTGGTATCGATCGAATTGTACTGGCTGATGCAACAAACTATTATATACACATGAATACATATTTATATGAACCATGATAATATCTACATTTATGTATTCACATCCACGTTGCAAGATAAGGACACAGACGCAATACCAATTTTGGAGTGCCCTAGTATATTTTAAAGTATATGGTTCGTGTCCAATACGTGTCCGACACGACCAATATTTTCAGTGTCTATACTATAGTTTGCAGTAGTGGCCGACACCGATACGACACGGTCGATACCAATACGATTTGGCATGTCTCCATTCGATATTGTCTGATACCGACGCTGGAGGCCTCTTTTCCAATCAATTCGGCAAAGAAAACTGAACGAAAAAGACCAATAAACAAGAGTGTGAAAGAATAGTAAGGTTCTAAGAGCATGTAAATGAAGAGAACTTATTTATCGCAGTCAGCAAAGGTGACTATTATTTCATTCAATTTCAAAACTACTAAGAAACAACACAAAAAATACTTAAAATTATGTCTGAATGTATAAAATACTTTTTCCCCTAAATATTTAAAAAAAAAATTATAATTATTTTCTTTCATGTACTAAAATAATCTAATACTCCGATCTGAAACCGCCGATATTCACGATACCACCGAACCCGATACTGAGGAAATGTCAAATACCTATGGTCAATACTTCCAAGATTTACGTAGTAACCAGAGGTTCCAAATTGTTATAGGAAAGGTTCCAAATTGTTATAGAAAGGGCATGCTTCAAAAGAGATGTTACTTTCTAATAGGGCGATTATGTTTTGTACCATCAAGACCATGTCATGTTACTTCCAACCATGTTTTGGGTCCTAGGAACCTAGACACATGACGACCATATTTGACAAAAGTGCCAAGGAAGTACTTAGTCAGATACACGTGGGAGGATACATGCAAGCCACGTTCCTCTAGAGGAGTATGTGTGTAACTTAGACCTTGAATATAAACATGATTAAACCGGAAAAAGCAAAAAGTTCCACAAATGAATGGCTAATATGCGACTCAATACTCTTACCAAAATATTTATATGTAAGTTACTACCATTTGTCAACCATTCCACTTGTCAGTCACGTGCAAAACACTCCCCCCCCCCCCCCCCCCCCCCCCCCCCCCCCCCCGCCTCAAAAGCTAATGCTCTATTACGTGGACTACCTTATCCCTTCTTCCTCGTACCTAACCGGCTAACCCTCACCCTCACTCTAATCCTAACCTTAGCCGAGGAAAGGGTCGACAATGAGGATGCGACAAAGAAGTGGGGGTACTGGGGCAGCCATAGCGGTCGTCAAGGAGGTGGGGGCAACAAGGAGGGTGTAACAAAAAAGTGGGGGCACCCACGAAGGGGGAAAGGGTTTGCTAGGACGGAGGCGAGTAGGAGGTGGTAGGCCAGGAGGGGCTGGGTGGTTAGTTCAGGATTAGGGTTGAGTTAGGTTTGGGGCTTACGAGGAAGAAGGCATGGGTACTATTTTGTTAACAATGCAAGGTGGTCGAGTTGCAAACCAGTCAAAGTTGAGGGTATTAAAGTGCAAATTGGAAAGTTCAGGGAATGCATTTAGTTAATAGATAATCAACATCACCGAGACACTCATGCCCCTTGTTAGTAAATCTCCATACAACAATTCTTGAACAACTACAAAAGATGTAAATTCGTTCAATGCTCCACCTCAACGAGCGCCGACTCCTTCCTGGGAAACGATCCGACGATGGACGGAGAGACCCCGACGTCCCTCGCCCCCGCGATCATCGCCGACTCGCCCCATCCCAGCCTCTCCTGCATCCACGAGTCTCAAATCAGCCATGAGCGAAAGAGAAAAGGGGGGGGGGGGGGGGGGGAGGGGTTACGGACCACGTGGGAGAGGGAGGCGCGGAGGACGCGAGTCTGCTCCTCCTCGTACTGGGCTCCTCCTCCTCCTCCTCCTCCGTCGCCGCCGCGGGATCTGGTGCTCCGCCGGTGAGTGTTAGGGTTTTGTTCTTCCTCCGATGGTACTGGTGGTGGTGGAGTTAGGGTTGGAGTGGGTTGTGGTGGTGGCAGTGACTGGGGATCGGGAGTGGAGGTAGCAGAGGCGGCGGAGGAGTGCCGGAGGAAGGAGTAGGAGGAGGAGAGGAGGTGGTGGTGGTGGCGGGAAGTGGAGAGGAGGCGACGAGCGGCCATGGATCCGAACATTTGCTTCCCGGTACCGACAAAGTCGCTGCGCAAAATAGCGGAACGAGAAGTGTGAGAGAGAGGTGTTTGAAGAAATGGCTGACAGAAAGTACACGTAAGAGAGTTCCCAATACGACACCCAGATACTACGTACACGTCACCAAATAATTTTGCATACGCATTATATATGCATTTCTTATTTATGCAATATGTTTTAACTTCGTATGTTTGGATGTTCGTTAAATTTAACTTGAAAGTATATTTTTTTTAATTTGTTTTGATGTTGTAATAAAATGAAAGTAAAAAAAAAAGTCAAAATCCTTGACCCCCAATAATAATAATAATAATAATAATATTATTATTATTGTTATTGTTATTGTTATTGTGATTGTCGTCGTCGTCGCCACTGCGCAAATAGATTTTCAATTCTCTCAAACACAACATTGCAAAAAAAAACCTCAAATACACTCACATCTATATAAAATATTTCCTCCTAACACTCCATTTCTCTCACATCCATCTATCACACAAAAATAAATTGCTCACTCTCCCTCCATCTCCTCTGCTCTTTCCCTCTCCCATCAAACTTTTCCTCTCCCTATCAAACTTTTCCGACGCAATCCTTCTATTCAGAGCTCACCTCCGTCGACTCAACCGGGCTCACCCACCTCACCGCAGCCACTCCGTCGTCATCAGCCGCCTCCTCAACGTCGGAGCCCTGTCAACGACCTCGCCGTAGCCAACTCCCACGGCTCATTCGACCTCCTCCTCGATGTCGTCCTCCTCTACGAGATCATCCTCGTCACCATCAATGCTATCTCTGCCACCCACCTCTTCAACGCCATCCTCCTATCAGGACTCATCCGAGCTCCGCTGCCCACTTTCGCTCGGGATCCATGATCCATCTCCTTTCCCGGCTTACTTCCGTGCCCACATCCGATCGAGTTAAAAACTCGGATATGAGATTGACCGAAAAGTGAAATTTAACATCGACATAAAGTGCAGATAGCAAATCATGTCAACACTTCTAGGGGTGAGTATTCGGTTTATTCGGTTCCAACCGAATCGAATAACCGAGTTGGACCGAAATCGAATAAGCAAAACCGAAATCGAATCGAATTGGTCAACAACCGAACCGAACCGAATTGAATTAAATCGCGGTTTATTCGGTTTTTGGATTTTTTTGTGTTTTTTTTGTTAATATAAACTATATATATATATATATATATATATATATATATATATATATATAATTCGGTTTTCGGTTTTGGACCGAAACCCAAAACCGAAACCGGTCCAAAACCCAAAACCAAAACCGAAACCGAAACCGAAACCGAATAAGAAAATTTAGTATTTTCAAAACCGAACCGATTTTTTTTTAAAACCGAACCGAATCTCTTATTCGGTTCGGTTCGATTTTCGGTCCAAAACCGAATAATGCTCACCCCTAAACACTTCAATGAATATCCAAATGTGCCAAACACAAAGGTGAGTATGCATGTTTCAAGTCATTTTGGGATCCCTAATCCGGTATCCAAACAGCACCCTTTGTCCAAAAGAGTGTTGTTTAGGGTGCGTTTGATTGTAAGGTGGAAAATATGTGAAAAAGAAATTAATTCCATGGAATTATTTTCCTAGGAAAAAATTTCCATGAAATTTTAAAAAATTTCCATGGAAAACTTAATTTAGGTGTTTGATTGCCATTATTTTCCACGGAAAATAGTTATTTTCCATGAAAAATGACATTTTTCTATGGGTTGGACAAGTTTCATTTTCCACCATTTTAGATGAAAATATGGAAAATGATAGTTTTTTGGAAAATAATTCCATGGAAAATTTAACCTATCAAACACTACACATTGGTGGAAAATTTGTGATGGAAATATTTTCCATGGAAAAAAAAGCCCAATCAAACATAGCCTAATTAATTTATATTCCACACACTCGTTATTTATGAATGCCACAATATTCCTATTAATACGAACCCAAAATCCCACACAGGCAAGTGAAGCTCAGAGTGCAGTAGGACAAGGTTGATAGTGGCTCAGTATAGGAAGTTCAATCAGTGAAGTATCCGTCCTTCCTCAGTATCAGAGCAGTTAATCTCAGAAATGAGTTAGCTAATTAGTGTTCAGTTAGTGGGTTGATTGCCTAGTCAGCTAATTGGGATTTCCAGGTCACTAAGGAAGTCCACGTCAACAAGACACTTAGAAGGATCCAGGTGCACATGTTATCAGCTTATAAATAGAGACGAGTAGCAGAGACGGGGATATGAAGAATGTTAATAAATTTTCTTATTGTTAGTTTTCAGTTTCAGTCTTCTTTCCTTATAGAATGTAATAGTCTTCTTCTTCCCCAATTTTCAATAAAACCCTAGAATTCTCCAATCCCCAATTCTGTTTCTTCTTCCACTGAAATTTTCTACAGATTCATGTCTAGATTGACACCATTTCCAGATCAATTAGGACAGGATCCTAACACCTATTTACGCAGAATGAATCTAAAAAGAACCAAAATATATACAACTTTATCATAAAGAAGCTATCGGATTTAATAAGGCCCAATTTGATACTGCAGCTCTCTCAAATAAATAGAAGCCAATTTATCAAAAAAAGGAAAAGGCAGAGGCAGTTCGAAATACTGCTGCTTTTCAAAAAGAATAAGCAAAACCTGGCAAAATAGGCAAAAAAATCCCAAAGCAACCCTATAATTCATCACATGACCACCAATTTATTTTCACCTCGCATAAGCAAGATGACAGGAGTCAGGAGTATATCATCAATCACCACAAACAATATGCAGACTATATAGTACCAGTCCTAGAGAACCCCTTTCTACATTTAGCAATAAATTACAGATCAAATGTACCAATACTAAGCCTCATGGTTGAAGGAAATTATAGTTCAAATAACAATTAGATCTTTATACTGATAAAAAATGGAGAATTACAAACTTTAGCAAAAGTGTGCACAGCCAATGCATTGACCATACAACCATCCTAACATTTTAAACCAACACCACTACCCGATGAAAACATTCCGATAGAGAGCAAACACGAGGCTAACAGTGGGCTTTATAAGCCCGAATCCTGGTAAAGTTTCATACTCATCCAACCTCTGAGATTATCACTGCTGATTGAAGTCTTAGTGCATGGAGGACGTGTGAGTAACATATGCTTCAGCCTCGAAATGTAGGACAAAGATTTGGTTATCTAACTTCACTTTATCCGACCATCTTTTCGTAAACAAAAGCAGCAATGAAGATGAGAGGAACACCTGGAGTAAGGAAAAGGGTCAGAATCAATTGCAAAAAGGCAGTATTTTAGCCATTCAATGTGTGAAGAACCAAAACAAACATAAAGAATAGTTAGATTCAGACCTAATACATAGATGGTATGTAAAGACATGGCTCCAAGGAAGTTAAGAGCCATAAGAAAGCCTGCAACCTGATAGAACAATATCAACAACATTTACATCCAGAAGGATAAGAAGACTACATTACATAAGTAACAAACAAGTGAGACAAAAAAAAAATAACATTATGTACCTTAAAAAATAATGTCCAGTCCTTCCCCTTGCAAATCGATCTTGCTATGCCAGCTGCAGAATTCCAGTAATATGTGATTGAGCCAGCAAGACGCCGTGATGACCCTTCCGATAAATGAAAGACTGAAGGTGACATTTTCTCTATTTTGAAGCCCATCCTGCAAAGACCAGGCAGCAGGTTTGAAGATGTGGAATCACACAGATCATTTGGTCGTAAATCCTCTCCAGTCAGAATGATGATTATTGAATGAACATCAAGTTCTCTTATGTTCATTGTGTGTTGCAATTGATTGTAGAAAGCAACTGAGATTAGGAGAAACCTAATGTGGTATGAAGCCATCATCCTTCTCTCATTTATTTTCTTCATTAAACCATATCAATGATACTCCATCATGAGTTGCAGAAAATGCACTAGACATCATCTAGAGCAAAAATTATTTAGACAAATTGCATAAGAATTTCTTGATGTCGAAATATGCTTCTTAGCTATGAACGATAAACGATATACTATGATATGCTCTTGTTAAATGTATTTGTTCTCAACATTTTTTAGAAGTTGGAACTTCCATTCCTTTCCATTTTCAGTTACTCTCTAAATAGAAGTTTCCTTAAGCTACAAACATGCTGGTATAGTGAGCAAACTATGAAATTACGGCAGAATAGGCAAATTTTACAAAGGAAGAAAATAGTCCGAGAAAGAAGTTAACATGGAAAAATAACTAATTGTATTAATTGCAAACATACAACGCTTTCATCTACATGTCCAACCATATGTGAAAAAAGTACGAGAAAGGCAATTGCAGTGAAAGAAATTAGGCACGGTAGGCAACTATAATAAAAGGAAAACTATTACCCATTAGCACACACGTACGAATAGTTTGTGAATCATATGAGATCCATTATTGAACAACTCATACATAAACTAATAGCGAGAATAATATAAACACTTGCGCATATAATAAACTCTGCATAATGGGTTTGTTTTTTTCATAATGTACATAGCCAGCGGATAAAGGTTAAGGTACATACATTTTTGCAGGCAGCAAGCTATGAATGAACAAGAACATCGCAGCGAGTGAGAGAAGCTTTGCCATAGCCGTGAAGAAGGTATACCCGCATCCAAATGAGTAATAATAGAAAACCACCAAGCATAGCAATACGGTGAACGTATGTTTCTTATCTTTCCAAAGAAGTGTACTGGCAACTGAAACAGAAAGCAAGCTATTATGGACTACATATGAAGGAATAGCAAATGTGTAAAATTTAACTTACTTTTCCCACTTCCTAGTGAGCTGGAAGGTTTAGACTTCACGACATGATGCTCAGATCTCAAGTCAGAATATGAGTCGATCGTTTTCTTCAGAGCATCCTACAAGTATCAGAAAACCAAAGGCAAATTAAGATATAGAGAAGGAACTGTAAACTGAAGCTCATTTACTACTTCAGGGCATATAGACAAAAGAGGTTGTAGAAATGAAACCTTGAGTGGTACAATAGGTTTATAGCCGAGCTGATCTTCGGCTTTAGCACAACTGAATGTTCTGTTGCATGAGAGGAGTCTAATTCTAGAAGGTGTCAGCTGAGGTACAGGCATTCCATACCGAGAGAATGTCTTGTATGTTAGCTCTACCAAATGAGCTATAGGCATCATCACAGAGACTGGAATTTTTATTCTTGGCCTGCAAATCAGCAAAAATACATAAGGCTCTAAAATCTTGGTATTTCAAATTAGGTAGACTAAATAAGAGTCTTTATTTTCAGGAGGCAAGGCAGGGAAAGAAGAAAGGTAGGTAAAATTGGAGAGCAAGGAAATTCACCTAAAGTATTATAATTTTGTACTATCAGACCATCTGATGGAGGACCCTGAAATAGGGTCCGGTTTGAGACTAGAGTCCTTACGTTCATTTACTTACTATAATTTGTTCATTTAGTTGATAGGTATGGTCGATTAGAAGAATATCTTAGTTATTTGTTTTATTTGTTCTTTTATTTATTACTACTCTCTTGAGACAAAAACCATCGTGGCTAATAAAAACATCAGTAGATCTGAATTTAATGATTATTGATTTAAGATTGATGGATAAAGAGAAATCCAGTTTAGGTGCAAGACCTATCTAGACTAGGATTTAGTTTTCCTCCTCAAAATCATCCTCTTTAAAACATTTGTTACTGTTGTGCTTTTGTATTTTGGTGCCAAGTTTAATCACAAAACCAGATCAGAACAAGGATCCAGAATCCACCAGAGTTTCAACCCGAGAGAATACCAACTCAAATCTACCAGACGTCAAGAGCCTGACCTCTTCAACATGAACTGAACTCATGGATAGTGAGACACTCATGGATAGCGTGATCCAGCCTGTTCCATGTGTTCTGATCATGCCTGACACCAGAAGATCCATCATCTTCTTCCCCAACACACACCGGGTCATCTTCCTTGGCAACACTTGTGTACGTCAAACACAGAGTGTGATTTCATTTTGTTAAAAACTGTTAGATTAGTTCTCAAAGGTTTTACTTAGTATAGTGTGATTTCATTTTGTTAAAAACTGTTAGATTAGTTCTCAAAGGTTTTACTTAGTATCACTATAAAATTTAGCATCTGCATAATCTTACACTTAAATTTGCAATAAAACCCATCTAGGTTGGTCGATAAGTCTTGTCATGCATCAAATTGGTATTAGAGACTACGCTAATTTTCATGATGTGTAGTGATAGGTATCATTATTAGACTTACTACAATCCAGCGTAGTCAAAGGCTCACCTAGCAGCAAGGCGCACTAGTTGTGCCTCGCGCCTCATTAGGCAAGGCGGCGTTCTCCAGCAAGGCGCGTCTTCTGTATTTTTTTTTTTTTTTGACTTTATGGACTAACCTGGAAGAAAATAATAGTTATGGAAGTATTGGTGGTGATGATGATTTAACGGAGTTATGGAGATTGAATGATTGCTCTATTGGTTCTACTTTTATTTTGCAATTTGTGTTCCTTTCATTTTATTTTATTACTTCTTGTTAGCGAACACAAATTCTTGTTAGTTGTATCGACTCATACTCTTCTAGTTCACTTGGTTATGTTATGTTTTTGTTGGTTTTAACATGTTATTTGGTTTATAATTTTTTACATTACTAATTTATTTATTTATGTATATTTTATTATTTTTTTATTTTTGTGCCTCACTTTGCTCTGGCTCGCACGCCTTAAGTGCATCTCGAACAATATGGACCCTTTGCACCTCAAGTGGCTTTGCGTCTTTAACTACCTTGCTACAATCCTAGGATGCGCGCATAAATCTAGAGATTTCTACGAAACTAGGATAATCATATAAAGAGACTTTCTCATTTGAAGGTAGTGATCGAGAGTTCATCGGCGATTGGTATTTCGATATGGAATGTCGTATGACATGTCCGACAATTATGGGGTCAAAAATGTTAGTACAGGATTGCATTGGAATGCCATGATTTTACCGACGGTTCAATGGAGAGGTATCTTGACCACACAGAGAGCACCAACAAATATCCATTAAAACCCCTTACAAAAGGCATGCATTAGAACAGGTTGGTGTTCAATGTTCGTCGAAAGAGAATTAGAGACTTAAACCACTCATGAATTGTCTCATCCTAAGGCTCCCTTATTTCGGCTAAAAATAACCATACGTAACAATATGACGGTTTAAACGTTTTGAACAGATGGATCAAAAGTTTCAAAGTACGAGCACATTAAACGTGGTTGAGAAGTCTTTGCAAGGGAGCAAGCAACTTATACAATAGTTTGAACGCAATTATGAATCTAATGAAAGTAAAACATATGATAGTGACGAGTCAAAAGCCGTCAAGGATTTGTTGAGTATTTACTTGCTTTATCTGCACCTATAGAGTTGACAACCACACTCCTAGTGTCCCCATCTAACGATCTTGTTGGGATTGTCGTACCAAAACCAGTTGAAACCGTCACAATGCTTGTACCCTAGGTTGTTGAAAACCTAACCCCTAATCGCACTATGAGATTCAAAGTTATCAAAGCTTAAGAGGCTCGACCTCTGCGCCTCGGAACATGTGAATGAGGCAACCTTTATGAGAACACCTCGGAACATGTGAGGAATGAGCCTTAGTAAGCCTCCTCACGCTCAGGCTCATGCCCAATTGAGGCATGCCCCATGCATATGCTGCTTTATTTTTCCTTCTATATACCATTGATGATTGTTTTACTTTCAATGACCAATCATAATTCTAATTCCTATTGGACTCACATGCTTTATTTGTTAGTTGTAGCTTCCAAGTTGATTCCTGGCTTCTATTAATAATTTAATATAAATCATGGAGAGGATAGTGGCAGTACTATCTAGCCGAATTAATTATCATAGATTATAGGAGGTCATTTCTAATATTTCTCCCTTACCTCCTCTCTCTCATCCCAACTTACCATTAACTTCAAATCTTATTATGTTTCAAAATATGTTATTTATTAGTAAACATAATCCTAATCTTCTTAAGGAACGTCTTATGATTTTTAAGTTCTTAGTTTACTTCAAAAATCGAGAAAGGCTTCTTGTCACATAGTACCGTCAATGTCAGTTCTTGATATCAGTAGTTTTTTTTCTCTTCTTTTTGACATCCACCTCTACTAACCCCTAAGTCCACCTCGGTTGAAATTTGTCAACTTAATCATGCCCCCCACCATTGTATTGTATTTTGCTGCTTCCTTTATCTTTGTAACTGGAACTAGGTTATGTCGCTGCCGTCATTTCTGACGTGAAAAGTAGCAGAACTTTCTTCTTTTTTCTTTTCTAATGCATAACCGTGTACTTTTTTTTGTATATTCTATATTTGGTAATTGCTGCA
The DNA here is from genome assembly GCA_029216955.1 of Iris pallida. Lineage (NCBI taxonomy): Eukaryota > Viridiplantae > Streptophyta > Magnoliopsida > Asparagales > Iridaceae > Iris > Iris pallida. The sequence goes on from JANAVB010035417.1 coordinate 11,765,014, forward strand.
GCAATTGGAAGCTGTGGATATTGTTCATGATTAACCTAACCGACTGAACCAACCAAAAGTAATTGGTTGATCAAACTCGAACAGACTGTTTGATTTCATTTTGTTAATTCCAAAATCTTTAAGATTATCTGTAGAGATTTTTAATTATCACTTCATAATTTAACTTCACATAATCTCATATAAATCCATCTCGGTCAGCCCCTAAAGGTCTTGTCCTGCATCACCATCTCAAATTTAAAGACTGCCAAGTAGAAACATGTGCAATTGGGTAGAGGTAAGTAAGAAAAAACATGATTAAGCTAGTAGTAGTATCTTGGTACATGCAAGAAGTTTTTCTATTTACGTAAAATGATTACTGAAGTCTGATCAAAATACTCGCTGTTTAATTTCGCATCGACGAGATTATTAACCATAAATTGGCAAAAGTGACTGGCCCCTAGCAAGAGAAAGAATAAGCCTATTAATGCCTTTTGATGTAGTGCATATACCAGAAATTTTCAATCCATAACTATGTTCGACTAAAATCTTATTTTAGCATAGTGTACAGAAGTTCAAATGAAGTACTTACAGGTGTACTAACTTACCTGGAAGAGGCTGAATAGTGAAAATTATTCAGATCTCTAAATTTGGGTGTAGAGACTAACAGTTATAATGTAAAAGACAAATAGGAGAAGCACAAATTCTATGTGCACCTTTCATATCCAAGACCTTCCAGAATCAGTGACACGAACTCCCAAAATTTTATAGGCTCCATATTTGTAATGAAATAAGCCTACACATAAACATCATATTATATAACTACTTATCAGAAAAATCAAAACAGTAACATGCTTCTGTACCTGCCCAGCCGCTCTATCTGCACCAACCCCACCTGCGGCTAAAGTCCGCTCAGCACAGATATGACCATATGCCACATTTTCAACATATGTGAAGTCATACACATTATCCCCATCACCAATGATGAACTGATAAAGGACAAAATGGCATCTTAGTCTAATAATATCACAGTATAATATATGAAACTGATATTTGCTAACTCTATTCTCCACCTAGTTACCTAGAGCAAAGAACAACATTGAGCGTGTGTTATATGTAACCATACATTGTTACCATGCACCTGGGTTCCAAAGCGCTAAGATAGGATACTCTAGCAGAATGGAGTTGAATAGTATGGTTAGGAACAGAAGATAGTGGTCCCAAAACAGGGGCTCACACAGTAAAAAGGAAGACCACTGAGGCAAAAGGGAGTTATTCTCAAATACTTAAATGAAAGCACTGGCTTGAGAATTATCTCAAGGCCATAGTCACCTAAAGGACGGATATCAGTTACTTCATACATAAGAAAAACTTATAAAGTGAGGCAACACCTGCTCTTATAACATGTGAAGATCAAAATCTCGAAATGATAAGGTCACATAGCCTAATTCTGACGAGATAAATATGTAGATAAACTACAGCAAACATTGGATAGAGCATAGGTGCACCCTCAGATACTAACTAGTAAAGCAAGTAGGATGGTCCAAATTTTAAAGTTCCTATTTACTAAAAAGTTGGAAATTTTAAATGCTGTGACTTGCGAAGACAATTATAAAACACATAAAATGATAAATGAAAAAAAGATGGCACGAACATGAAATATATGTGCTCACTATGTCTCCTATTTTTTACACAGAACAGCTTGGTTTTAGAAACTGAATAATCAGAAGATAACCAAAGGAAACATCTCCAGAAATCGATAAATTAAAAACAAGTTCAGAAATATGGAAAGCATAGCAAAGGTGATGACAGTTTAAAAGGAAAAGTGAAGAGAAGCAGTAGTATAAAAAAACTGTAAGCTAAAACATTCCTTACCTTAGATTTCCCCGCTCTTGCAGCATTAACCAATGATGGTACCAGAAGCCTGTCACCAGGGCCAAAAATGCTGCTAGGACGTATACAACACGTCAAAAGCCCGCACCTGCCATTTGCATTCATTACCAATTTTTCACCTTCCGCTTTAGTCTCTGAATAAGAATCATTAAACTGGACAAAACAATAGAAAGAAAACATTCAGAGAGACAGAAGATAATTCTGAAAATAACCATTTAATGCTTCCTTCAACCAAAAATAAGAAACTATGACCTTCTTAGGATAAGGCATTGCTTCCCCTCCATAGTAAATTCCATTCACGCCATCAAAGACAACACTGGGAGAACTGGTATAGATCAGTCTCTTAACTTTGCATTCTATACAAGCATCAATAACATTCTTGGTTCCTGCAAATAAACATTAAGATTACACGGCATTCAGATTTCATATCAGAAAACTGTATGGTGCATTGTTCATGAAAGGGAAATGTCCACCACTCTCCTATGTCACATGTCCATCTGAGTAATACTGCTTGTGGTGTTGATAAGAAAATACTTAGGATGTCATGCCCCAAGCCACAACTGCAGATCTAGCGACATGACAATCAACCGCGCTTGAGATGCTTGCAGTCACTCAACAACACTGCGTTGTTATGTGTGATTATTTAGAAACCTAGCTCGGCCATAGGGAAGGCAAATACGAAGATAATAAAGTTACAGCAGTTATCCAGTAGTTATAGCATGGTTAACATTAATGATAGCTTCATTCTATCCGCCGTCACGCATGTCGTGTCAGACATTTATCAGACACTCAAAATGCACTAGGGCACACCAACATAGGTGCCATTTTTACATGTCCTTACCATGTCGCATCGTATCCGTGTATCTGCAACATAAATCCAATATAATACTTGAAAGCTATGGCAATAAATAAGACAACACTTTGATTAGTCTGAATAGAAACCTAAGGTGCTGAATTGAGTGGTTCCCAATACCCAACCATTAACCCAATAACTAATGGGAGTATTTTAGGTGTTAAAACCGAATATCAGCATCACAAACAGATGACTAAATGCTGCAATTTGCAATTGTATATCTCAATTCTCCAATGAGTTCTATGATTCACGTAATGAGAAAGACCCAATCTAAGAAGAACCAAATAGAAATAAAAAAACAACCATAATCGTTTAGAACTACACTGAACACTAGCTACTTAGCTACTTAGCAATATTGGAGCAGGAAGGACCTTGAGTAAAAGCAAGCTATATAATTTAGCTGATCCCTCAGAGAACTAATCCAAAGAACTGAAATGGAACCATAAAACCCAAATGAATCATGCAAACAATATTGGGATCATGCTAATTTAGTTACTATAAGTCAAGTACATGAAATCTAAAGCTATTGCATAGGACATCTGACCTTGAACATTGACCGAATAATGTAGCTGGTAGCTGTTGATGGACGAATCAGGAGCAGCCATGTGAAAGACAACTTCAGCCCCCTCAAATGCTGCAATATAGAAGGATTTTGAAGAAAAATCGTTAACTAAGGAAGGTAAAATGCACATCAAGTTCAAATCAAAACATTGCCATCATGGTTACTAGTTGCCCAACTTGGGAAGTACAACAAGCAAAAGATCATGTCCACATAAATAATGTTTGTAAAAATGATGTTAAGCCAATAACCACTAGTTCGAGTGAACACAGCTAGGAGTTGAAAATCTCTAAGAGGAATGGCCCTAGCGAAGCATTCAAATGCACTTCTTCTTTTCATTACTTATAATCACTTGTCTTGCATTCTAAGTGATAATAGAATGATAAGACAAGCTTAACAAAATGGTCAAGTGCAAAACAACAACAACAACAACAACAACAACAACAAAGCCTTCATCCCAAGAAGTCAACATTATAAAAAAATAATTCAAACTTAAAACTTTTCATTCGTTATTTCTCACACCAGTTTGTCTAAAATCCTACATTACCTAAAAGATAATTCGGGATGAAACTATCTGCTTTAAGTTCTTGATACAGTGCTCAATTATATCTACTACAAAAAAATGTAAAAGAGAGTATTTCCTTTAAATCCATGAGTCGTCTCTCCAAGTATTATAAAAGTATCATCAGTTTGTTCTTCAGATAAACTAGTGTGAATTTATTAAACTAGTCCATGATCTTATTAATTTGAAGAACAAAAGAAAACTAATTCCCGATTAGTTCATTCAGTATTTTAGTAGTTGCATATCGATCATCGATTATCTTGCAATAATATAGTAGGGCCAAAGTTAGCAAAACTATGTTACATTATGATTCATGGTATGGGCACGTGCATGGGGAATCATACTTTGCCTGTTTTGCAAGGAACAATCCCGATACTCCTTCAACAAATCATCATGATGACCGGCTATTGAGAATAAGTAAGCTCCACAAAAGAATTGACAAAAGTTTTTATGACTGGCTATCGACTTGCAGCCGACCCTCTATGTTGATGCCAGATTCCAAACAAATGTAACTACAAGCATATGGGGATGCAGACCTACCTTTTTGCCATACAGTTCTAAGCTCATGCAACCAAGGAGCTATGATAAAAAAAAAATGATAAATATTCCATCCAGAAACAGGGGGGGAAACATTACACTATAAAAAAGAAACTTGTAAGACTTTTCTTGAGCATGATCGTAGTCCTCCAAAAATAACAATGTTTTCTTGGCGTGACGACACATATCGAACAAACATAACCTACACTCCAAATCAGCATAATGTCCATGATGTCTCTCTTGCTGACCAAAACAAACTAGGGGCGCACCAGAATCGGAGTCTGTGTGCTGTATCCACCTTTGTATTCGTGTCGTGCCAGTGTCAGTGCAATGTGAGCGAGATCTCCTTAACATATCCACTTTTGACTAATTCCATAGAAAGCACGGACAGGGGCAGCCCCAAAAAGTATGAGCAGTGTCATGTTTTCCCACGTAGCGGACACTATCCAGACACTCCAAAATACACTAATACGCACCAAAATAGTTGTGGTGTCCGTGTCGCCATGTCTTATTCGTGCGACATAGGGAATAACCAAACACTTCAACTGAGCTCCCAAATAGACAATTTCACAAACACTCGGCGGACAATCCTACAATTTACAGAACCCCATACTAGAACCTAACAAAATCCATTACTTGCATAGAGGGGAGGAGACCTGCGACGACTTGGGCTTTGTTGCGGAGATCGGCGGAGACATAGGCGGCGCGGCCGGAGCGGAGGGCCCGGCCGACGTCCCCTTCCTCCTCGCGCGGGTCGAGGGAGAGGGACTGGGCGAGGTCGGCGATCCGGACCAGCCACTCCCCCGACCGGACCAGCATCTCCACCAGGTGCCGCGCGGCGAACCCCCTCCCGCCGGTGACAACGCACCATTTCTCTCCCTCTCCTCCCATAGCTGCTGCTGCTTCTTCGAGATCTCCACTGAATGAATAAAAATGTGGGGATGGGTTTAGTTTTACATAAAAGTCCCTTACATTTAGTTTATTTTTATGTAAGTAAGCCCTTGTTTGGTTCACAAAACTAAGGAAAGTCGTTTCTTGTGTTTGGAATAAACTTAGGTTTAATTGCACTTTGATACCCTCAACTATTCCGGTTTTTCAACTTGATACCCTAAACTTTTTTATTCAACAACTTAATACCTCAACTATTATTTTTTTCAACTTCATACCTAAAATTTAAAAAATTCCGAAAATGCCCTTGTCCCTTCCCTCTCCCCTCCCCCCTCCGACCACCCCTTCTCCCGCACAGCCCCAGCCCCCCTCCCTCCCTCCCCCCCCCCCCCCCCTCCGGCTGTAGTGTCCCGCTCCGCGAAAGCACTAGATAGACAGAAAGATCGAATTGGTGGCTCTGCAACAGAAGACGATTGATTTGAGTGAGTGGACGAAGTCTCATTTACTGATTCGCTTACACCTAATAAGAATCTGAGTTTTCGATTGAATGTTATTATTAATAACAAGATAGTAAATCATTGAGTATGCTTAAAGAGAATCCTCATGTTGCCATGCTAAGAACAAGAAAAGAGATAATCTGTATGCTAAGAAGAATTATTGCATGCTAATAAGAAACGAACTGATGCCTGTATGCTAATGTAGAGATGTTGCCTTTAATAAAAAAGAACTGTTGTCATGCTTAATAAGAAAAGAAAAGAGAATGTTTACATGTCCCTGAATAGAGTATGATTATCAAGAGTAGATTCATGCTTGTTGTTATCGTGCTTGCTTAAACAGAGATTGTTTATTGTTTTTCCGATTGTTGCTATAAAGAAAGAGATATACAGAGAAGGCACTTTGTGCTGTTAAAAGAGATGATACGGCTTGTCCGTATAGAAAAAAGAGTAGAGCTATTGGCTCGTTACATGAAAAAGAAGAAGATGAATATGTTTGCAAGTTGCTTGATTGATGCATTATAGTTTTATATGATAGCTGCATTTGCATTGGTCTAGACGGCTTGTGCACAAGTGGTAATCTCTCGACGATTCTGGGGGCACCCGGAGTCGATCGGCCTAGGAGAGAACATGACACCTGGGGCTAGAAGTCCCCACAGTAAGAGGGGGTGTCAGTCTATTAGTGAGATGGGCTAGAACGTCCCAACTGCTAATATGGGTAATGCCCATGGACCACAAGAGTTATTGTCATGCATATTGATAAGTGTTAAAAGAATGTTTTGCTAAGAGCTAACAATGCAGAGACGAACAGGAAATAAGAATGTTGGTTAATTTTGTTTATGCTAATCCTTGTCTTGTGCAGGAATGGACCGTCGACTATGGTAAGAATCACTTAAAAGTGATACATATGTATTGTTTAAGTTTGCTATATGAATTGCTTGCAGAGATTAAGTTGTTACAAAGAAGTGCTTGCTTGTAATCTGACCCTTAGAATGTCTTGAATCAAGAAAAGAATGCTAAGGCTATTGTCCCCAATGAAATGGAATGATATACTCATGAAATACGCTGCGCACTGCACAAATAAATAGTCATCGTGCTTGAAATGATTAGTCCCTTGTATGCTTGAAATGAAATAAAATGTTGGCTTTTCAAAGATGTTTTCAAAAGAGATGTAAACTGACTCTGTATGCATGAAATGTACATAGGTAAAAAGTAGCAAGATCACCTCACAAGAAATATTTTCTCACTAAATGAACAGTGATCGTTTCAGACAAATGTAGCCCTTTGTTCACAATTACCAGTATGCTGATATACTGACCCACCATCAGTCTGCATGCATGTGCACTATACATCGAGAAGGATAGTCCGAAACGATAGCCCGAGCCTCATCCTCAGGAGCCAGAAATCAGAAGAGATGACATCTATTGCAAGAATTGGTTTTGTATATAAAGGGATGTAATGTATGGGAACGGGATCATTGAAATCTGTAAAGTTCTGAGAGAATGTAACATTGTATCAAAGAAAATTGAAAGCTTGTAATATGTTCAAATAAAATCAATAAAGAGATTTGTTGCTTGTTACCATTGTGTTCAATGCATGTATTCTGAAAAATGTCCGCTGCTGCTTCAAATATTTGTAATATGTTCCGCTGCGTATTGTCAACCTTGTCTATCTTGTTTTATTACAGATCTTGGTCTTGTGCAAGCGCAACTTAGGCTTGCACGGCATCACGCCTTCGAGAGGACGAACGGTCTCACAAAGTCCGAAGCGAGGACGAAAGGACTCTGCGGGATCTGGGCATGACACCGGCCACCCCCCTCTACCGTTTCCGTCCATCCCCCCCTCCCGCTTCCGGCCGCCTCCTTCCCTCCCGCTTCCGGCCATCCTCCCCCAGCCCCCCTCCCCCCACGCTGTCATGCCCTAGGGGGGAGAGGCGGGGGCGGGTGGCCGGAGCGGGAGGGGGGTGTCACGCCCCGATCCCGCTAGGGTCGTCCATCTTGCCTGGATCCCTGCGGGATCGATCGTCCTCGCTAAGGCGTGATGCCGTGCAAGCCTAAGTTGCGCTTGCACAAGGCCATGTACCTGCACAAAACAACTAGTCAAGCAAAAACACACTCACGCACCCATTAGTTAAGCAAAACACACGCACCCATTCATTGCAGAAAACCAAATATTTGGACACAGAGATTTGAAATAGAAATACTTATTTTATTGATAGCTTGATTGGAATACAAGTACAAAGCTTTGCGAACTCAAATTTGCCTTATAATTTGGCTACATGATTTCTTTGTAACACTCTTTTGAAAATAGCCACAATGCCCATACATGATATCCCTTTATTACAAGCTGGAATTGAAAGACACCTTCAAAAGAAAAAGAAACTTGAAACTGGACTGGAATGAAAAGTAAACTTCGAGGCGATCCACGAGCTCTACTGGGCTAGACGAGCTTCGGTGCCTCACTTGATATCCCCCTGTCTCCTTTTGCTTTCTGAAAAGGATGCCCACAACGTGGGTCAGCACACATCATGTACTGGCGAGCGGCTTTTGGCCGAACTCGCAAATCTCTGCACTAAATCAATATGTTGAGCTAACATTTACTAGTGATCTTTCTACTTGTCTAGGTTCTTTTTAACAATTCATAAGAACATGACAGTAGAATATATCATAGCAACTTACCATCGTCGGCAGTCATCCCTGCACAAAACCACGTTAGCACAATTTGCATAATGAGTAATTCATGATTCATTCTTGCAGATATTAAAGTTGTCATTCGGTTCATGCAGGTGGACTATTCTATATGTTGGTCCATGGGTTTTCCCCATGATTAGCCGCTGTGACTCTTTGGTTCAGCTCGTCGCTAAGGACTCAGATCGACTCCCATTTTCACATGGAGGCCCTAATCTCTCCTAGGCCGAGCGGTTCCAGGTGCCCCCAGATACCACCCGAGAGACAAATGTTTCCTTGTATACAAGTTGTCCGAGACCAAATGCATGCTCTAGCCGTTCTATCAGATGAGACACATTTGGACTTATGCACAGGTATACGACACGTTTGATTCGTACCTTCAGGTTCTTCTCAACACGTACAAGTTCGTCTGTACATGTCTATATTTTCAAGCATACTGGTGACAAGCAGATGATCATTCTTATTGAGCGGGTCGAGTAGCAACACATATTCTTGCATTTGATTCAATTCAATTATCTTCTCTTATCTTTTGTAGATGTGGTATCGTTGATCATTGGGACAAGGCAACATAGTGAACTAGAGATCATTTTTTATTAGGCGTACAGATCAGTGTTTGTTCGGTTGAAGCAACTCACCGAGATGAATCTTAGTAGAGAGAAGGAGGGACTTCACGCGCCGTTCAGGAACAATTCACGCGGCCTACAATGGCACCAACAGTTGATTAGCATACTTCGTCTCTTTTTCTCAAGATTCGGAATGAATGCGAAATGCGATGAAAGCGAACAATAAAAACCAATCATCAAAAATTAACACGAAAATGCATTCATCAAAACCAAGCAGCGCGAGAAAACATTCAGCAAAACTCTTGGATTCATTTCAATAGAAGCCAATCCATCAATTGGAAAGGTTCATTGCATTTCATCCGTGATCAATCGATACCGGCAAAGGTTTCACCAAATACTCAGTTCATGACTGAGTCAACAAGCCGTAGGTATTACATATTGGACCGCAAGGAGCGGGGCACTACATAATAATCCACCAAGAAAAAGTTTTGTCCTCAAAACTTAAGATACAAACTCACCTCCACTTGTGTTGCATTCTGGATCAAGCAACGTGGAGAGATTATAGACGCGCACATTAGTCCGCTGTGGCTGGTTGTGCGGATGGTCTCGAAGCGGTGGTGGGCCTGGCAGCTGCCCACGCTCTTCAGTGTCATCTTTATTCTGATCCATTCTATTCTTTTTCGGGCAATACTTGACTGAGTGGCCCTGTTGGCCACAACAAAAACAAGCGTGATTAGCGGCACGGCAGTCCTCCTTGATGTGCCCACTCTTGCCACAGTGACTGCAACTCTGACCATTCACATAGCGGCAGTCTTCTTTGACATGCCCTCGCCGACCGCAGAAGCCGCATACAGGCTTGTTGTTCTGTTCCCCGTCAGTCTTTTTCTCTCCGTCATGATATCTCTTGGCGGGTTGATTTCGACTGTACTGCCCTTTATTGGACGCCTTCTTCAGCTGGAACTGTTCCACCTGTAGCGCCGCCTCAAAGGCTTGAGATTAGGACCCGTATTCTCGATTCAGCACACTTAACTGGATGTCTTCATTCAGACCTCCAACGAATCGATTTATGCGAGACTGTTCCGTGGGGAGCATAGCAGCGACAAAATTTGCCAGTTTAGCAAATTCAGACTCATAGTCCTCCACGGACATATTCTCCTGTTCCAGTGTGATGAAGTCATCCTCCATCTTCTTGCTCATGGCTGGAGGCAGATATTGATCCAGAAACGCCTTCTTGAATAAGGCCCATGAGATCTTCCCATTCCTAGCCGTTGCGAGAAGCGTCGGCTTTTTCGCTTTCCACCAATCCTTCGCCCGCAGTCGTAGAAGCATAACGGCACAAACTACCTTTTTGTTACTCGGAACTCCTATGAACGCGAACAGACTCTCCATTTTATCAATCCAGTCCATCACCTTGTCGGGTGATGTCCTGCCTTCAAATTCCGGAGGTTTCGCGTCTAAGAAGTCCTTTGGCCTAAAGGAAGTGTGCCTTTGCGCTGGCTGGGGCTCATCACCCTCTACGGGCTCGATCTCGGGCGTTTCCGTTGGTTTTGTCGCTGCGGTGGTATCTTGATTTGTCGCAAGCGCCGTGACAAGCTGGGTCAAGGCATCCAACTGCTTTTGTTGGACAGCCGCTCGGGCCTGATGTATCTGATTGTTTTTCTCATTATCCTGCCTCTGCAGTTCCAACATTCTCATGATCCGTTCTACCGGATCGGTCGAGCCAGATGGACGAGAAGGAGCCATTTCTCTACAAAATAGTATAACTTCTGTCAGTCTCATAAAATATTATGGACTTATTGTATGGGGCATTGGTTTTCATAACTCAAAATCGGGACACTTTTGAAAGTCGTCAAAGTACTTTATATACTTTTTCAAAATCGATATTTGCAAGAGGCCAAGGACGTAAAACTGTGCTCTGATACCACTTTGTCACGCCCCGATCCCGCTAGGGTCGTCCGTCTTGCCTGGATCCCTGCAGGATCGATCGTCCTCGCTAAGGCGTGATGCCGTGCAAGCCTAAGTTGCGCTTGCACAAGGCCATGTACCTGCACAAAATAACTAGTCAAGCAAAAACACACGCACGCACCCATTAGTTAAGCAAAACACACGCACGCACCCATTCATTGCAGAAAACCAAATATTTGGACACAGAGATTTGAAATAGAAATACTCATTTTATTGATAGCTTGATTGGAATACAAGTACAAAGCTTTGCGAACTCAAATTTGCCTTATAATTTGGCTACATGATTTCTTTGTAACACTCTTTTGAAAATAGCCATAATGCCCATACATGATATCCCTTTATTACAAGCTGGAATTGAAAGACACCTTCAGAAGGAAAAGAAACTTGAAACTGGACTGGAATGAAAAGTAAACTTCGAGGCGATCCACGAGCTCTACTGGGCTAGACGAGCTTCGGTGCCTCACTTGATATCCCCCTGTCTCCTTTTGCTTTCTGAAAAGGATGCCCACAACGTGGGTCAGCACACATCATGTACTGGCGAGCGGCTTTTGGCCGAACTCGTAAATCTCTGCACTAAATTAATATGTTGAGCTAACATTTACTAGTGATCTTTCTACTTGTCTATGTTCTTTTTAACAATTCATAAGAACATGACAGTAGAATATATCATAGCAACTTACCATCGCCGGCAGTCATCCCTGCACAAAACCACGTTAGCACAATTTACATAATGAGTAATTCATGATTCATTCTTGCAGATATTGAAGTTGTCATTCGGTTCATGCAGGTGGACTATTCTATATGTTGGTCCATGGGTTTTCCCCATGATTAGCCGCTGTGACTCTTTGGTTCAGCTCGTCGCTAAGGACTCAGATCGACTCCTATTTTCACATGGAGGCCCTAATCTCTCCTAGGCCGAGCGGTTCCAGGTGCCCCCAGATACCATCCGAGAGACAAATGTTTCCTTGTATACAAGTTGTCCGAGACCAAATGCATGCTCTAGCCGTTCTATCAGATGAGACACATTTGGACTTATGCACAGGTATGCGACACGTTTGATTCGTGCCTTCAGGTTCTTCTCAACACGTACAAGTTCGTCTGTACATGTCTACATTTTCAAGCATACTGGTGACAAGCAGATGATCATTCTTATTGAGCGGGTCGAGTAGCAACACATATTCTTGTATTTAATTCAATTCAATTATCTTCTCTTATCTTTTGTGGATGTGGTATCGTTGATCATTGGGACAAGGCAACAGAGTGAACTAGAGATCATTTTTTATTAGGCGTACAGATCAGTGTTTGTTCGGTTGAAGCAACTCACCGAGATGAATCTTAGTAGAGAGAAGGAGGGACTTCACGCGTCGTTCACGAACAATTCACGCGGCCTACAATGGCACCAACAGTTGATTAGCATACTTCGTCTCTTTCTCTCAAGATTCGGAATGAATGCGAAATGCGATGAAAGCGAACAATGAAAACCAATTATCGAAAACCAACACGAAAACGCATTCATCAAAACCAAGCAGCACAAAAAAACATTCAGCAAAACTCTTGGATTCATTTCAATAGAAGCTAATCCATCAATTGGAAAGGTTCATTGCATTTCATCCGTGATCAATCGATACCGGCAAAGGTTTCACCAAATACTTAGTTCATGACTGAGTCAACAAGCCGTAGGTATTACATAGTGGACCGCAAGGAGCAGGGCACTACAGGAGGGGAGGCAGGCGGAAGCATGAAGGGGGGTGGCCGGAAGCGGGAATGGGTGGGGGTGGGGTAATTTTAAAGTTTGACTATGGGTATTTTCGTCCAAAATTTTTTTTGGGTATCAACTTGTTACAAAAAAAAAGTTTAGGGTATCAAGTTGAAAAACCGAAATAGTTGAGGGTATCAAAGTGCAATTAAGCCTAAAACTTATGTTACCAACCATAAAGCCTATGATGATCTAATTGAAATTGGAATTACCGTCTGATATTGAAAAAAGAAAAAAAAATGTTACTAACCAAAATTTTTTAGTATTCTTCCTATAAAAAAACAATCATTATCACTTATTGGGATTCCATTGGTTTCAACAGCTTTCCTGCTAGCATCGAAATTCACGCTCAATCAATAACAATAAGAGACCGTCACGTCAGTGCGGTCTGACGCACTCGGTCATCCTCTCGGATTATAAGCATCATTGTTTCGTATTCCTTACACCCTACTTCTCATTTTCATTCTCTTTCCCCAAACTAGTTGATGAAGGTATGTACGGATTTTCGACGGATCGAACTGAAAGTAGTAAGGGAGATGATTTTGAAATGATCATAAGCATAAGCCTTCATAGAAGTACATGAATTTTTTTTGGTGTGGTAGCTTCAAGAGTTCTTCCAAAATCTTAAAGATGGAGCGACACCAACCATTATGTTACCAGTGGACGGATAGACGGAAGACGAAACAGGAATCATGATAGGTTCGAAGCAATGGTGCAATCAAAACTGCAAAGAGAGAAAAAAATAAGAGTATTTACTTGTTAACTATAGGAACTTACAACGTATTTGGTACTTGTTAGGTGTTTATACATATGAATTAACTACTACATTAAGATTGTCTAACACGTATCAATCCTCCTTGAAGTTCAGCAGGACATTTTACGTTAATTATCTCTATGTTTTATAATTAGTACACTAACTATTTATACTTTTAAACTAACGAATAATTATTATTTTTTTTTGGGGGGGGGGGTAAACTTTAGTGTAGTTATATAAAAGAGGATAATTTTGATGAAATTACATATGAAGGGATGAAACGACATTAGTAATGTCGCCAAACTACCCACCCCCAGGCGACATCTGTGATGGCGCCAGCCCCTCCTCCCTTGGCGCTATCACTAATGTCGCCTCACTCCCCCCTTGGCGCTATCACTAATGTCGCCTCACTCTGCCCGCCCCCCAATGTTGCTTTCACTTCCTTCCATGTTCTTTCTCTTCCCCCCATGCTCTTTTTCTTCCCCTGTGCTCTTTTCCTCCCCCCCCAATTGCTAGATTCCCCACCCATTTTGAAGAAATGTGTTGGCAAGGGATTTATAGGATAGGTAATTTGAAGAATATGGATACATTCACATATCTGATGCTAGAGCTTCTCTTGGGACGACGACTGAAGAGATAAGGGAGGAAGAGGATGGATGCAGGAAACGATGGTCGTATTCCCGACGGACCGACGACTGAAAGAGAGAAACAAGAACGAGAAAATCACATATCTCAACTGGTGTTTACAGGAGAGGTAATTTTTTAAAATTAATATTTATTTGTTATTTTATTATATATTAAATTTGAGTTGATTTATATACTTCGTTTCATTTGTAGTTATTTGATTATAAGCTGGATGTACGTTTGCGTGAACGTGGACAATGGCATTACGCAACAAACTACGGCACATGAGAGTTAAATACATATCAACAGGGCATAGTTAACGTATTTGATTTTCGATCTATAGATGAGCTACGATTTTTGGTGCACGACAGAGATTTGATATTTTCTCTGGCGGAGCGTTGGTGGCCCCAACGCAACACTTTCCAATTGTCGGTAGGAGAGAATACCGATTTTCATCATGAGCACAAGCAATAAATAATGTACCTTGATATCTAGATGAAAGAAATGTACCATCGATACTAATAACTGGTAAACGACCTCCTAAAAAACTATCAATACAAGCTTTGAAACAAATAAAAATTATTTCAAAGCCATTGTTGTCACGACCCGCACCCACTGTGAGGGTACGAGTACGTAACAGCGCCCAGCCTACGCCGCAGTGTCGGCTGTAGAACGCTGTCCTAGGTTACTATCTAATCAACAACTCACGCAATTATATAATGTACTTGTCAAATCTCAACTCCGAATGGAGGACAAGTATAGATATAATGAAATCTGAATCACAGTCTAAGCACGATAAGATAACACAGAAGAATAACAAAAAAAAAATAGAAAGACAACCACACTACTGAAATAATAACTACATCTCAAAAATCTGAAATACAACACGAGTCTCAAATCCAATACAACAAGTCCAAAATAAGAACTAATGCAAGTCTAAACTGTATCTCGATCACTGCTAAGTGTCGGGACCAAAGGTAGCTAATCCCTCGTCAGGTCCATAATGAGTAGGGCAAATGTCCTCAGGACAATCATCTGTAAAATTTTAACAGGTCCAGTCAGGACAGGAACGAGCACATCTCATCTAGAAAACCCAAGTAAATGACAGAGAACTATAAAGCAGTTATAGACAGTTGTATTGATGAACATGACAATTTATATTCAGGTGATGGTATAGAGAGACAGATAAAGTACAAGGAAAGTAAGTAACTAAACAAGAGAAGAATCATGGCAATAAAGACTGTAAAATAAAATCTAGCTGAACTAGAGTAACATGATGAGTCCAGACGGTACAATATAAGTTGAGTGTAATCCCAATGTGAGTCTAATACAAGAAGAGCCGAATGTAATTCTAATCATTGTTCTAATAAGGTGATTCGAATAAGGTGATACGAATAAGGTAATTCGAATAGTGATTCATATGATGATCTAACAATGATTCGAATAAATTCTCCAAGTGTGTTTTAAAATACTGAGATCGACATGTAAACGGCTATGGATAAATCCGGCACATCACGCACTGATCAGGTGAGAGATGGCTATCGTTCGAATATCATTCACAGGGGGCGGTTCGAATGGTGGAAATGTTTACATGTCTAATCAGTATTTCCCCGTCCAGTCTAATACAAGATGAATCCATAATCCGACACATCAATTGAATACAAGTCCAACCAGCACATGAAGATACGAATAGGTGGTTCGAATAGTGATTCGTATGGTAATTCGAATAATAGAGGCAAGACGAGTAAGTATGTGTGTCGTATACATGGATTCAGTAATAACAATACGTGTTTGTAACAGAGAATCACATACAGCTAACTAGAAATGAAGTACAATAATTGACAAATAAATGAGAGAACTATCAGAGAATGTACTCGCTTGCTACTTTGAAAAGAGTAGTGTAATATCAGATGTCTGCACCAGAGTCACAATGTCCTAAATAGAGCAATATTGGTTATAATATGTTTAAAATAAGGTAAATGAAGTTTATGATGCAATCTACATGAATTCTAAGTCAATCTAGGTCAAGGTAAACTCTAAGTCAAACCTGGTCAACTGTGTAATGTCCCGCTCCGTATGGTGCATTATGCTGAGTCGTTGACTCGAAGAGTTGCGTTGATCCGATTACGTATCGATACGAATCGATACAAAGTGTTAAGTTGTCCCGAGCAACGCATCGAACTAAGTCGATGCGAAGAGTTGCCTTGTCCCAAAGAATGTATCGAGTGAATCGATGCGAAGCGTCGCGTTGCCTCGAAGGATAAGTGCGTTGAGACGGCTCGAAGATTCTAAGAAATCAAATCGACCAAGGCGCAAGTCCAAATCGATACAAGTAATGATTTTAGTTGGTTTCATGTGCAGGCTATACGTTTACGCTGAAATGTTAGAGGTCGATCTTTTGCCTTATTCAGTAAGGGGTCCGGGAAAGCAAATCGTCGCCTTGCGACGGACGGAAGCGTTGGCACGCTAAGGCAAATCGGACGTACAAACTCAATAAGCACGAAGTGCTCGAATGGCTAAGTCAGGAGAGTGGCCGTATGACGGAGTTATAAAATCGAGCCGCAACGGCTCGGCAAAACGACAAGGTGTATCGACTCAAGGTGGGAGGATTGACTTCTTTTTACTCCTTCATTCGATAAGTCAAATATATCATTGTATGCTGAGTTAACCTATCAACGCCACGGGCGTGGCTCGATAGAGAGATAAACGTAGTGTGTGTCGAACACTAGATAGAACAATTGAAATGAATCGTACGGCAAACATACGAGTCGCTATGGAACATTGGATATCGCAAAGGTGAGCGCCTCGGTGTGCAAGCCGCAAGAACATGGAATAACTGTACTCGGTGAGTGCCTTAGTGCAAGAACCATACCGTGCCTTCGTACACGAGTTAGAACGGCTCGAACATTGAAAGACAATAGGCGAGCGCCCTAGCGCGTAAGCCACGGACATTGAATGCTAAGTCATAGAACATCGGAATATGGTCGAAATGTGCCTACGTGCACGGGATAATAAAAGATGGCTTCGTTATGAGAGAATACAGTTGTGGCATGAATGTGGCGGAACTGTCGGATATGACATAATGCCTCGAAAGGTGTTCGGGACCTTTGGGTCGTTCGGTTGACGAGCATTGAGTTGAGACATGATGTCATTGAACATTGAAATGAAGTATGAAACGTAAGAACAATAGAAAGTTAACGGAAGAAATGCGAGATGATAATGCGGCATGGTGCCCTTCGAAATGTTCGCGGCCTACGGGCGTTCGTTGAGAACATTCGGGCGTTGTGCCAATTGAAATAGAGATAAGCGAACTTGCTTGGTTGTATGAAATATAAGATTCGTTGCATGGTCAAATGGACTTAAAGATATAAAAGCCCGTGCATGGGTATTCCCTCGAACGCGGTGCGCCAGGGCGCTGGGACCGTTCGGCCTAGGAGGGATTCGTTTTCGATATTGTTGGTGCACTTCATTTAGAAGGGTAGCGACCTTCTGGTGAAAGTGATAAGCCACTTGCTGCGATTATTTCGGTGGCCTCTGATGTTGGTTAGCAACCGCACAGAGTTAACATCGTCTTATGTTTCGATTCGATAAATGTAAGTCCATTCTAGCCCGAAAAGCTAGTGACCTTCATATAGTTAAGGGCGATGGGTTTGGAAGTGCAAGGTATACATATCCTGTATGGATAGATCCTGAATAGCGAGCACTTATAACATGACAGGGAAGACGGATAGGTGTATTCACCTTGCGTCGGTGCAAGGACGAGAGCGTCGATATTGCTAAGTTGCGCCACAAATCAAACACGAGAATGCTTGCTTGCCTATTCAATTCGATAACATACTTGCTATGATAACATGCTTTACGCCTTCGAATATGCCATGAAATTGACCCTAAGGAGAATATAGCAAGATCATAAGCTAAGTTGCATGATTCAACATAAATATTAAAATGTCGGTTTGGAAAGAAGATCTTTGCTTCAGTACATGCGAGGACGAACGTACTGATCCTCCACCAGCTTCATACAGGGTACAGGGAATGGAATGCTGAAGCATTGCTTGAACGCGTTGAGGCTTGGAATGCCGAAGCGTATTGAAGCGTGCGATCGCATTGACGCTCGGACTCGCGACAGGATTGATGCGGCCGAGATATAGAAGACATGATGTATGGAACGGCGAAATCCTTTGTGGGCAAGAGAGAACCTGAGTGTTGTAGCCAATCTGGCAAATTTCGTTGGGATATCGAAAGCCTTTGTAATCTGATTTCGAATATCAATAAAGTGAATCATTTTCGTATACTATGTTTTGCCTTTCGTTGTTAACGTTCAACTCAAAGATAACCAATTAAGAACTTGTCATCTTGCCTTGCACGAGCGCAACTCCAGGCTCGTGCGGCATCACGCCCCAGCGAGGACGATGATTCGGGTGATTCCGGGTCGGGGCGTGACAAATTGGTATCAGAGCTCTAGGCTCAATTTCCTCTGGACGCTTGCTTCATTTAAGTTCTAAAAGTTGCCCACCACCAATCGAAATCACTCTTGACTCTACTCGATGCCGCACTGGATGTTCCATACAATAAGTCTAATACAAATCATGTAATTTTGTCGCATATTGTTTGGAAATTACATGGTGTTAGTTGGAAAAGTCGAAAAAGGTTTGTTGCTGCAAGTGCAACAAGTTGCGAGATATGAATTCGAGAATTTGTTGCCGTAGATGCAACACGTCGTGAATTGTGGTTTGAGATATTCGTTGTTTACAATGAACAATACGAGAAATGTTGGTTGCATCGATACAATGATAGTCGTGGAATGTTGTTGCAGCAATTGCCACGCGTTGATTGTAAATGATGCGATGAAAAGCGATAAGTCAATATCGAATGTGTTGAAACGGATTTGAGCATTGACTTTGAATGTCGAAAATAAAATATTGCACGATGTGCAATGCGTATCGAGAATAAAATGTTGCACGAGGTACGGTAAATATCGAAAATAAATTGTTGTACGATGTGCAATGCGTATTGAAAGTAAAATGTTGCACGTGGTGCAATGCATGTCGAAAGTAAAATTTATTGCACGTGGTGCAACGCGTATCAAAGTAATCGATGCACGAAGTGCAACGGATATTGAGAATGAATTTTGCACAAGATGCAACGAAAGAAAAATAAAA
Source organism: Iris pallida (assembly GCA_029216955.1). Lineage (NCBI taxonomy): Eukaryota > Viridiplantae > Streptophyta > Magnoliopsida > Asparagales > Iridaceae > Iris > Iris pallida. The sequence continues at coordinate 11,784,284 of JANAVB010035417.1, forward strand.
GTTATAAATCGAGAAACGAAATCGGTTCGGTTGCGCACCGAGCTTGTGTTGGCAAATGAATGCATTGGCCGAGTTGCGTCGGATTTTGATTAATCAGAGTTACGGTTGTGATCAAGCACGATCACTGCGGAAATCGTGAGTCAGAAGAGATAGTCGGTTCGTAGAGAGTACGTTACGACGGAAGTAACTTGATTTCCGGGTGGTATATGGCATACCACCGATGCAATGAATAGCTCAATTCTGAGTGGTATATGTGATACCACTTGTGCAATAAATTGTATCGACGTTCTGTGAGAATTACGGAAGGTTTGTCCGCAACGGACGGGATAGCACCGAGACTCGATTAAGAATTTGTACGACGGCATGTTGATGCAAGTGTTCTTCGATGATCGGTTAGAACGGTAAGGCGGGACTTGTAACATTGAACGATACGTCGATTGAAAAATTTATGTGTCGGACGAATGACGGGAACTAGCGAAACGATTATGCCTTGAGGCAACAATCGGATCGATGGGATAGGAAACTTGAAACGTTGAAATCGAACCGCACGACTTGCGGGCTCGATGAAAATGTTGGACGATACAAATTATAATCGAATCGCACGACTTGCGATCCCGATAGAAATATTGGGCGAGGCGAATCGAATTGCATGACTTGCGATCTCGATAGAAATGTTCGGCTAGGCGAATCGAATCGCACGACTTGCGATTTCGATAAATTGTTGGGCGATGCGAATTGTAATTGAATCGCACGATGTGCGATTTTGGTAAAAAAGTCGGTTGACGCGAGTAATCGTGCCTAAGAAATAGTTGGTTACGTTACGGTGAAACTCAGTTGAGTACGACTAAAAACACGCGAAACTTAGAGGGCGAGATCGTATGACTTGAGGGTTCGATGTTGGATAATCGGTAACTCAGTTACGCGATCGAAGTATAGCAGGATGCAGCAAATCGGAGAACGAGTCGATGCGTATGGAAAAGTTCGTTACGAACTTGGATGTATGCGATGCGAGTTAAGTTGACGTTGAAACAGATTCAAAGTTGACCTTACGTTATCGAAATGGATACGACGTATCGAGATCGATACGTAAGGAAACGTAAGCGATGTGAGAATACAAAATAGAGTGTGCCTCGTGCTATAGAATTTTGTAAGTAACGATACGAGAATGAACGAACTTGGTTGATCGTAAATTTTTTGATTGATCAAAGACGAGACTATAAGTCATCGACGATTGTTCGATGTGTATAGCATCTCATGTGTCGACCGCGAAATAAGATAGACTCGAATTCGATACGAGTAGATGTTTCATAAATTGCGGAATCATCGACGATAATGCATGACTCTACTCGGAGGATAGTTGCGCATCAGTTGCGCCGATAGAAATGGTTTTGTCCGGAATTGGAAAGTCGCGTAGAAATCGTCGGAACGTGATTTGGCTCCGAAATAAGATATAGCATGGTTCATAGTAAACTGTCCTTCAGTGATGATCCACAATTATCGAGCGTAGATTCGAGACAGCTGACCCTAGAAGACTTGACCGCCAAATCAAATTGAATGTTGCAGACCGTAATATGGCCCATGCGATATCGCATATGAGATTGCATCGATAACAAATACAATGTGGTGCATGTTGACGATAAGTCTAGGCGATCGAGAATTGTTGGAACAACTTTTGATTGAGAATGATATAGTTAGATTCGAGTATTCGTTGGATGAATATTTGAATGGTTATGTTGGTCGACGATGAAACTAGAAATTTACCAACGAACTTGGTGATTCGGATAGGCGATTGCGAGAATCGTGCTATGCACGAGAGGGAATGACTTACGAGTCATGTCGTTAGATTCGAATTCACCTTGTAATTGAACTTATGTTCGATGTTGCGAGACGGATAAGTCGAGAATTTGGCTAGTGAATTTTCTACTCGATAGGGATCGAACGTAAGGCGCATCGTAGAGACCTTCGTGTCAAGGCGATCGTTGTCTTGAGCACCGTCGTCTTGATGTAAACTTTGTGTCGGATAGATTGTGGCCTTTGTGTAATGTCAATTTAAACTTGCGTCGGAAGGATTTGAGCACGGTGTCTAGGTAAGTCACCTAGCGGACGTAGTCCTGAATGTTGATGCTTTTGCAAGTCAACAAAAGAGAATCATATCGAGATAGGATACGAAGTAAAACATCAGAAATCGTTGGATAGTGACACCGAACGCATGGCGTTGCACAGACTCGTTGTGATCGGATGCGCGACGGCTTGACGCAACGCATAGAATTGATAGTCCCGATGAAACATACAAAGTGAGAAATGCGATTTTTGAATCGCATCGTATGCCTTGACTTATATTGGACGATCGCGTATGTATCAATATGCATGTGCGCTAGAATTGCGAGAACAAGTAATAGAGCCAAGTCCGATCGAGAATACGAGATGGTAAGTTATTGAGAATAAGAAGTTACATGTTTGCGTTGTTCCGATATCTTACAACTGAGCTTGGCTGAAATGCATATATTGGTGGGACGCCTAAAATATGTGTATGATTCTGAACTAAGTTGTACGATCCAAACGATAGTGAGACGAGATTGTGGAACGATCTAATGAAACCCTTGGAAATTTAGTATTAGTTTCGGTTCGGGACGAACCTTGTTTTGAGTGGTATATTCTGTAATGTCCCGCTCCGTACGGTACATTATGCTGAGTCGTTGACTCGAAGAGTTGCGTTGACCCGATTACGTATCGATGCGAATTGATATAAAGTGTTAAGTTGTCCCGAGCAACGCATCGAACTAAGTCGATGCGAAGAGTTGCCTTGTCCCAAAGAATGCATCGAGTGAATCGATGCGAAGCGTCGCATTGCCTCGAAGGATAAGTACGTTGAGACGGCTCGAAGATTCTAAGAAATCGAATCGACCAAGGCGCAAGTTCAAATCGATGCAAGTAATGATTTTAGTTGGTTTCATGTGCAGGCTATACGTTTACGCTGAAATGTTAGAGGTCGATCTTTTGCCTTATTCAGTAAGGGATCCGCGAAAGCAAATCGTCGCCTTGCGACGGACGGAAGTGTTGGCACGCTAAGGCAAATCGGACGTACAAACTCAATAAGTACGAAGTGCTCGAATGGCTAAGTCAGGAGAGTGGCCGTACGACGGAGTTATGAAATCGAGCCGCAACGGCTCGGCGAAACGACAAGGTATATCGACTCAAGGTGGGAGGATTGACTTTTTTTTTACTCCTTCATTCGATAAGTCAAATATATCATTGTATGCTGAGTTAACCTATCAACGCCACGGGCGTGGCTCGATAGAGAGATAAACGTAGTGTGTGTCGAACACTAGATAGAACAATTGAAATGAATCGTACGGCAAACGTACGAGTCGCTATGGAATATTGGATATCGCAAAGGCGAGCGCCTCGGTATGCAAGCCGCAAGAACATGGGATAACTGTACTCGGTGAGTGCCTTAGTGCACGAACCATACCGTGTCTTCGTGCACGAGTTAGAACGGCTAGAACATTGAAAGACAATAGGCGAGCGCCCTAGCGCGCAAGCCACGGATATTGAATGCTAAGTCATAGAATATCGGAATATGGTCAAAATGTGCCTACGTACATGGGATAATAAAAGATGGCTTCGTTAGGAGAGAATACAGTTATGGCATGAATGTGGCGGAACTGTCAGATATGACATAATGCCTCGAAAGGTGTTCGGGACCTTTGGGTCGTTCGGTTGACGAGCATTGAGTTGAGGCATGATGCCATTAAACATTGAAACGAAGTATGAAACGTAAGAACAATAGAAAGTTAACGGAAGAAATGCGAGATGATAATGCGGCATGGTGCCCTTCGAAATGTTCGTGGCCTACGGGCGTTCGTTGAGAACATTCGGGCGTTGTGCCAATTGAAATAGAGATAAGCGAACTTGCTTGGTTGTATGAAATATAAGATTCGTTGCATGGTCAAATGGACTTAAAGATATAAAAGCCCGTGCATGGGTATTCCCTCGAACGCGGTGCGCCAGGGCGCTGGGACCGTTCGGCCTAGGAGGGATTCATTTTCGGTATTGTTGGTGCACTTTATTTAGAAGGGTAGCGACCTTCTGGTGAAAGTGATAAGCCACTTGCTGTGATTATTTCGGTGGCCTCTGATGTTGGTTAGCAACCGCACAGAGTTAACATCGTCTTATGTTTCGATTTGATAAATATAAGTCCATTCTAGCCCGAAAAGCTAGTGACCTTCATATAGTTAAGGGCGATGGGTTTGGAAGTGCAAGGTATACATATCCTGCATGGATGGATCCTGAATAGCGAGCACTTATAACATGACAGGGAAGACGGATAGGCGTATTCACCTTGCGTTGGTGCAAGGGCGAGTGCGTCGATATTGCTAAGTTGCGCCACGAATCAAACAAGAGAATGCTTGCTTGCCTATTCAATTCGATAACATGCTTGCTATGATAACTTGCTTTACGCCTTCGAATATGCCATGAAATTGACCCTAAGGAGAACATAGCAAGATCATAAGCTAAGTTGCATGATTAAACATAAATATTAAAATGTTGGTTTGGAAAAAAGATCTTTGCTTTAGTACATGCAAGGACGAACGTACTGATCCCCCACCAGCTTCATACAGGGTGCAGGGAATGGAATGTCGAAGCGTTGCTTGAATGTGTTGAGGCTTGGAATGCCGAAGCGTATTGAAGCGTGCGATCGTATTGACGCTTGGACTCGCGACAGGATTGATACGACCGAGATATAGAAGGCATGATGTATGAAACGGCGAAATCCTTTGTGGGCAAGAGAGAACCTGAGTATTATAGCCAATCTGGCAAATTCCGTTGGACTATCGAAAGCCTTTGTAATCTGATTTCGAATATCAATAAAGTGAATCATTTTCGTATACTCTGTTTTGCCTTTCGTTGTTAACGTTCAACTCAAAGATAACCAATTGAGAACTTGTCATCTTGCCTTGCACGAGCGCAACTCCAGGCTCGTGCGGCATCACGCCCCAGCGAGGATGATGATTCGGGTGATTCTGGGTCGGGACGTGACAAACTGTCTAGGTCAAACTAGGTCAAGGTCAAGCTTTGGTCAACCTTGGTCAATTACACTAGTCAACTAGGTCAATCCTAGTCCATTCAAGTCTCACTAGGCCTAACCAAGCCTAGGATAGCAACCAAGCACACTCATAAGTCACAAAGAACACACATACTATATCTAGAAGTATATATTCATCACAATATATGTATATATAAAAGCTGCTACCTTCTATTCATATATAGATATATAGGTACATAGATATATACATAGGCACATACCCACATAGTCATATGGATAGGCTTATACATTACATGGCATTGCTATGAGTGTGTGTGAGTTAATTTCAGAAATGTGTGTATGTGTGGATAGGACAGTGAACCAATGTGTGTGTTAGATATTTTGTGTGTATGTGGGGTGTGAGGAAAATTCATATGTGTGTGTATATGTTGAGAGTGTTCCTCTGTGTGTGTGTCATGAGTGTTAACATGTGTATGTGAATGGAAACATGAGAGCATGGTAGTTAGCTATAGAGTGTGCTATGGTGTGTGGCATGGTGTGTGGACAGTGTCACATGAGGGTGATAGGTTGTGAGATGAGTGTGTGATATCAGGAAAAGACAGTGTGTATAGTGTGAATTTTGTGAGAGTGTAAAGTGTCATATGAATGTGAATACATGTAACAGTACTGTGTAATGTAGTGTGTGTGTGTTAAGAGACAGTGTCACATGAGGGATGGGAAATCAGTGAGTGTAGATACTTGTGTGATCATCATGAGCGTGGATGTGTGTAGAAAGGAAAACTGGAAATCAGTGATGTGTTCAGGATTTTTGTGTGTGTAAATATGTGAGGCATGTGTGGACATGTGTGTGAGGAAAGGAAATGTGTGACAGGTTCTAGGATAGAGGGTGTGTGAAAGTAAACAGATGTGAGTTTGTGTGTTAATGAATAAACCATGTGTGTGTGTGTGTAAAAGGAGTGAACTAATGTGTGTGTTAACTGTGTGTGTGATGGTCTGGAAAACAGTGACAGGAAATGGGGAAAGTGTGTGTGTGTATTGTGTGTAGGTATGTGACAATTTCAGGATGTGTGTGTACCATATCAATATGTGTATAGCAATGTGAGTGTAGTGAATTAAATCAGTGTCGTGTGTTGACAGTTAACAGTGCTCAAGTTGGTCTCAGGTTTACAGATTTCTCAAACACAATCATAACTCAAGAACAATTTACGAATTAGTCTAATCTCAGACATGGCAGTTAAATCATGGGAAAGGGTTTGAAAACACATTTTAATTTTAGAAATTAAAACAGTCCAAAACAGTGCATGACAGTGAACTAATTTCTCAGGTTGTGATATGCAAATCAGTCCATCGATTCAACTAACAGTGAACTACCACAAGGTTTAGGAATCAACAATGGCAATTAAGCATCAACTCAGTTTAAAAACAGGAATCAAATGACAATTTAAAATCTCAGATTTGGTTTTCAAGAAAATTCCTATGACAGCTTATTTTTTAGTCCATTCCAAACCAACCCAATCGAAATCCATTCACCTAAATGTCATCAACTAATCAGTGAACTAACAATGAATTAAACATGGCAAATGACATTCAAAATTTGTTTAAAAAGAATCAAAAATCAGGATTTGAAAACAGGGAATGAGTTTCAGTCAATTGGACAGTCCATTCCCACATCCAAAACCCATTTCTCGTGTTAATAACAACCCCATCTCATGAATCCACCTAACTATAAACTAATACACATGTACATAATTTAATATGGCCAATTAAACATTAGCAATAGTTGAAAACATTAATTCAAACTCAAAATCACATTAACAAGGAGCTGCGTATCAGGAAATTGGGAAATCCCTAAATTCGAGATGAAAATACATTAATAATCAATTTAAAATGGTTGGTAAGTGAAGTGTCATACTGGTGCGTGTCAACCATGGTGTTCGTGTCCTTGCAAGTGGACACGAGCGTGTCTAAACACGAAATTTACAATGTATATTAAAGAACAGCACAGCAGCCTCGTGCGTGCGTGTCGAGCCGTCGTGGGCTCGACACAGAGCTCAGGGTAGGTCGAGTTTTTGCATATGGGTTCACCCATAGTAGGGCTAGGGGTCTAGCACCCTGCACCGTGTCTTCGTGTCCCCGTGTCCGAATTAAAAGTGCGTGTCAGTGAAGGTTTTACTCGTGCGTACAGTGCGCGCGCGCGGCCAGTGCGACCAGTACGAGGAGGAGAACTCCTCGCACACTGCACCATATGGTCCCATCTTTTGGGAGGATGATGTCAGTCTATGCCCCATCATCCTCGCCAAAAATGGCGTATCCACGTGTCCGACACAATGAGAAATTCAGCCCGTGATGCAGGACAGTGCACGTGTCCAGTGCGTGCATGTCCAACACGAAAATTCGACACAACAAGACACCAAAACACAAAACACTCTTCACAAAATTTAATGTACATATTTAGATCCACAAATTCATGTAATTAGATTTACAAAAACCAAAAATAAATTCCTTAGAGGCATTTAATCAAACACCTACACAACACTTATGACACGTATCCGATATGGATACCAAACGAACACGAAATTGACCCAAACTCTAGGGACAGCTAGGGGACACCTAGATCTAGCCCTAACTGCAAAGAAAACAGAATAATAACACAATTTGAGGAGTTTTACCTATAGGTGCAATAGCATGATAAAGCTCCAAATGGGGGATTCCTCCTTGATAGCCAATGCTCCCAAATTGTCCCAAAGCTGGGATTAAACTTCACAATCAGAAAATATGATAATATTAGGCTCTAATGCAAGTAACTAGAGTAGAAAAGGATTTAAAATGAAGATTTTATGGAATGGGGAAGAATTAACAAACCTTTCCTTCTCTAAGTGCTCCTTCAATACAAAAGAGGCAAGAACTAATTGGGAGAATAGTTATAGGGAAGGGGGAAGCCCTAAGTGGCTGGCCATGGGCTGATTTCTAGGGTTAGGGTTTAGTTATTTGGGCTATGGGCTTAAGTCACAAGTCATTAAGTCATGAAATCGTAAGTCATTGTATTAAACCATAAGTCATGACTAGTTTACTCTAAACTTAATCCTCTCATTCTAAAACTAACTTCTAATGACTAAAATTGGTTAACTCAAGTTAGACTAGGGTTACCATAGCTAGGGTTAGGTTCTAGGCTAGTCCACTAGGTCTCAACAAGTCAAAGTCAAACTAGAATTCACCAATTCAATAAATAATCAAATAATTCAAATAAGTCAAAATGACCAAATTATCCCTAGGCTAAAAATGATAATTAAATATCCCTAATCACATGGTTAGGCTCTAGGTCATGCAGTCTCTAGGGTTTCACTAGCAGCACATCAAAATCACAAGTCATGACTTAAAACAGTTTTTAAATTGATTAAAAATTACCAAAAATTATAATATAATTTAAATACAATAAATAATAATTATAAATACAAAATTTCAAAATTATCCTCATTTTAGAAACTGGGTGTTACAATTCTATCCTCCTTAGAAAAAATTTGTCCTCGAAATTAAGATGATCGCACCCTTCCTAGGTCAACCCCCAATCAAATCAAGGTCGATAGATAACATGCAATATAATCTTACTGGTCGTGATTCTGCAGTCTCGAACATGGTAGCTACACTATCTAGCAATCACAAGCAATATCCTGGCAGGTACTAATGGAATCATACAACAAGATGGAAAGAAGAACAGGAAGACAGACCTGCTAACTCGTCACCCGTAGCGTCGGTCTACTCGACTGTCAGCACAAGCCCTGCCCCTCTGGGGTGTATCCTTCTGTTGGTGCGGGGCACGGTGCTGCGCAACAGGTGGCCTTGCTCCCTCTATCTAATCTTCGACACTCAAGTAATATCTACCATGATATTCCACTCAATTACTCTAGGACACCATCTATATGGTATCTATTCTGCAATCTGATAATCATACCCGTCTATTCAGAACCATGTTACCAGAATCCTCGTCACACCAGTAAGTATGGCTGCGATAATCCATAGAGTCCACAACTAATGTACATACCTCTAGAATTATGGTATTTAAAATTTTTGCATTGCCGCTAGCTTGGCTGTGAAAACTTTAAATTCCCACACCTGAGAAATATATCCAAAATTATACTCTATCTCATCGCCCAACCAGCTGATATGGATGTAGAAGACTCTAGATTCTATGACTGAGGCAACCTAACCCATAATGTTATCTTGGTAGAAAATCAAGTCAATAATGAATACCAAGAATCAATTCAACGACGAATCAAGGAAGATAGACAGATACTGTCAGAATCGAATTTCGAGATAGTTTATAATGAGATTCTCAAGGGTCATCCCAGAAATCGTCTCAAGTAGTCCTAGCTGTGATTGAGTACCTCTCCGTTAAAGCCTATCTCTCAATCCTATCGCATGCTTGCAGCAGTATAACTAAGTCGCCGTACTACCGCGATATCGCACTAATGCGACTCTCGACCTGCATGGGCCAACACAAAAAACGTGTCACGATCCGCACCCACTGTGAGAATACAAGTACGTAATAGCACCCAGCCTACGCCGCAGTGTCGGCGGTAGAACGCTGTCCTAGGTTACTATCTAATCAACAACTCACGCAATTATATAATGTACTTGTCAAATCTCAACTCCGAATGGAGGACAAGTATAGATATAATGAAATCTCAATCACAGTCTAAGCACGATAAGATAACACAGAAGAATAACAAAAAAAATAGAAAGACAACCACACTACTAAAATAATAACTACATCTCAAAATCTGAAATACAATACGAGTCTCAAATCCAATACAACAAGTCCAAAATAAGAACTAATGCAAGTCTAAACTGTATCCCGATCACTGCTAAGTGTCGGGACCAAAGGTAGCTAATCCCTCGTCAGGTCCATAATGAGTAGGGCAAATATCCTCAGGGCAATCATCTGTAAAATTTCAACAGGTCCAGTCAGGACAGGAACGAGCATATCCCATATAAAAAACCCAAGTAAATGATAGAGAAGTATAAAACAGTTATAGACAGTTGTATTGATGAACATGGCAGTTTATATTCAGGTGATGGTATAGAGAGACAGAAAAAGTACAAGGAAAGTAAGTAACTAAACAAGAGAAGAATCATGGCAATAAAGACTATAAAATAAAATCTAGCTGAACTAGAGTAACATGATGAGTCCAGACGGTATAATATAAGTCGAGTGTAATCCCAATGTGAGTCTAATACAAGAAGAGTCAAATGTGATTCTAATCATTGTTCTAACAAGGTGATTCAAATAAGGTGATACGAATAAGGTGATTCGAATAGTGATTCATATGATGATCTAACAATGATTCAAATAAATTCTCCAAGTGTGTTTTAAAATACTGAGATAGACATGTAAACGGCTATGGGTAAATCTGGCACATCACGTACTGATCAGGTGAGAGATGGCTATCGTTCGAATATCATTCACAGGGGGTGGTTCGAATAGTGGGAATGTTCACATGTCTAATCAGTATTTCCCCGCCCAGCCTAATATAAGATGAATCCATAATCCTACACATCAATCGAATACAAGTCCAACCAGCACATGAAGATACGAATAGGTGGTTCGAATAGTGATTCGTATGGTGATTCGAATAATAGAGGCAAGACGAGTAAGTATGTGTGTCGTATACATGGATTCAGTAATAACAATATGTATTTGTAACAGAGAATCACATACAGCTAACTAGAACTGAAGTACAGTAATTGACAAATAAATGAGAGAACTATCATAAAATGTACTCGCCTGCTACTCTGAAAAGAGTAGTATAATATCAGATGTCTGTACCGGAGTCACAATGTCCTAAACAGAACAATATGGGTTATAATATGTTTAAAATAAGGTAAATGAAGTTTATGATGCAATCTACATGAATTCTAGGCCAATCTAGGTCAAGGTCAACTCTAAGTCAAACTTGGTCAACTGTCTAGGTCAAACTAGGTCAAGGTCAAGCTTTGGTCAACCTTGGTCAATTACACTAGTCAACTAGGTCAATCCTAGTCCATTCAAGTCTCACTAGGCCTAACCAAGCCTAGGATAGCAACCAAGCACACTCACAAGTCACAGAGAACACACATACTATATCTAGAAGTATATATTCATCACAATATATGCATATATGAAAGCAACTACCTTCCATTCATATATAGATATATAGGTACATAGATATATATAGAGGCACATACCCACATAGTCATATGGATAGGTTTATACATTACATGGCATTGCTATGAGTGTGTGTGAGTTAATTTCAGAAATATGTGTGTGTGTGTGGATAGGACAGTGAACCAATGTGTGTGTTAGATATTTTGTGTGTATGTAGGGTGTGAGGAAAATTCATATGTGTGTGTATATGTTGAGAGTGTTCCTCTGTGTGTGTTTCATGAGTGTTAACATGTGTATGTGAATGGAAACATGAGAGCATGGCAGTTAGCTATAGAGTGTGCTATGGTGTGTGGCACGGTGTGTGGACAGTGTCACATGAGGGTGATAGGTTGTGAGATGAGTGTGTGATATCAGGAAAAGACAGTATGTATAGTGTGGATCGCGACTGCCGAAGACTTGCTTACCTAGCCGAGCCCCTAGGCAAGTATCCCTTGCTCATCGATGACTCTTGCCCCCTCTCCTGGATTTTATTGTATTTTAATTTGTTGTACTTGTAAATGTATAACCATGAGTAGTGTAGCCTAGTAGTAGAACTGCCATGATAACCTAGATTAGCTTGGTCCGATACTGGGATAGACCGTATCGGACGACTCGGATGGGTCATCCACACCTCCGAGGACACGAGCACGACTCACTTGTACGGATTGTCCCCATATGCCCCGTGTCCGACTCACGGCCGGGTAACGACTTTGGCTAACTTTACTTGTGGCGGTGATTATGCTTGGGTTAGGGATTTATGAACATGTGTTGTGGTGCGCCCTGCGAGGCGATTATTTTATTATTATGCATATTGGCTTGGCGTCCAGTACGCATTGTAGCGCTGCTGGAGGCCGGTGTAGAAGCATGGAATTTCACAACCAGAAAGCCCATGCGCCAGACACTACATGCGCCAGAACTCAGACGAAGAACTTCACAGCAAAGTCAATAAGTATAGACATTTGAAGAAGGACTTTTTTATTTATATATAAAAGTCTATTACATGTCTAGAAAAGGTTGTACAAAGGAGAATTTCTACAAAGGAAAGAGCCTAAGTCTACAGCCAGCGGCCACCATGCGCCTTCAGATAAGCGCAGCGGCCACCATGCGTCTCCAGATAGGCGCAGCATCACTATGCGCCACCAGTGAGGCGCAGCAGATATCATGCGCCTCCATCCAGGCGCATCCCATCATCTCTTCAGCAGCTCAGTTATGTGCATCCCTTCAGCCAAATTCTTCCAGCCAGGCTCACCTGGCCGAGCAGAGCCCAGTTATGTGCCGCTCTTCCAACCAGGCTCGCCCGATAAATGCTTCGACACAAAGCATTTAACCCTCTGGCTGGAACCAAGGAAGAGAAGAGCACCGCAAATGCTGTGGCCAGGGGAGGCTTCGAAAGAGCCTCCAAAGTCGAAGGAAGACCGTGATCGAAACCACGGCTAAAGGAGCAGCTTTCGACACGATCAAAGTGGGGGAAACCCTACTTTGCAGGAAGAGAGAGCCTTGCACCGCCATTCCGATCTACGGCTCTTCCGGAATAACGGAGACGAGGCTCGAGCATCCCTATCTTTGGATGCAACAGGCACCTTCCGCCTGCCTCAGAAGCCCTCGACTCCGTCTTTTGGATGTAACAGTCACCTTCAAGTGCATCAAAGACAACACAGCGTCTCATCTTTACCCTCGGGAGCACTTCGTCAGCAGAATGCACCCGTATGTTCAAGTTCATATTGGAAGTATGTGAGGAAATGAGAAGCAAATCTTCTCTCCATGCCACTATTTATAGGCCGGGCAGATCAAACCCACGCGCCAAGTGGATGGCCCTCCGAATTCCGTGCAATGAATTTACATTAAATGGATGAACCGGACGCCTCGAATTCAGCCAAACGGCTATTTATAGCACTCGAAGAGCGAGACAGCCGTATCATTAAAAGACATGTCCGATGCGCCAGCCAGACAGTGCATCACACGGACGCGCCCTTCGGCATCAGGCGCATCACACAGACGCGCCCTACAGTACTCGGCGTATTATAGAGGGTGCACCCCCACACATCTCCATACCGAGTGGAACGCCAACCGACGCGCCCACTCAGCTGTCCATCGAACGTCACCAACATTAAATGCTGAACTGACAGAGTTGGCAGCACGCCTCCCAAAGTCTGAACAGTTGACAGCTTTATTCAGAAAATGAAGCGTCGGCAACGTCAGCATCATCATGACTCTATTCCGACGGCTACTGCCACGTGGCCACCCGCATGCGCCTCTACGGCCATGCGTCCACACCCGCATGCGCCTCTACGGCCATGCGTCCTAACCAGCATGCGCCTCAAAAGCCATGCGCCTCGGACCCTTCACTGATCCCTAAAGACAGAAAAAGAGTCTCCGGTTGAAGTTTTGCATGCGCCTCAAAAGCCATGCGCCCCAGACTGATCTCTGATCCCAAAAGACAGAAGGAAAGTCGCCTGCATGCGCCTCAAAAGCCATGCGCCCCAAATGGTTTGTAACTCCTAAAGGTTATGAGCCGCAGCCTCCTCCTGCGCCCAATCCAAGGCGCAGCCCACCAGATCACTCCTCTCCACCAAATCCGAGATCTTCGAACCATGAGTCGACGACACGTGTCTTTTGACTCAACTCGTCCAAGATTTCAGCAACGGAAAGATCTTCTCTTCTGCTACGTGCCGGCTCACAACAGCAGTATGAAGAGTTCTCCCCCTCGATCAGGGCGCAGCATCCATGCGCCTCCATCAGCAACCTCCACGTGGCGTCCCCACACCGGCGCATCCTACATGCGCGCATGAGCAGCCAGCCTGCAAAACTATAAATAGAAGGATCATCTCCTTCACACAGGGGAGGCTCACAAAAACAGACAGAGACTCAGAACATAAGACTCACAGAGAATCCACAACAGAGAATCACCGGAGAGGCAGTTCTAGACACTCAACGTCTTCCTCCTCTCAGCAAGCTCCAGCACCCAGAGCAATCAACACCTTCAGAGGACCGATAACCGCCGTCAGCCGGTCAACGGAGTCAACGCATTACCACTCGCTCCATTGGCACTAAGGACCCAGCTTAAACAAAAATGTACTCCTAGGACTACATCTAAGTCCTGTACTGTATCACTGTTCTGTTTGTATTAAGATTTCAATCAAAACAATTTTAATGGCAAACAAGCTGGCGACTCCGCTGGGGACCTCTTTCTCCTCTACCGAGAAAGTCGTGTCACAGGCCGACGACGTGAAGGTGGGCTCCTCCCACAAGACGCTGGTAGTGTGCCTCAATCAACAGGCGTACGAGGAGTTCATTTCTGAAGGAAGTGCGAGTCCTTCGAAGCGGCTGTCGAAGCCGAAGAAGACCCGCGCAGTCTGGGTGCGCAAAGTCGACGCCTCGGGCACCACCATCGAAGGGGATGCGCCCGTCCAGCCTTTCCTTCCTGCTGACGTCCTCAGCAGTCAAGGTGCGCCCGCTGATGCAGCGCATCTCTCGGGGAAGCGTGCGGCTGACCACGTTCCCCAGCCATCTTCCTCTCAGGCGAGGAAGATACGTCGACGGAGCAGGGGCGCAGCCAATGCCCCGTGCATTACTTCTGATGCGCCACAAAGAGCCTCTGTCTTTGACAGACTCACTCGCTGTAACGGTGAGGAGAATTTGGATGCTGAGTACTATGCGCCCCAGCGGGCTGGTACGAAGAAATCCAAGGCGGCACGGGCCATGCGCCACAAACGTGCTATGCCAGCAGCCGGCCAGAGGCACGCGCTTACAATCACGCGCGCTGCCGATGGCAAGCTGTACAAAGTTGACTCAAGTGCTTCTGCACCAACAACGAGTCGACCTTCAAAGTCCTCATCTCGCTTGGGCGCATTCACTGTGTGCACAACCAAGCCGAGAGAGGCAAACTCAGTGGTCTTGAACTCCCGCGCCTTCTCTGGTTGTGCGTTTGAGGTCCGTTCAAGTCACTTCAAATGCTGTGGTTCCCCCACTACTGATCGTGATGCCTGCTTGGTATTAGATCAGGGGGCGCAGCACTCACCCGACCACCCCGGCGCTTGGCCCTGCCATGCGCCTGAGAGGGGTGTGAGGGTAGCACTCTCCTCCAACGACCTGCACAACATGATCACTCACAAGCGCCGGTCAGGAGAGTTGACCAACAAGCACGATGCGCCTCTCACGGGGCACACTTGTGCAGTGGTCACCATCAACTGCTGCTGCAAGACGGCAGTACCGCCAAAGCAGTCGGTCTTCCAACGGCTATAATCATCGACACCCCTCCGACATCGCCTTGGGACAAAGGTGTCAGCAGAAGAGGAGCTAAAGGTTGCTTCATGCAACGTGATCTCCAACTCCTCATCTGTCCGGAAGACGACTGCCAATTCCTCGTCTTCATCCAAAAGCCAGTCGAGGAAAACCAAGGCAGCTGTCTCGACCTCTGGAGTGTTCGAAGGCACTCGGTCGAGGAAGAAGTTCTTGGAGGAAGCTGGGGGTAGCCAGACCCTTGTCGAGCCTCCTTCCGAAGACGAAGATGTCCAAAGCACAGCTGCAGCGGATCTTCATCAAGGCGAAGATGGCCTCCCTGAAGCCCCTCAAAAGGACGATGTCCTCCAGGACACCGCCGGGGGTAGTGCTGAAAACGAAGAGGCCCTTCAAGACAGAGCTGAGGGCAGTCAGGCCCTTGCAGATGCGCCTGTCGAAGACGAACTCCAGAATGTGGCTGGGGGTGGCCAAACACCAGGAGAAGTCACTCCCCCACATGAGAGCGAGGCTGAGAGCGAAGCCTCAACTAATCCATCTACTTCCGGCCGTGTCATGACAGTATACATGACCGGGGGTGATCTTGAGACTGATGCGCCGCCACAAGACATTGTCCAGCACATAGACTCGCTAGAGGGAGGACTCAAAACCCTCTCTGCCTCAATGCAAGCACTGACTCAAGCAGTGTTTGAGATGCGGTCGGCCTTGATCAGGACACCTTCAAATGGTCCCGACCCAGGAGCCAATGGAGAGTCGAGTGTGCCCCTCCAGCGGACACCCTCAGACACAGAAGCACCCCGGACATCGGAGCCCTCAAACGCTCCACTCCAGGTAGTACCTCCTTCCCCGACTCCTAGCTCCACGGAGGACGTGGTCGAAATGATCAAAGATCTGCGGGAGCGCTTCGAGTCCAAGAACAGGCAGGAGGAGCGCCAGAAGATGGACATTCCCCAGCCTTATCCCCTTGAGTGGAACAAGGTGGTTTATCCCCCAAAGTATAAACCACAAACACTCACGCCGTATGACGGGAAGGACTCTCCACGACGGTACCTGACGTACTTCCAGTCGCAGACAGGGCATCTTCCGAACGAGGACGCCCTCCTCACCAGCATCTTTGTTGGGGCCCTGAAAGGGGTGGCGTATGACTGGTACTGTAGCCTCCCCGATAATTCTATATCGTCCTTCGACGACCTGACACGCCTCTTCCTCGACCGCTTCTACGACGGTGGGAAGGACATGACGATGGCGTCTCTCATTGAGATACGCCAGAAGGACAAGGAAACGGTTCGGGCATTCATCGAACGCTTCCGTCAGGCCTGCTTCAGGCTACCTCCAGGCATGCCAGAACATGCGCTTCTCTCCGCTTGCAGTATGAACATGCTGCCTGCAGTAAAGCTCTGGCTTAACTCTACTCCCCCTCCCGACTGGAGCTCCCTAATCATTGAAGCTGAAGCTGCAGAGAAGAAGGCGGCCAATGCACGTCTTCTGGGTGTTAGCTTCCCCGCCTTTGACGATAAGGGGAAAAAGTCCGCAACCAACAACTCCGGACGAGAAACAAAGGGGAAACAGGCATTGACTGTTAATGCCTCGAAGGGCGCATCTGTGCCTACTCAAAAGCCTCCACTGGCACCGAGACCGAAGGAGGTTTATTCATTCAATGATGACGACACCCTGCAACTCTTTGAGATACTGAAGCAGGGTGACAAGATCAAGCTTCCGGACCCGAAGCGGCCCGATGAAGTCGGGAAGGTGGACAACCCGAGGTACTGTCACTACCATCGGTTTATCGGACACCCGACTAAGGACTGCTACGTCCTCAAAAATTACATCCAGCGCATGATCAATGCGGATGTAATCTCCGTCGACTACGAAGAGAAGACGGTGTCAGCTAATATGGTGTCACTTCAGTTTGGCACCTTGCCGCCGACTACCACACAAGATGGCGTCGTCCCCATCCCTAAGGCGACAATGGACGTGGTGAATTTGCCACCCACCCGTGACAATGTGAGCGGACTTGTCCCACTCACCACATCTCGAGGAGAGGTCCTCTGGGTTCACCCCGACCTCGTCTCCGAGGTAACTCAACCGGAGGTACGCCCTACCTCCAAAGCAAAAGGCAGGAAGATCAAGTCTTGCCGCACGGTCTTTTCTTCAACGGAAGAGGCGCTTCCTGTGCAGACACGTGCACAACAGAACTCCCAGCCCGGTGAAGCTGCCGCCGAAGTGGTGCCTCCTGGCACCATCCCTGAGGAGGGTCCATCCAAGCCCTCAGCAGCCAATAAACAAAAGCAAGTGGAGGCCCGTTTCGACAAACCTCTGCGGAAAGAAAATACTTCGGGGCTAGCCAAGCCCCACAATTTTGACATTCTGGCACAACTGGCCAGTACTCCTGCACGCCTGTCTTTGTTCGAGCTCCTGCGTCTCTCTAAGGACTCCCGAGAAGCTCTCTGCGAAGCTCTGAAGGATGCCGAATCCTTTCTCAGTCAGGTCAAGCAGCCTGAAGACCTCCCAACTACTTGTGCACACTGTCATTGTGCGGATGAAGTTATCCCAAACATAACCTTCACCCAACAAGACATGCTGCTCAAGCATCACCGACATAACCGACCGTTGTATTACATAGGGTACATCGGTTCGGTAAAGGTGAGCAGGATTCAGATCGATCTGGGGTCTTCCCTAAGCATCATTCCAAAGGCGCTGCTATCAAAGCTGGGGATCCCAATGTACCGGCTGGCGCCCTCCAATACGACCATCAGCGGCTTCAACGCCAGCAAGAATGAGCTATTGGGCAAGATCCGGCTGAAGTGTTACATCGGCAGCCTCAAAACTGAGGTAACTTGTTATGTGGTGGATGCCGAGGTCAACTACAACATCTTACTCGGACGACCATGGTTACATGAGTACATGGTGGTGCCCTCCACGCTCCACCAATGCATGAAATATGTATCCACCAACGGCGTCATCCGGACGGAGTTTGCAGATATCGATCCCTTCAAAGGGATTGAGGCCTACTTCACCGATTCCGACTTGTACAAGCCACTTGACGAGGAGGAAGCCAACGATGCCGATGATGAAGCAGAGACGGCAACAGAGCTGGACTTGGAGCCCGAAGTGACTCCTGACGCCCCCTTGAAAATCCGTCTGAAAGGGAGACCACCCCAGAAGGCGCCTCCAATGAGCATCAAGCTATCAGGAAAAGCGCCAGCTCGCGAAGCTCCCCTGAAGATACGCCTCAAGGGGAAGCCACCACAAACAGCGGCTCCCCTGGTGGTAAAATTACAAGGGAAGGCGCCACTCATCGAAGGCGCAACCGAGGCACCCCTCAAGGTGCGTCTTAAAGGCAAGCCGCCGCAGTCATCCAAGATGCCGGAGAGGGCTCACATAACCCTCTCAGACCCCAAAGTCAGAGCGGTGGAGGACTCTCCTGATCCGGCCCCAGTGCTTACAGACGAGGAGCTTGGCGAATATATCTCTGCTGATGTAGACGCACCCTCCTTCGACAATGTAATCCCACAGGATAAAATCTCGTACTTTATCAATAATAGAGTGTCTTTCAATTATTATTGTCTTCCACACTGGAATGCCATGTATACATTAGACAACGCTCTACGGTCGTTGCAAACACAAGTAACGACCGTCTACCATAATCAAATAGTCCCGTCTCAAGGAGTCTTCATAGTCCCTCCACGAAGCCGAGACGAAGGCACCATCATCTCGGGCAAAATCGAGCGTCGTCGGGACCTCCCGTCAATCGAGCCTGAACCTGATACCGGCAGAGTACAAGTCTATCGGTACACAGATACGGCTAAGCACATCATCCAAAAGATGGGCTACGACCTGAAAAGCAATAAAGGCCTAAACTACGGCAAGGGTCGGCATCTCCCTGTCCGGCTTTCGATGCCCAATGGAAAGCTACAGGATTACTATAATCGGACTCGACGGGGGTTAGGCTATGTCACGCCGCCATCAACTCCAGAGAGTTCAGACGCAGAAGACATAGAACATTCCCACTCGTCAGAAGCATCGACGTGGGATTCCGATACCAGTATCAGATCAGTCTTCAGGAAAGTGCTGTCAGCTAACATGACATCGACGCAACCTCAGAAAGATGAAGGCAAAGACCAACCGCCGGAACCCTTCGAAGAGGAACCCTGGGCTCAACGCCTAGGAGAACAATGGGAGTCTCGTTTTGAGTTACGAGAACCTCCCACCGAAGACGAAGTCGAGCAGATCGACCTCGGGGATGGGTCTTCTTCTAAACCCATCTTTATTAGCAAAAGCTTGGAAGGAGAAGACCGAGAATTTTTAGTCCAACTGGCTAAGGAATATATTGACGTCTTCGCCTGGAGCTACGAAGACATGCCGGGTCTCGATCCACAGATCGCGATGCATAGGTTGAACATCTTACCAGATGCCAAACCTATCAAACAACAACAGCGACGCTTCCGCCCGGACATCATAAACGCCATCGATCAGGAGGTGGACAAGCTCTTGACCAGTGGCTTCATCCGTGAGGAACAACACCCGGACTGGGTAGCCAACGTCGTCCCTGTCACCAAGAATAACGGGAAGATACGAGTCTGTATCGACTTCAGGGATCTCAACTCTGCTTGCCCGAAGGATGCATTCCCGCTCCCAATCACCGATGTAATGATCGACAACACATGTGGCTTTGAATGCATGTCCTTCATGGACGGGTATTCAGGCTACAATCAAATCAAGATGTTCCCCGATGACGCAAAACACACGTCATTCAGGACTCCAAAGGGTATTTTCTGCTACACAGTAATGCCCTTCGGCTTGAAGAACGCCGGTGCAACGTACCAGCGAGCTATGAGCACCATCTTCCGTCAACATCTTCGCAAGACAGTTGAGTGCTATGTTGACGACATCGCAGTCAAGAGCCGCCTCAAAAGAGATCACCTACAGGACCTAAAGACGGTCTTCGATCTCATGCGGGCACATCAACTCAAAATGAACCCCGCTAAATCCTTCCTGGGGGTTTCTAGCAGCAAATTCTTGGGCTTTGTCATCACGACAAAAGGCATTCATGTCGATCCCGAGAAGACTAAAGCCATCCTTAACATGGACCCTCCGAAGAACCTTCGAGAACTTCGGGGCTTACAGGGACGTTTGGCATACATCCGGAGGTTCATAGCAAACCTCTCCGGTAAATGTCAACCCTTTACTCAGCTCATGAAGAAGGGAGTCTCTTATGTCTGGACAGAGGAGTGCCAAAAGGCTTTCGACGACATCAAGGCTTACTTAACAAGCCCGCCAGTCCTAGTGGCACCTGTCGCCGGCAAACCATTCCTCCTCTACGTCCGTGCCATGGATCATTCCCTCGGCGCTTTGCTGGCTCAAAACAGCGATGCAGGCTACGAGCAAGCAATCTACTACCTCAGTCGAACACTCATCGGGGCCGAACACCGGTACAACCCCGTTGAAAAGGAGTGCTTGGCTTTGGTGTTTGCCATTCAGAAGACTCGTCATTACGTCTCGGGCCAGACAATTCACGTCATCTCCCGAGTCAATCCGCTCAGAGTTCTCATGACGAAGCCAGGGTCATTAAACTCCCGGCTGGCTACATGGGCGATCCTACTAACGCCATACAATATGGTTTTTATCCCGCAGAAGGCGGACAAGGGTCAGGCTCTGGCTGACTTTTTAGCTGCACACCCCATCCCAGAATCTTCAAAACTCTATAAAGACATCCCGGATGAAGTCCAAGAATCAAACGTCACTGAAGGAAGCCCCGTCTGGCGGATGTTCTTCGATGGCGCTTCAAGAACGGGCCCCAACGGCCAAATCATCGCGGGAGTGGGGGTAGTCTTGGTCTCCCCCGATCAGCTGGTCATCCAGCGCGCATACTCCCTTTCGAAGCCGTGCTCCAACAATGTTGCTGAGTACAATGCACTCGTCATGGGACTCCAGCTAGCACAACAGCTGGGGGTGGATCATCTGGAAGCCTACGGCGACTCGAAACTCGTCGTAAACCAGATTCGGGGGCAATACGAGGTTCGCCATGAAGATTTGATCCCTTACCATGAAGTTACATTGAACATCATTTCAACCTTCACTGGGTTCTTCATCGAACATGTACCCCGCCTACAAAACTTGGAGGCTGACGCTCTGGCTGGCCTCGCAGCCTCATTGGCCGCGCCCCTTGGGACTCAACATTATGTTACGGTGACTGGCCGAGACCTGATTTGTCCCAGAAACAACCTATGTTTGCAAATGGCTCACGCCATGCCGACGAACACCGATGTTAATGTCCGAGACTGGAGGTTCCCGTTCATCGACTTCGCTGTCTACGGAATCCTTCCAGAGGACCCGAAGGAAGCCGTCTCAGTCAGGAGACGCTCTCTTCGATTCTACTACGATACAGCCACTAAAACGCTGTACCGACGCTCCTTCGATGGGCTTCTCCTTCGATGCCTGTCTAACGAAGAAGCAGCCGAAGCTCTTCGAGAAGCTCATGACGGAACTTGCGGAGCTCACCAACCAGGGCCTAAGTTGCAAGATCGACTGCGACGTATGGGCTACTACTGGCCAACCATGGTTGCCGACGCAGTAGAATATGCTAAGAAGTGCCATGCATGCCAACTTCATGCAGACTTCATACATACACCATCTGAACCTCTACATCCTACAGTCGCCTCCTGGCCATTCGAAGCCTGGGGCATGGACATTGTAGGGCCAATCACCCCTCCTTCATCGAGAGGACACCGCTTCATCCTGGCCATCACCGATTACTTCTCCAAATGGGCGGAAGCAGTCCCACTAGCAGAAGTAAAAAGCTCCAGGGTGGTCAGCTTTATCAAACACCATGTCATTTACCGTTTCGGAATACCCCGACGGATCATCCATGACAATGGTCCTCAGTTTATCAGCCACATTTTCAGCAGGTTCTGTGACAAGAATCGCATTCAAAACGTGGCCTCAACCGCCTACAATCCGGCAGCAAACGGATTGGCCGAGGCGTTCAACAAAACTATCGTCAGGCTACTCAAAAAAGTCGTGTCATCCAACAAACGCGACTGGGACGAAAAGCTTGGCGAATGCCTTTGGGCCTACCGCACAACGGTACGGACCCCAACAGGCAACACTCCATTCTCCCTGGTCTACGGGAGCGAAGCAGTACTGCCTCTCGAGATACAGATACCTTCGCTCCGCGTGGCAATCACAAACGATCTCACAGAAGAAGACAATCAACGTCGTCGTCTGCGGGAACTGGAGGCACTTGACGAAAAGCGTCTCCTAGCTCAACAACGCATCGAACTTTACCAAGCCCGTATATCACAGGCTTTCAACAAGAAGGTCAAGCAAAGAACTTTCCAAGTTGGCGACCTGGTTTTAGCAGTCAGAAGGCCAATGGTGTTAACTCACAAGACACCAGGGAAGTTCGAGCCCAAATGGGAAGGACCCTTCATCATCGAGACGGTATAC
Organism: Iris pallida; assembly: GCA_029216955.1. Lineage (NCBI taxonomy): Eukaryota > Viridiplantae > Streptophyta > Magnoliopsida > Asparagales > Iridaceae > Iris > Iris pallida. The sequence goes on from JANAVB010035417.1 coordinate 11,807,197, forward strand.
TCAAACGGTGCTTACCGTCTCGCCAAACCCAATGGGGACTTGTTCATGATGCCCATCAACGGCAAGTTCCTAAAGAAGTACTATTCTTGACATCCTCCAAGACATGTATTTCCCCAAACAACCTCTTCTCACAAAATCAATCGCTTCCGGAACCCAGCTGTTCCGTGGCATCCTTCCATAGAAAGATAACCACGTCCATATTACCTCTGAGTTGTCTCTCTACATCCTACAAAGCGGAACCTTACACTTCGTGAGCTTACGCTATCCTTCATGTTTACCACGTCCACATTACCTCTGAGTAAACATCCCGTACAAACAACTCCTATGTTGTCGTACATTGATCGCAGAACTTCCACGTCCACATTACCTCTGAGTTGTTCAGCGTATCCCCCAGGATCATTCCTACCACGTCCATAAACACCTCTGAGTAGGAAGATTCTATCATTCGAACCTAATGATTGCCATGTCCATATTACCTCTGAGCAAACATGTTGGTTCCTTTATACTTATTATCTGTACCTAAAAACCAAGGTGCGCAAAAGATAATAGGTCCACATAAATCATCAAGTTCATGAGATTAAAAATGAACACATCACAAAGAGATAGTGTATTTCTTTTTCAAAAAAAAAAAAAGAGTACAGAAATACGCTATTTCCCCAGCAAGAATTGAAAAAACACATAAAAAGAAGAGAAGCTACAATCCCCGATCCTCCCCAGGGTGGGATGAGAGTTCTCTGACTCGACGTCTCAGGTCGGCAGTGCGAGTTTCCACAGTCGCCTGGACTCGCAGCTCGGCTTCTTGACGCATTAACCCGACAGCCTCAGCAGAAGTTTTACTCTCATACTTCTCATCAAGCTGTCGTCGCTGCTGAGCCAAAGCAAGGGTCCGCTGAGTAAGAGTCGCTTCCTCCTGCTTGAATGCCACGTGTTCAGCCAGGACACGATCAGCTTCTAGTTGAAGTTGGGCCCGCTGGTCTTCAAGACGGCGCATCTGAGCATCAACCTCTGCGATGTTAGCGTCCACCGCAGCCCGCTTCTCCGTCGTCTTCTCCATAGATTGAGACAACTGCTCCGCCGCAGCCTCAGTCCCAGCCACTTCATGCTCCCAACTGCTCACATCGGCCCGATGGGAAGCCTCGATTTCAGCAATCAACTTCCCTATCTCTGCATCTATCAAGACAGAGAGGTCATTTCGTTGGATGCGCTGCAGTTCCGCGAGCCGCTCGTCCAGCTCAATCACCGAAACCTCCAGAATTTCAGCCATATGGTCATGGCCCTGGTGAGTGCGGATCAGCTCGATACAAGGCATTGCCAAAGCTTTTGCCGCCGCAAAGCTCCCCTTGGCATCTACCACTGCAGATACTCCTTTCTCCAGCATTTTGTACACTCCCTCGACGAGGAACTTCACATACTCGTCGGCATCCGCCAGCACCTGCGGCATCATAGCAGGAGTTGGGGGAGCTACTACAGTTTGCGGACCGGAGGAGGATCTGCCAACCTCGATCTGAGAGGTTTGAACCTCGGCTGCAATAGGCTCTTCATCAACAGGGGCCAGACTGCTAGCCCGAGGTGCCGAAGGAACAGAAGGAGCCGGCACATGCGTCGTGATAGTACCCCAAGTGGAAGGAGCAACAGAGGGTTCCACACCCTTACCCTTCTCAAGCCCGGAGACATCACCGACGTCAACGGCCACCTCTTCTACCCCCGACGTTCTATCAGCATCAGCTACCTCCCCTGGCAAAACGGGAAGATCAACATTTATCTCCTGGCCAGCCCCAGGAGACAAGATCGGCAGAAGGGTCTCACTCTCCTCAAATCCCTCTACAGGGACAAAATCTGTCGCTACCGCCTGATCGGTAGCCATCTCTATGTCCATGGTGGAAGCCAAGGAAGGATTCGGCAATGATTCGGCCGACCTCCTTTCATCATGACCAGGAGGGGAATCAACCCTCTCCTCTATCCTCACCGCTTCTGCTGCCCCCACAACGGACCCTTGCAACGCTGGAGGGACGTCACCAGAAGGCGACGAACTCCAATCTACTTCATCATCAGGATGCCTCGAGTCTGTAGGACCCTCAGCGTCCAAGGCCTCCACGGCAGATGGTACTATCCCAGAAGTTGTTGCGACTTCAAAGTCAGGAGATACTAAAACCTCCGCGGGAACATCTTCGGGACCCTCCTCCACAGGAGACATCATCGTTGGTGGAATGCACTCCTCAGAAGAGCCTGCCACCTCCTTCGGCTTACTGGTGCCCGATTTCGAAGCACGAGACTTCTTCTTCAATCCCTACAAGAAGAAGAGCATAAGTCGCCACAATGACATAAAAAAACTGGAATTATGAAGCACTCCTTACCTCAGCGGGAGCTAAGCCCGTTGGCGTTACAAGTGGCGTTTCCGTAATCTTCGGGGTCGACGTCCTTCTCGACCTTTTTGGTACAGAAGAACCAGCTTCTGTGTCAGCCCGTCTTTTCTCGACAGACGGGTCTCTCACTGGTGCCACAGCAGCAGCCCGATACCCCGCTAATTCTGACGGACGATATGACCGAGCTTCCACCAACATATTCGTTGTTGCCTCCAACTGGGTTCCAATGATGAAACTAGTCTCCCTGTCATAACCAGGAGACATAGTATTCATAGTACAATACAGCTTGGCGGCCGGATATAAGATCGGCGGCCGAGGATTGCGAACTGGTGTGGTAAACTTAACGCTAGTGCATCCAGCGTTATAATACTGCCAGCCCCGGGCTCCATCCAGTAAACTCCCGATGAAGCCTAGACTGCTACTGGGATTCCGCAGCATTAGCTGAGTGTAGCCAAATTGACGAGCAAATCGGCTTGGCAAGTACGGTTCCAGATAACACCTGTTCTGATTACGGTAGACCAGATGCGAAGGCCGGATACTCTGCAACCAACGAAAACTCTATTTCGGCAAAGTAACCGCATCCTCGCCAGAATCAACCAAATCCTGGTCGGCCTCGAAATTCTTGAAGATCGGGCCAACCTTCACGATTTCCCACCCCTGAAGGAAGGACAAAACCCTCCTACAAACGGGGACGCCAGTGTAAGACCACTTCCTCTTGTAGAAGCGGCGAATGAAGGCATCTCCTTCAACATGGTCCTCCTCAGGACCAGGACTCATCACATTCGAATGATGTAAGATCAGCCAACCCATAAGATAATGGAAAGGCAGCTCGGCCCGGGGAAAGTTGTCATTATTACCTTTCTCGTGGATCACATCATCAGCAAAAGACCTCAAACCGCGCAGCAGGTTGCACACCATCGCGGGAAGGAGAGCCAGAGGTCGTCCAAAGGCCAACTTCACTGCAGGCAAAATGAGATTCTGATGTACCCTCTCAACAGCACCGGATCCCCCTGCAAATATGCAATCCCGGAGCCATATCATCAAGTAGGCCGTCAACACTGCCTTAGATGACATCCGGTGCCCGCAGTGCCAGAAACAGCTGTACGTGTTCTTGCCGCTCTCATTTGAATGTGGGGTCCTCTCGTCCAGCCGGGTTATTTCAGAACTCACTTCTGCGGGTGTCAAGCCCTGCGGAGTCGCAAACCGGATCCTCGAAGGATCCGCCAAATCCTGTCTGAAAACATAGTCCCTCCAAGCAGTCACGTGAGGTTGGGTCTTACCCTTGTCCCTCCGGTGCATCAGATAATGATGGCTCGTCACCTCCTTGAAAACGGCCATCATCTCCGGGTCCTTATCTTCCAAGACCTGGATCTCTTCATTCGATGGGAAATATTCCTCGTACGGTTCCGAGCCCCAAGGAAGCTTGGACACTTCGTACATCTCATGAAGGGCCAATCCCAACTCCCCCACTAGAGTAAAGAAGCTGCCAGTCTGGGCGTTGAAAAGCTCCAACAGCGTAAGGAACATCGGCTTATTGAGGTCCACGCCTGCCTGCATGGCCCGAATGGCGGCAGTCAGCCCTATCTCTTTAAGCTCAACTTTGAACCTGGAAAGCACCCAGGAGGTCAACTCGTCCCACTTTGGGATGTAGTGACACCAACCTTCGACTCTAAAACCAGCTGTCGGATACGTGACCTTCGACGTCAGCATCCGATTTGCAAAAGTCGGGGCACTGAAGGGAAACGTGTCATTTGGGACTTCACTATAGATGCTCCCGGGACGCAAAGCTCGGTAACTGAACGAAGAACCAGTTCGTGAAGCGGTCAAGGTGTCTCGCTGGTTCGAGGTGGTGTCAATCGAAAGGGAGCCCCCTAAGGCACCTCCTTGAGAAGGAGTAAGTTCCCAATCCATCCTTCTCTTCGAAGCTAGACGGTAAAAGGCTATCAGTGGCAACTGGCGGTCAACCTGCCGCATGTATAACATCATGCCCTTAGCAGCAAAGAACCAGTCTTCTCTGATCTTCAATATCTTCGCTTCGGAAGAGACTAATCGGTCACCAAACAGAAAGGCAGGCTTTAAGAAAGTCACACCTTCAGAATCAGCAGACTTCAGTTTACCGCTCTCCATCATACTCTGGAGGAAAAGCGGCAACTGGACCTGGATTTGTAGCATCCTCTCACGAGGTTGGTCCTGAAGGATAGCATCCTTTGCAGGGTTGATCACCGCCTCATCAAAATCAACTCCCATCTGACAAAGAGAAGCGTCCAGGAGGACCTCATTCAACAAAGGGATCGTCATCGACACTGGCACGACAAAAGTGGAAGTCAGGCAAAAAGACAAAATATGTCAAGCAGACTGGCACATTGCCAGGGTATGAACCCATGCGCATCTGCTTCGGCGCATCATCAGGGCATAGGCCCATGCGCGTCAGCATGTCTCGGCGCATCATCAGGGCGTAAGCCCATGCGCGTTGGTATTGGAGCTTCGGCGCATTATCAGAGCGTGAGCCCATGCGCGTCAGCAAAGGCTTCGGCGCATCTTCAGGGAATAAAACCCATGCGCGTCAGCCATTAAAACCTCGGTGCATGATAAAGGTATAAACCTATGCACGTCGGCAGGATAGAACCTCGGCGTATCATTAAAGACCGAAGTCTATACGCGTCGGCAGTTAGGGCACAGAGCCCAAAGCAGAGACGAAACCCACCTGTCACCTCAGGACGAACGTCGACAAGAGGCACAAGAGTGATAGGTACATCCTCATCCGCGGGCTCCTTCGCTTTCTCCTTTCCCTTGCCGGCAGCGCCGCGAGGAGTCTTGGGAGCCATTCTCTCGAAGAAGGAGAAGTTAGGGTTTTTGAAGAAGAAACTCTAAAGAAGCAGAGGCACAGAGAAGAAGAACCCTTTCTCTCTCCAACTCTTACCTATTTATAGGGCTTGGTCGCACGCGTGAACAGATGACGTATGATCTCAGCCGTCGCCTCGGGTTCTATGCAAGGATAGCAGCAAATAAAACCAAAAGATCATCATTAATCTTTTCGGTTACCGAGGCACCATCATCATCAACTGAGAAGAGCATGCGCCCGAACAGGCATGCGCCCAGAAATCATGCGCCCTGACCTCCATGCTTCTTATTCAAAGTATTCCAAAACTTATTCAAAAGTTTTGAAAACTTTGAAGGGGGTCTTGTAGAAGCATGGAATTTCACAACCAGAAAGCCCATGCGCCAGACACTACATGCGCCAGAACTCAGACGAAGAACTTCACAGCAAAGTCAATAAGTATAGACATTTGAAGAAGGACTTTTTATTTATATAAAAGTCTATTACATGTCTAGAAAAGGTTGTACAAAGGAGAATTTCTACAAAGGAAAGAGCCTAAGTCTACAGCCAGCGGCCACCATGCGCCTTCAGATAAGCGCAGCGGCCACCATGCGTCTCCAGATAGGCGCAGCATCACTATGCGCCACCAGTGAGGCGCAGCAGATATCATGCGCCTCCATCCAGGCGCATCCCATCATCTCTTCAGCAGCTCAGTTATGTGCATCCCTTCAGCCAAATTCTTCCAGCCAGGCTCACCTGGCCGAGCAGAGCCCAGTTATGTGCCGCTCTTCCAACCAGGCTCGCCCGATAAATGCTTCGACACAAAGCATTTAACCCTCTGGCTGGAACCAAGGAAGAGAAGAGCACCGCAAATGCTGTGGCCAGGGGAGGCTTCGAAAGAGCCTCCAAAGCCGAAGGAAGACCGTGATCGAAACCACGGCTAAAGGAGCAGCTTTCGACACGATCAAAGTGGGGAAAACCCCACTTTGCAGGAAGAGAGAGCCTTGCACCGCCATTTCGATCTACGGCTCTTCCGGAATAACGGAGACGAGGCTCGAGCATCCCTATCTTTGGATGCAACAGGCACCTTCCGCCTGCCTCAGAAGCCCTCGACTCCGTCTTTTGGATGTAACAGTCACCTTCAAGTGTATCAAAGACAACACAGCGTCTCATCTTCACCCTCGGGAGCACTTCGTCAGTAGAATGCACCCGTATGTTCAAGTTCATATTGGAAGTACGTGAGGGAATGAGAAGCAAATCTTCTCTCCATGCCACTATTTATAGGCCGGGCAGATCAAACCCACGCGCCAAGTGGATGGCCCTCCGAATTTCGTGCAATGAATTTACATTAAATGGATGAACCGGACGCCTCGAATTCAGCCAAACGGCTATTTATAGCACTCGAAGAGCGAGACAGCCGCATCATTAAAAGACATGTCCGATGCGCCAGCCAGACAGCACATCACACGGACGCGCCCTTCGGCATCAGGCGCATCACACAGACGCGCCCTACAGTACTTGGCGTATTATAGAGGGTGCGCCCCCACACATCTCCATACCGAGTGGAACGCCAACCGACGCGCCCACTCAGCTGTCCATCGAACGTCACCAACATTAAATGCTGAACTGACAGAGTTGGCAGCACGCCTCCCAAAGTCTGAACAGTTGACAGCTTTATTCAAAAAACGAAGCGTCGGCAACGTCAGCATCATCATGACTCTATTCCGACGGCTACTGCCACGTGGCCACCCGCATGCGCCTCTACGGCCATGCGTCCACACCCGCATGCGCCTCTACGGCCATGCGTCCTAACCAGCATGCGCCTCAAAAGCCATGCGCCTCGGACCCTTCACTGATCCCTAAAGACAGAAGAAGAGTCTCCGGTTGAAGTTTTGCATGCGCCTCAAAAGCCATGCGCCCCAGACTGATCTCTGATCCCAAAAGACAGAAGGAAAGTCGCCTGCATGCGCCTCAAAAGCCATGCGCCCCAAATGGTTTGTAACTCCTAAAGGTTATGAGCCGCAGCCTCCTCCTGTGCCCAATCCAAGGCGCAGCCTACCAGATCACTCCTCTCCACCAAATCCGAGATCTTCGAACCATGAGTCGACGACACGTGTCTTTTGACTCAACTCGTCCAAGATTTCAGCAACGGAAAGATCTTCTCTTCTGCTACGTGCCGGCTCACAACAGCAGTATGAAGAGTTCTCCCCCTCGATCAGGGCGCAGCATCCATGCGCCTCCATCAGCAACCTCCATGTGGCGTCCCCACACCGGCGCATCCTATATGCGCGTATGAGCAGCCAGCCTGCAAAACTATAAATAGAAGGATCATCTCCTTCACACAGGGGAGGCTCACAAAAACAGACAGAGACTCAGAACATAAGACTCACAGAGAATCCACAACAGAGAATCACCGGAGAGGCGGTTCTAGACACTCAACGTCTTCCTCCTCTCAGCAAGCTCCAGCACCCAGAGCAATCAACACCTTCAGAGGACCGATAACCGCCGTCAGCCGGTCAACGGAGTCAAAGCATTACCACTCGCTCCATTGGCACTAAGGACCCAGCTTAAACAAAAGTGTACTCCTAGGCTACATCTAAGTCCTATACTGTATCACTGTTCTGTTTGTATTAAGATTTCAATCAAAACAATTTTAATGGCAAACAACCGGGACTTAGTGGTCTCGGGTTCGAGTGGTTTCCAGTACGCATCGTAGTGCTACTGGAGGCCGAGACTTAGTGTTCTCGGCTATCGATTTGTTTCCAGTACGCATCGTAGTGCTGCTGGTAGCTGAGACTTAGTGTTCTCAGCCTGCAATTCTGCGACGGGTTGTGCCGAGTGGTTTTAGCTCCAATTCGTAGGGTGCTCCCATCCAGATTACAAAGGAGACTCTATCGGATTTTTTCAGAATTTTCGGTTGGGAATTTGGTTCGAATGATTGGACAGAACCATTCCTTTGGTTTGCGGGACTGAACTCATGCATGTTCTTCTTGGTATAGTATCCCTGATCTCATTGCCTGCTAGGTAGACTCCCGACTAGATTATTCGCCTAGCGTCTTGACATATCTTGTCCGCCGGATTGTGTAAGGAGAGCGGTTCTACTCGGGTGAAGATCTGCAATCCTGGTCCTTGTTTGGTTTAAGGGTTGTGGATCTGATCCAGAGTGGTTCACACAATCCTTGCCATCTTCCGACAGCGTTGATTAGTGTTGACCCATGTGTTGGGATTATGATCTTGTTCGAGGATTGACTATGAGGGGATATGATATTGAGATAGTGATAATGGTAGACCAAGTGGATTCTTAGATAGTGTTGCTAGTTCTTTGGTGATGTTCTAATTTGATCAGATGTGTCTTCGAGGACTTTTGGATTTTGGATACTGGTACGAGTGTCTCGCGGAACGAGGAGAATATCGAGGGTATTATTATATGATTTTTACCTCGACTTCCCAAACGTCCAAAACCTGTTACCTTTGTGTATTCCGATAGTTGGAGAACCTGGTTTGATTGCTATGTCTTGGTAGTTGAGGGAGCTTGTTTTCTAGTGGCTTGTGATCATCGACTTGGAGGATTCTTGTGAGTCAGAGGGCCTAGCATTGTTAGGAGGATGAGCTTGGTATTTGGTGGTTGTCTTTATTGACGTGATATTTACTCCATTATGGATGGGAGACTCTTGCTAGATTGATCTGGTGGATGTACCGACTTGATGATTGGAGCTGTAGGCTCCCGTATATGCTTGAGATGTTATTATAGTAGAGGTTCTGGTCTTGTACTTGACCTGATATCCATGCCATAATGTGGGCATATGACTTCTTGTGACTGACAGATTTGTCCTTGTCCCAGACCTGACTACCTGTATCCGTGCTATAATTCCAGTTATCCTTTGAGGTACTGGCCCTGACCTTGCACTGCGGTGCCCTTTGTCTATTGGCACTTTGAGGTGCTACTTCCATGATTGTATGGCATTGCGACGCCATCTTGATATTCTAGCTATATTATATGATTACCTGCACGGGTATCTGGTAGTTGGCCTATAGTCTTAGCGTGGTTAGGATTGCTTGCTTGTTTGTTGCATAACACTAAGGATGGATCACAACTGGGACTATAGGTGCCGAGGTTGATTCTTACTTAGTGTTCTCGTACTGAGGTGCGACATCTAGAAGGATGATCATGTGACCACGGCATGTGATTCCGGATAAATGTATATTTAATCTAGGCAACTTAAACTGGTAGAAGCATTGGGGGGGAAACGGAATCCCGAGATCGTGCATTACCAGCCTTATCCCAGACATTAGTCATGACCTGCAGGCTGGCCGCCACGGATATTGTTACCATTCGTACTAGTGGATGGCAATATCCGGCTACTTATGTACTATACATTATATACATGGCATGCTCGGCACGGTAGCCTTACGAGGGACCGGTTGTCACGACCCGCACCCACCGTGAGGGTACGAGTACGTAACAACGCCCAGCCTACGCCGCAGTGTCGGCGGTAGAACGCTGTTCTAGGTCATGAACTATAACTAGCATAATATGAATACTCTCCATAAGGAGGCCAACACAGAGGTACAACTCAATCACAATCTAAGATAGAATGATAAAGATAGATAAACATGAAATCCAAAAGAGATACAGGAGATAGAAGTCTAAGTGTCTAAGATACATGATCCTAGAAATACATCTCAAAACTCAAATACAGTAATCCACAAGTAAATACAACTCAAGACAACTAAAATAACTATCTATACAATCTCTACTGTGTCTCCTCTAGGCTAGCAGGCAACCTCCAAGCTATCTGTAAAATTTATCAACAGGTCCAGTCAGGACAGGAACGAGCACATCTCATCTAGAAAACCCAAGTAAATGACAGAGAACTATAAAGCAGTTATAAACAGTTGTATTGATGAATATGGCAGTTTATATTCAGGTGATGGTATGGAGAGACAGATAAAGTACAAAGAAAGTAAGTAACTAAACAAGAGAAGAAATCATAGCAATAAAGACTGTAAAATAAAATCTAGCTGAACTAGAGTAACATAATGAGTTCAGATGGTACAATATAAGTCGAGTGTAATCCCAATGTGAGTCTAATATAAGATGAGTCGAATGTAATTCTAATCATTATTCTAATAAGGTGAATCGAATAAGGTGATACGAATAGTGATTCACATGATGTTCTAATAATGATTCGAATAAATTCTCCAAGTGTGTTTTAAAATACTTAGTTAGACATGTAAACGGCTATGGGTAAATCCGGTACATCACACACCTGGCCGGGTGTGGAATGGCTATCGTTCGAATATATTCACAGGGGGTGGTTCGAATAGTAGAAATGTTCACATGTCTAATCAAGTATTTCCCCGCCCATCTAATACAAATGATTCCAAAATTCGACACATCAATCGAATAAAAGTCCAACCAACATATGAAGATACGAATAGGGTGATTCGAATAGTGATTCGTATGGTGATCCGTATGGTGATTCGAATAATAGAGGTAAGACAAGTAAGTATGTGTGTCGCATACATGGATTCAGAAATAAAAATATGTGTTTGTAACAGAGAATCACATACAGCTAACTAGAACTGAAGTACAGTAATTGACAAATAAATGAGAAAACTATCAGAGAATGTACTCGCCTGATGTCTGAATGTCCAAAGTAAATATACTGTCCGATGAGAGGTGTCTGGCTCCTAATTAGAACAGTACAAGTCACAACATGTCCAGAAGGGTAATATAAAGCACTACAATGCATTCTACATGAATCTAGGTCAAACTAGGCCAAAGTCAACCCTTGGTCAACTCTGGTCAACTGCACTAGTCAAACTAGGTCAAACTAGGTCATGTCCTAACCCAGTAAGTCTTACTAGGCCTAACCAAGACTATCCTAGCAAGCACACATCAATACAAGGCTATACAAGCCAACATACACCCAACTCTATATAGCATGCAATTATTCAATACTCAAATAGGCAAGAATTCACATTGGATATACACTAGGTAATCTATTACTTTAAGCTATATATGTCTACACATATATAAACATGCATATATTAGTATTCAACATTAGGTCTATAATCATGCATTTCAAATGGTTATATAAACTTATATATTACAACACAATATGCTAACATATATATAATATACATACAGCTAAGTTAACTATATTCATAAATACTTATTTAAGAGGCTATTGTGGTATGTGAACATGGCAAAGGGGCAAGTGACGGTTAAATGGGCATACATAGTATATACATATCAAAGAGTGTCAAAGTGTAAGTGAACAATGTGTCAAGTGTGATAGTGTCAACATAGTGTAAGGGGGTACATGAGGTAATAGGATTTGTGTTGACATAGAACATTACATCTCATTAACTTGTATATTGCATACATTACATCTATTATTACATTACATTCATGCTTGCATTCATTCATCATTCATTTATTCTCTTGCACTACTATATGCACCATACATTATATACTATGGAACCTACATATTCATTACAAGCCATACTTATACATGCTTACATTAGATAGGATACTTACACCTCATACATCATTTATTTAAATATTTACTCATGCTTGCATTCTCTATTTAGTTACATAATGTATATACATTAACATGGGTTAAAATCAAATAGAACATTATATTACACACAAGGGTGCACAAATGCATATGTCGAATAGTACTCCTACTAATAATAAATACTGTACCATCTCAGCATGAATTAAATTCTATGATTAAATTATGTTATAGATCTATGTGTTAGCTTTCCGAAACTTAAAACGGATCGCGTTTTCGTTTTCGGAAACTCCCGGAATCGCAAAACACCGAGAACGCGTTTGTTTTTCGTACAGCTGACACTCAAATAATTCTCCAGAAAGTTACAGAAAGAATTAGGCCTATTAATACATGTTTTTGGAAAGCTAACTTCAATATGCTTCTTTTAAAAAAATCGGAAAATTAAACCGAGCTTTGAGCTAGAAGTTATGATATTTCGAAGTTAGGGCTGAAATTAAAAACGTGGATAAAAATCATGACGGATTTAGATAGTTTGAGCCAAAAGAATACACAATATAATCCTAATTATCCACAACAATAATAGCAATAATAATATGAGGAACCACACTCACAAACTTGATTATATAATCATCATGAACCATTTATTACTATATAAATATAGATACACTCTCATTACAATATATATATATAAAATCTATATATGTAACATGAACACATCCACACACACAAGGACACTCCTATGACCTCCAAATGGACACAAAATAGACACAAATGGAGATACAACCATGGGGGTCATTCCTATGGGTTTAAAATAGACCTATATGCATGAGAAAATGAAAAGGAGAAGGGATTTATACCTCCCGGTAGATCGATTCGAAGAAAAACCTTCCAGCGATACCGACACGTAGAGATTCCAAAAGGACACGAACGAGCTCCGAATCCTCCCAAACTTGGGTAGCTTCCTCCTTGACTAGAATGAAAGGAAAGAAGAAGATTTGGTGGTGAAATAGAAGGATTTGGTGGAGAAATTGCTAGGGATTGCTCTCTAGGAATTTGGGGAAGAACAAAGAGAGAAAAATAGATGGATAATGACAAATGGGAGGCTCAACCATATCCTTATTGTGGCTGGCCATAAAGGTGGTTTTGTCCTATTAGGAAAAGTCCAAAAGCCCCTACTAACCTATTCTATGAGTATTAGGAAAGGGCTAATTGGTTGGGGCTAAATTAGTCATTCTAAAGTCTCTAATCACACTAACCTTATCCATAATAATTAGTCTAACCTCTAACTAAAATATTTCTATCATGTGGACTAAAATTAATATCATGTGGGCCATGCCTAACTAGTGTGTGGGTCCCACTAGAGTCAAACTACCCCCGGATCCCCGTTTCAAGTCGGATTGAGTTGAAATTCGAACCCGACTCAAATAACCCAAAAATAATATCATAAATAATAAAATAATATCAAAATAATTTAAAGAGGTCAAATGCAAAAATATTCTTAGGCCAAAAAGATATTAAAATATCATAATCACATGGTTAGGCTCTAGGTCAAACAATCTCTAGGATTTCACTAGCAAAACGTCAAAACCACAAGTCATTGATTTAAATAATTTTAAAATGATTTAAAATCACCTAAAATCATATCATGAATTAAATATCATTATTAAAATAATTATAAATACGAAATTTCAAAATTACCCTCAATCAAAAATTAAAATAAAATAAAAAAAATCAACCCAAAATTTAGGGTGCTCACATCCTACCCACCTTATAAAAATTTCGTCCTCGAAATTAAAATGTTCGTAATCCTTCTAGGTCAAACCCCCACAATCAAATCCCAGAACTTAAATAAATCATACCATCAAAAGGACGACATACAGGGTCATGGCATACGGTGGTAGTGAAAGTCTCATCTAGGTATTCTAGTCATGCTAAACCAAAACGGTCATAGGGTATCAAATACACATGCAATCTAGGGTGCTAAACAAAAGTTACAAAAACAACAAACCATCAAAACTGTAAGGCAGTCTACCATCCTATATGAAAACTGATACTTATCATAAAAATAAAGAAAAGTAACTACCCATTATCTTTAAAGGGTTCAGAAAAAAAAAATCAAAATCAAAGTTAAGGAATGAAAGCCAATTCCATGGAAAATTCCAATCACAATACGTATTAAGAATACTTAGTCTTGATACGATCTAAGTTGATCAAATTGGGGAAAATCAAGATTTAGGCAATATGGAGGACAGGTTCAACAAAGTCTGAGATCGAGCATACAAGGATAGAGATTCAGGTCACAATCAAATTTAATTCAATTAAGTACAACCCAAGATATAGATATGATAAGAAAAGATAATCGAAGTCGATTTGGTCTGATTAAGGAAACTAGGATTCAATGATATTGAAAAACCCCTTTTAGAGAAAACAGGAAAAGATTTCATACGAAGTCAGCAAATCATCCCTCTCTAATACTATCAGTTTATCATTTTCTAAACCATATTCTTTTTTTCTCACAAGTCCCAATATGAAAATCAACCTCTATATAACTATCATCAAAATTTTATAACCTTCAGTCATCTAAACCTTTACCACAATCACCATAGACAAAATCTTTAAGTTCCAAAACATTTTTCACGAAACATACCCCTCTTTTTAGGAGTCAACACTTATTCATTTAATCAAAATTTCAAATTCCTTCACCTCGTTTTAAATTAGATCCGAAACCTCTAAATCTATTTTATGGAATCCTTGGACTTGTTTAAATCGAGTCTCGTATTCACTAAACTCCAATACCACTATGTCACACAAATTTATTCTTTTTTATAAATCAACCTTCATATTTTCTTCAACGTTCACCTTCAAATATTTTTTTTGAATTCTATAATTTTCTTCCAATCATCTAAAATAATTTCTATAACGTAAAATTCTTGTGTTCTCTCTGTCTCTAGTCACCATCTTACAATATCTAGTTCAATTTCGCATAATCATTTTATTCGATTAAATTCTCCTTTCCATCTCTAAATTTCTACATAGCCTTGTAATAGTTCCCAAGAATCAATAACAAAGATTTTTAAGTTCTCAAACTAGGTTGACCTTAAACATCCTCATTAGTTTTGAAATACATCTATGAATTATTCATAACCCACTTTCTGTGATTGTTTCTAAATTGATAATATTTATCCCTCGATTTCATTTTAAACCTTTACCACATCTCCATTTCAAATTTTTCATATTTGACATCCAACACTCTGATTCCTACAAAATCATCATATGATAACCAATTACATCATTTCCGAACTAGATGATTATATCACTTCCTCAACATTTCTCAGATAAAAATGATATAAAGATTAAAGAGTTTTCAAGGTATAGCTGACAGAATTATATATGAGACGGAGAATTGATATAATCAGGACAGGTATATAAGACAAGAAATGATGGTAGTAAAAATATTGGCAGGAAAAGAATGATAATAGAATCTGTTCTGCTTATCTATTTAAAAGAGGGACCCTTTTTTTTTGAAACAAGAATTATAATACCAAATCCAAAATAAGGCCTAGCAAAATCATTGGTTTATTGTATTAAGAAGAAATAAATTTTTGTAAGAAGTTACACAAGGTTTATAAAAATAGCTAAAGCTACATCCTAAGTAAACAATGAGAAACAAAACAAACAAAACAACAATAATTCCTTCTCTTTTTTTTGAATGACTGAAACAAAAGTAGCAAAAACATGTTCGAAACATTTAAGGTACAATCTGATAACCATATGCGTCTATCCAAAATCATGGTACTCTAAATCCTCGTCATACTAGTGAGCAAGGCTACGATAATCACAGAGTCCTTGACTTATGCACATACCTCTAGAATCATGGTATTTAACATTTTTGCGATGCCGCTAGCTTGGCTGCGAAAACCTTAAATTTCTACACCCGAAAAATATATCCAAAATCAGACTATATGTCCTCACCATGCTGGCTAA
This sequence comes from Iris pallida, assembly GCA_029216955.1. Taxonomy (NCBI): domain Eukaryota; kingdom Viridiplantae; phylum Streptophyta; class Magnoliopsida; order Asparagales; family Iridaceae; genus Iris; species Iris pallida. The sequence continues at coordinate 11,822,886 of JANAVB010035417.1, forward strand.
TGTGACTATATAAGACAAGATTTCCATAACTTAGATGACCTAGCCTATATAATTTTATCTTGCCAATAATTAAATTAAATCAACAATGAATACAAAAAAAATTAAATTTATCAACGAACATCAAAATTCAGAAATGAACAAAATCCTTCAAATCATATAACTACAAACTCGGATGCTACAACTAACATCAAGATTCAAAATTTCACAACCTTCATCAAATTCAATAAATACAAACTCAAATTCAATAATAATACATCAAAATCAAATTCAACAACAGAAAGTAAAGATAAATCAAATCAAGGAAAAAGAGTTTTCAAATCGGAGTTAACAAGATTCTCAAGGGTCGTCCCAGGAATCTCTCAAGGGATCCTAATTGTGATTGAGTATCTTCAAGATATATCATATTCCTACTGCAGGCTGTAGTGGTACTCAAGTTCGAATATCACTACATAAACTCGACCTGCATGGGCCACCACTAAAAACGTGTCACGACCCGCACCCACCGTGAGGGTACGAGTACGTAACAACGCCCAGCCTACGCCGCAGTATCGGCGGTTAGAACGCTGTTCTAGGTCATGAACTATAACTAGCATAATATGAATACTCTCCATAAGGAGGCCAACACAGAGGTACAACTCAATCATAATCTAAGATAGAATGATAAAGATAGATAAACATAAAATCCAAAAGAGATACAGGAGATAGAAGTCTAAGTGTCTAGATACATGATCCTAGAAATACATCTCAAAACTCAAATACAGCAATCCACAAGTAAATATAACTCAAGACAACTAAAATAACTATCTATACAATCTCTATTGTGTCTCCTCTAGGCTAGCAGGCAACCTCCAAGCTATCTGTAAAATTTATCAACAGGTCCAGTCAGGACAGGAACGAGCACATCTCATCTAGAAAACCCAAGTAAATGACAGAGAACTATAAAGCAGTTATACAGTTGTATTGATGAATATGGCAGTTTATATTCAGGTGATGGTATGGAGAGACAGATAAAGTACAAAGAAAGTAAGTAACTAAACAAGAGAAGAAATCATAGCAATAAAGACTGTAAATAAAATCTAGCTGAACTAGAGTAACATAATGAGTTCAGATGGTACAATATAAGTCGATTGTAATCCCAATGTGAGTCTAATATAAGATGAGTCGAATGTAATTCTAATCATTATTCTAATAAGGTGAATCGAATAAGATGATACGAATAGTGATTCACATGATGTTCTAATAATGATTCGAATAAATTCTCCAAGAGTGTTTTAAATACTTAGTTAGACATGTAAACGGCTATGGGTAAATCCGGCACATCACACACACTGGCAGGGTGTGGAATGGCTATCGTTCGAATATTCACAGGAGGTGGTTCGAATAGTAGGAATGTTCACATGTCTAATCAAGTATTTTTCCGCCCATCTAATACAAATGATTCTAAAATCCGACACATCAACGAATAAAAGTCCAACCAATATGAAGATACGAATAGGGTGATTCGAATAGTAATTCGTATGGTGATTCGTATGGTGATTCGAATAATAGAGGTAACAAGTAAGTATGTGTGTCGCATACATGGATTCAGAAATAAAAATACGTATTTGTAACAGAGAATCACATACAGCTAACTAGAACTGAAGTACAGTAATTGACAAATAAATGAAAAACTATCAGAGAATGTACTCGCCTGATGTCTGAATGTCCAAAGTAAATATACTGTCCGAGGAGAGGTGTTTGGCTCCTAATTAGAACAGTGCAAGTCACAACATGTCCAGAAGGGTAATATAAAGCACTACAATGCATTCTACATGAATCTAGGTCAAACTAGGCCAAAGTCAACCCTTGGTCAACTCTGGTCAACTGCACTAGTCAAACTAGGTCAAACTAGGTCATGTCCTAACCCAGTAAGTCTTACTAGGCCTAACCAAGACTATCCTAGCAAACACATCAATACAAGGCTATACAAGCCAACATACACCCAACTCTATATAGCATGCAATTATTCAATACTCAAATAGGCAAGAATTCACATTGGATATACACTAGGTAATCTATTACTTTAAGCTATATGTCTACACATATAAAACATGCATATATTAGTATTCAACATTAGGTCTATAATCATGGCATTTCAAATGGTTATATAAACTTATATTACAACACAATATGCAACATATATATAATATACATACATAGCTAAGTTAACTATATTCATAAATACTTATTTAAGAGGCTATGTGTGTGTATGTGAACATGGCAAAGGGGCAAGTGAGGGTTAAATGGGCATACATAGTGTATACATATCAAAGAGTGTCAAAGTGCAAGTGAGGGTTAAATGGGCATACATAGTGTATACATATCAAAGAGTGTCAACATAGTGTAAGGGGGTACATGAGGTAATTTAGGATTTGTGTTAACATAGAACATTACATCTCATTAACTTGTATATTGCATATATTACATCTATTATTACATTACATTCATGCTTGTATTCATTCGTCATTCATTTATTCTCTTGCACTACTATATGCACCATACATTATATACTATGGAACCTACATATTCATTACAAGCCATACTTATACATGCTTACATTAGATAGGATACTTACACCTCATACATCATTTATTTAAATATTTACTCATGCTTGCATTCTCTATTTAGTTACATAATGTATATACATTAACATGGGTTAAAATCAAATAGAACATTATATTACACACAAGGGTGCACAAAATGCATATGCCGAATAGTAACTCCTACTAATAATAAATACTGTATCATCTCAGCATGAATTAAACTCTATGATTAAAGTATGTTATAGATCTATGTGTTAGCTTTCCGAAACTTTAAACGGATCGCGTTTTCGTTTCCGGAAACTCCCGGAATCGCGAAAACACCGAGAACGCGTTTGTTTTTCGTACAGCTGACACTCAAATAATTCCAGAAAGTTACAGAAAGAATTAGGCCTATTAGTACATGTTTTTGGAAAGCTAACTTCAATATGCTTCTTTTAAAAAAACGGGGGATTAAACCGAACTTTGAGCTAGAAGTTATGATATTTCGAAGTTAGGGCTGAAATTAAAAACGTGGATAAAAATCATGACGGATTTAGATAGTTTGAGCCAAAAGAATACACAATATATATCCTAATTATCCACAACAATAATAGCAATAATAATATGAGGAACCACACTCACAAACTTGATTATATAATCTCATGAACCATTTATTACATATAAAATATAGATACACTCTCATTACAATTATATATATATCTATATATGTAACATGAACACATCCACAACACAAAGGACACTCCTATGACCTCCAAATGGACACAAAATAGACACAAATGGAGATACAACCATGGGGGTCATTCCTATGGGTTTAAAATAGACCTATATGCATGAGGAAATGAAAAGGAGAAGGGATTTATACCTCCCGGTAGATCGAATCGAAGAAAAACCTTCCCGGAGCGACACCGACACGTAGAGATTCCAAAAGGACACGAACGATCTCCGAATCCTCCCAAACTTGGGTAGCTTCCTCCTTGACTAGAATGAAGAAGGAAAGAAGAAGATTTGGTGGTAAAATGGAAGGATTGGTGGAGAAATTGCTAGGGATTGCTCTCTAGGAATTTGGGGAAGAACAAGAGAGAGAAAATAGATGGATAATGACAAATGGGAAGCTCAACCCTATCCTTATTGTGGCTGGCCATAAAGGTGGTTTTGTCCTATTAGGAAAAGTCCAAAAGCCCCTACTAACCTATTCTATGAGTATTAGGAAAAGGGCTAATTGGTTGGGGCTAAATTAGTCATTCTAAAGTCTCTAATCACACTAACCTTATCCATAATAATTAGTCTAACCTCTAACTAAAATATTTCTATCATGTGGACTAAAATTAATCATGTGGGCCATGTCTAACTAGTGTGTGGGTCCCACTAGAGTCAAACTACCCCCGGGTCTCCGTTTCAAGTCGGATTGAGTTGAAATTCGAACCCGACTCAAATAACCCCAAAACAATATCATAAATAATAAAATAATATCAAAATAATTTAAAGAGGTCAAATGCAAAAATATTCTTAGGCCAAAAATGACATTAAATATCATAATCACATGGTTAGGCTCTAGGTCAAACAATCTCTAGGATTTCACTAGCAAAACGTCAAAACCACAAGTCATTGATTTAAATAATTTTAAAATAATTTAAAATCACCTAAAATCATATCATGAATTAAATCATTATTAAAATAATTATAAACACGAAATTTCAAAATTACCCTCAATCAGAAAATTAAAATAAAATAAAAAAAAATCAACCCAAAATTTAGGGTGCTCACACCGGTGGTGACATGCAAGCCCGATGGCCTTACGAGGGATCGGTGCTCTTCTTACATGCTATACTTGGCCCGCTAGCCCTGCTGGGACGATACGATCTGAGGATTCCTATATTGCATTGTTGGGGTAACCCAACCTCCACATAGACAGCCGTAGGCATTTGAGTGGCCGCTTATTTATATAATGTTTGGCTTGTTGCTTGCTAAGCTGGCTGGCACGTAACGCTGTCCCGGTACGGTAATTCATTCCCTTATTCTTGTTTGATATAGGGGTGAGTTACTGTTCCGATGACAGTCTACGAGTTCCAGTTGGCGATGCAAGCATTAGTGGATGTTAGGATGACTGTGATGATTGTTGGTTACTTACGTATTAGTAGTTGGATTGCTGCCTATATTCTGTAATCGTGCGTTGGTACCGCACGATCCTTTACCTTATTTACTGTTTTTAGATGCTATTTCTGTCACATTTTATCATGCTGGTTTTCTTCGCCCGTCCTTGAGCCTTCCTTTCTGGTACTTGCTGCGGTTGGCCTGACAAACCCTAGATTATTTCCAGATTGCCTGAGACCGACCCTGTGGATCTTCCAGAATCGACTTGGAGGATGTGCTTCAGTTTCCGACCATGCTAGGAACTGTGGGAAGGTATGCTAGTCTACATTATTATTCTGTACTGTAGATTCCTGATTTTCATATAAGTAATCCCTGCTTTCCATATGATTATCTCTTTGATGTTGTTTCATTGTGATTTGCCTGTGGACATGAGATCGGATTTAGGCCATAGATTAATTGCATGCTAGGATACCCAGCAAGACTTGACAGCCGTCATCGCCGTATAGCGTATTCGTACCTTATACGGTGTAGCTGGCCTACATCCGCCCCGTATTCCGGTACTGGGGTGTGACAGTGTGTTTAACTGTGTGTGATGGTCTGGAAAATAGTGACAGGAAATGGGGAAAGTGTATGTGTGCATTGTGTGTAGGTATGTGACAATTTCAGGATGTGTGTGTACCATATCAATGTGTGTGTGGCAATATGAGTGTAGTGAATTAAATCAGTGTCGTGTGTTGACAGTTAACAGTGCTCAAGTTGGTCCCAGGTTTACAGATTTCTCAAACACAATCATAACTCAAGAACAATTTACGAATTAGTCTAATCTCAGACATGGCAGTTAAATCATGGGAAAGGGTTTGAAAAAACATTTTAATTTCAGAAATTAAAACAGTCCAAAACAGCATGACAGTGAACTAATTTCTCAGGTTGTGATATGCAAATCAGTCCATCGATTCAACTAACAGTGAACTACCACAAGGTTCAGGAATCAACAATGGCAATTAAGCATCAACTCAGTTTAAAAACAGGAATCAAATGACAGTTTAAAATCTCAGATTTGGTTTTCAAGAAAATTCCAATGACAGCTTATTTTTCAGTCCATTCCAAACCAACCCAATCGAAATCCATTCATCTAAATGTCATCAACTAATCAGTGAACTAACAATGAATTAAACATGGCAAATGACATTCAAAATTAGTTTAAAAAGAATCAAAAATCAGGATTTAAAAATAGGGAATGGGTTTCAGTCAATTGGACAGTCCATTCCCACATCCAAAACCCATTTCTCGTGTTAATTAACCCCATCTCATGAATCCACCTAACTATAAACTAATACACATGTACATAATTTAATATGGCCAATTAAACATTAGCAATAGTTGAAAACATTAATTCATACTCAGAATCACATTAACAAGGAGCTGCGTATCAGAAAATTGGGAAATCCCTAAATTCGAGATGAAAATACATTAACAATCAATTTAAAATGGTTGGTAAGTGAAGTGTCATACTGGTGCGTGTCAACCATGGTGTTCGTGTCCTTGCAAGTGGACACGAACGTGTTCAAACACGAATTTACAGTGTATAAAAAAGAACAGCACAGCCCTCGTGCGTGCGTGTCGAGCCGTCGTGGGCTCGACACAGAGCTCGAGGTGGGTTAAGTTTTTGCATATGGGTTCGCCCATAGTAGGGCTAGGGGTCTAGCACCCTGCACCGTGTCCCCGTGTCCCCGTGTCCGAATTAAAAGTGCGTGTCAGTGAAGGTTTCGCGCGTACAGTGCGCGCGCGCGGCTAGTGCGACCAATGCGAGGAGGAGAACTCTTCGCACACTGCACCATATGGTCCCATCTTTTGGGAGGATGATATTGCCCACGTGTCCGACACAGTGAGAAATTCAGCCCGTGATGCAGGACAGTGCACGTGTCCAGTGCGTGCGTGTCCAACACGAAAATCCGACACAACAAGACACCAAAACACAAAACACTCTTCACAAAATTTAATGTACATATTTAGATCTACAAATTCATGTAATTAGATTTACAAAAATCAAAAATAAATTCCTTAGAGGCATTTAATCAAACACGTACACAACACTTATGACACGTGACCGATACGGACACCAAACGGACACGAAATTGACCCAAACTCTTGGGACAGCTAGGGGACACCTAGATCTAGCCCTAAATACAAAGAAAACAGAATATTAACACAATTTGAGGAGTTTTACCTATAGGTGCAATAGCATGATAAAGCTCCAAATGGGGGATTCCTTCTTGATAGCCAATGCTCCCAAATTGTCCCAAAGATAGGATTAAACTCCACAATCAGAAAATAGGAGGGTATTAGGCTCTAATGCAAGAAACTAGAGTAGAAAAGGATTTAAAATGAAGATTTTATGGAATGGGAAAGAATTAACAAACCTTTCCTTCTCTAAGTGCTCCTTCAATACAAAAGAGGCAAGAACTAATTGGAAGAATACTTATAGGGAAGGGGAAGCCCTAAGTGGCTGGCCATGGGCTGATTTCTAGGGTTAGGGTTTAGTTATTTGGGCTATGGCTTAAGTCACGTCATTAAGTCATGAAATCGTAAGTTATTGCATTAAACCATAAGTCATGACTAGTTTACTCTAAACTTAATCCTCTCATTCTAAAACTAACTTCTAATGACTAAAATTAGTTAACTCAAGTTAGACTAGGGTTACCATAGCTAGGGTTAGGTTCTAGGCTAGTCCACTAGGTCTCAACAAGTCAAAGTCAAACTAGAATTCACCAATTCAATAAATAATCAAATAATTCAAATAAGTTAAAATGACCAAATTATCCCTAGGCTAAAAATGATAATTAAATATCCCTCATCACATGGTTAGGCTCTAGGTCATGCAGTCTCTAGGGTTTCACTAGCAGCACATCAAAATCACAAGTCATGACTTAAAACAGTTTTTAGATTGATTAAAAATCACCAAAAATTATAATGTGATTTAAATACAATAAATAATAATTATAAATACAAAATTTTAAAATTACTCTCATTTCAGAAACTGGGTGTTACAATTGTTTACAGTTGTTTTTATACAGACTCTACTGCCTGGATTTGTCTCCATAATTCTTAAACCATACTCTTCAAGACTACCATAGACATCGGCATAACTACCGTTTATTTTCATCTAATGCCATCTCTCGAGCTCTCCAAGTTTTGACATAAGAAATTTCTATCCGATGTTCTCTACGGATATCCTTTACTACTTGTGATGGACTGTAGGACTGATTATCCCTAATTATATCAATAATCTTATTTTTAATCCACTTAGCAGTAGCTAATGGATGACATCCTGTTGTTAGTCCACTTAAACAAGAATGTCGAGTTTCTAAAGTCGTTAGTGATGGCGCCAAAGGGGGGGTGTGGAGTGAGGCGACATTAGTGATGGCGCCAAGGGGGGAGGGGGGGGGGAGGGGGCTGGCGCCATCACAGATGTCGCCTAGGGGGGTGGGTAGTATGGCGACATTACTAATGTCGTTTTATCCCTCCATATATAAATTAATCAAAGTTATCATCTTTATATAATTACACTAATGTTTACCCCCCTTAAAATTATCCGTTAAACTAATTATATGGACTATTTCTTTGTTTTTTAAAATTATAACACTAACCACCCCTATGTTTAACTCTTTTTTTTTTAGAAATGAGAGAGATAATCCGTGTAGTTAATTTCAAAATAGAGGTAGTCCTTATAATATCCATGAAACGTAAGGGTTAATGTATTTATTTCATTTTAGCATATATCTGCCATTAGGGTTAATATCTTAATCATAGTTAGATCTATCTACGAGCGCTAATCATTGTGTTGCAAAGAATTGCACTTTTCGCAAAATTTGTAAAGACCTTGATTAGGGACCCATAAAAAACTTGGTAGATTATGAATATATGAATTAACAATGATGTTAAGAGATACCAAAATCTGCTTATATTTTACTGATCAAATGATGTAATAATATACGTATTGATAATATTAATGCAATCATTCTATATGTGATCAATACATAATCTGTTGCATCATGTGACTAGTAAAATATGGTTGGACTTTTGGTGTCCTCCTAATATTTGTCCAATACTCAATGTTAAAATTTTAAAATTATCATGATGTAACTTAACTAAGACTAGCCTCACGGTTGGGAACCTTGATCCATCTTATATAAAATATTCTAGAACTGTATCTTTAAATGATTCGACACAAATTGGTACTTGGACCTGTCAATTGGGCCGAATCGGTCCAGTCCGGTACAAGTTCGACCCAAAGGTTGGTCCAAATGTCGGTCTGTTTTGATTAATCTTGAGTCCGACCTAGTATATCGGGTCGTATTGGACCTCATATCTTGGCCCATAAGCACGGCCCTGCCCGAACCAAGGTTCGAACCGGCTCTAATTAATCACCAAGCTATAGTGAGAGGAAGTTTTTTTATATTGTCCAATAAAATAATTTTTATATTGACCAATTAATCATCCAGGTATATTGTAAATTTATTTTCTAGGGTAAAGTGTTATTTGTTTGATAGAAACTAATTAATCACTTGGACATAGTAAAAAAATAGTTGAAATTTTCCATTCTTGGGCTCGATTCGACTCAGACCCAACCCAGCCCACCAAAAATTTCATATCGGTCATACCTGGTCTACTTGACAGCTCTACTAGTATTATAATTTCTAGTTTCTTCTAAGATCTTATTATTGTAATTAGTAACGTACACAGTCGATTGTACACGTATAAAAAGTTATTGATTTTTTAATATGAATTTATTATAAATACTATTGTCTCTATGAATTGAATTCAAGCAACGAAGAAAAGATATCTCGACATTAACCGCTATAGTTAGGATTGTTTACTTATAAGTAAATTATATTAATTAGCTAGTTAATTTTAAGCAACATAAGAAAGGAAACCTTAAAAAATATATGCCAAGGGAGTAGGAAGCCTGTGATTCTAATGATAGATATATTTTTTTTCTTTAAACACAAGTGTTTTTAACTACAACAAGGAACTCATCTATCACCAATGCTAAAAAAAGAGAGTAAATCACAATTTTTCTTTTTTCTTGCCCAAGCAATCAAGCATATTAGAAGAATTGGGTACAAGGGCTCCACCAAAAATAGAGAATAATTGTACAAGGTGGATCACACTATGTTTTTGGTGCTATGATGAATGCTATTAAGATTTTCTCCATGTCAAGTAGCATCACGAGCACACCTTCCTTCACTTCCAACCACTTCTCATAGGCAATGTCATCCTCTTGATTTCTTAATTTCATTCGAGAATAGCCTATTCTTGTTCTTACGCCTGAAAAAAAGAAAGGAAAAATAATATCGGTTAACGATGATTTGTTGTAATTGTATTGACGAGTAGAGTAAATTGTGACACGTCAAACTTGGAGAATTTGGATTCTAATTCAAGACCGGCCTTTTTTTTTTAATTTAAAAGAGTCCATCCTTCAAAATTTCATTTACAACTAAAATTGTATAAGACTAATAATTATGGAGCAGAAATATGTAAATAAGAAAACACACCTCTTATATTTTGAATAACACGCTCTCCTAAATCCTATGTTGTATGGAAAAGAATCCATTATGAAGCCTAATATTAAAAGCAAAAAAGATTCAAATTTAAAAATGTAGAAACTGAAGATTAGGATAATTTATTTATTTACACCGTCTAAATATATCAATTAATTTTTGAGTGAACGAGGAAAAAAGAAGACTAATAACTCAACTTCTTATATTATTTGGATGACATAATTTTATGTGCAAATATCTTAACCTTTCCACATTTGTTTCACCGAATTGGAGTATTGAAAAAAAAAAAAAAGATTTCTTTCGTTTGTTTGGATGTCAAAGAAAACGGGAAGAAAGGAATTTGATTCCTAAGATAAAAGAAAATAGAAAAAAAATGGTTCATGCCACCAATCTAAAGATTCATTTTCCCCGTCTATGTATTCACTTTCCCTCACAATTTTTTTTGGTTTTCCAAACACCTAAAAGAAAATTGATTCAATTGTAATTTTTGAAAAATAAAAAATATATATCAAAAATTCAACTTTCTTTCCTTTGCGTGAAATGAGACCAATGACACATGTTAAGGATAATTAAGGCTAATTATATGGGCACAGTCAAAAGTGATCGGGACTAGCCTATTTTTTTAATTTTTCTGACAGTTTCTAACAAGGATTGCCAGGATCTAACAAGGACTGTCCACTTTTCTGGCAAAGTGGGCAGTCCTAGGACTGCCACAATGGGATAGCCCCGATCACTTTTGGTTGTGCCCATATAATTTGCCATAATTAATAACAGTTTTTACTTTAAAAATTGTTATCAACATACAATAAATATTAAAAAATTATTTATTTTCATTGGAAAATGTCATCAAAGTCCAATTCAATATAAAAGTTTTTTTTAATATTAAATCTTGATAATATTTTTCAGTGAAAATTTGCAACTTTTTCTAATGTTTATTAGATATTGATTAGAATTTTTTTAAAAAAGTTAAGTATAATTATCATGTGTCCTTAGAATACATGTTAACAAATGTTACAAATCCCAATTAACTTACCCTCTCTTCTTCCCGATTCACGACTCTTGGTAAGCATCCTTGAATGACTTTCCATTTATCATCAATGTCGTCTCTTCCGGCCGCGACGTCGACGACGACGTCTCGGTTTCGCCTCCGGTAGAACTCGTCGCTATCTCCTCCACCATCACCATCACCTCGTTCATCGTCGGCCTCTGCTCCAGCTCCTCGCGCGCGCATTCCACCCCTACCTTCAGGAGCCTCACCATATCCCCACCGAACCCCTCGCCGTCCCCGCTATGTCCGGGTCCAGCAGCTCCGCCTCCCTCCCCTCCGCTGCCGCGGACACGCTCCACCGTACCACGTCGGTGCCCCCCTTCGTGTTGTTCAAGTACTGCGACGGGAACTTGCCCGTGAGGATCTCCAGGATGACTATTCCGAGGCAGTAGACGTCCGACTTGGGACAGACGTGGCAATGCTGGGCGGCCTCGGGGGACTTGTAGGAGAAGAGCACGGTGGCGGCCTGGGAGGGGTTGACGAGGGATACGAACCCGTAGTCCACGACCAGCGGCTCGAATTCGTGGTTGAGGAGTACGTTGCCCGACTTGAGGTTGCCGTGGGGGACGTCCGTGGACGTCAGCTCCTCGTGGAGGTAGGCCAGCCCTCGGACGATCCCCCGGATGATTTTCAGCCGCGTCGGCCAGTCCAGTTGCGCGTGCTCCGCCCCACGGTCACCTATAAGTGAGAAATTTACACTTAAATTTCTGTCGTCAACCAATAACAATGGAGTTGCACTTCTTACCATGCAGAAGATAGAGCAAGCTTCCCCTGCTGACGAACTCGGACACCACCAACTTCTCCTCCTTCCTGTAATGATAAGCCAACGGTGTCAGCACATTCCTATGCTTCAACCTCCCGAACTTCCTCATCTCTGCATCGAACACATCCTTCCCAACCCTGTTCAGCTCCCTCATCCTCTTCACCGCCACCGACGCGCCGTTGGCCATCACCGCCTTGTACGCGGACCCGAGCCCTCCGTTCCCCAGCACCTCCGCCGACGCCTTCATGAGGTCCGACAGATGGAACGTCCCCTTCTCCTCGTTCACCATCACCAGCTCGGCGGCCCCTCCCCCCGCCCCCGCACCCGCACCCGTCCCCGCCTGGCTCGACCCCGTGCGCTTGTGCGTCGTGCCGGACTGCTTCTGGCTCGGGTAGACCCCCGGCTCGGCCATCGCCGCCGCCTCCATCGCCTCCGCGGAGTCCTCCTCCATCGAGTGGAACGGCGCCACCTCGTGCCGCTGGTTCTTCGCCACCAATCCGACGACGATCAGGACGGTGAGCACGATCACTATGACGACGGTCACCGCACCTCCATTCCCTTTGCTCTCTTCCTGCGCTGGAAGTTCCGAGTCTGCGGCACCGGGCGCTTCGGCGGGTTCCGGTGCTGGCGCGCCGCACGGAGACAGCGGCGCGCCGCAGAGCCCGGGGGTGCCCCGGAACGACGTGGGGCCGAACCTGGCCAGCGGGGCCGGTATCGGCCCGGAGAGGCCCGCATTGCCGGAGACGTTGAAGGTCCTCAGCGACGGGATGTCGAGCTCCGGTATCGCGCCGGAGAAGTCGTTCCTGTCGAGGCGCAGCTCGATGAGGCTGGTGGCGTTCGACAGCGAGCCGGGGATGCTGCCGGACAGGCCGTTCCCCGCGAGCCACAGCTTCTTGAGGTGGTCCGCCCGCGCGAAGGAGTCGTCGGCGATCGTGCCGGAGAAGTTGTTGTCGGAGAGGAATATAGACTTGAGGCCGGGGAGGCGGCCGAGGGCGGGGATGGGGCCGGAGAGGCGGTTGCCGTTGAGGGACACGGAGCGCAGCGCCTTCAGGTGCGAGAGGGCGTCGACGTCGACGGTGCCGTTGAGGCCCATGTTGGCGAGGCGGAGGCCGGTGATGATGCCGTGGGAGCAGACGACGCCGGCCCAGCTGCACGCGGGGTCGGGGGAGGAGGCGGACCACGACTTGAGCGGGGTCGAGTCGGCGTTGCCGAAGGAGGATTTGAGCTTGAGGAGGGACGCGGCATCGCCGGAGAAGGCGAGGGGGAAGAGCAGGAGGAGGAGGAAGACGGAGAGAACAGCGGCGGCGGCGGCCATGGCTTCGAGGGAGGCTCGGCCTTTGTTGTTGTTTTTTTTTTTTTTTTTTAAATCTCGCACACAATTAGGAAATTCGAACCTTGTCGACTTCTTCGAATGTCCGTTCTAATATCACTAGGCTAAAGAGCTCCGACACCGCTGTTTGTTGCCTTGATGGGGGATTTATGATCTTATGATCATATTCTCTCTGTTTTTTTCCTTTGGTTACAAATTTGGTTCAATTTCTTGAGCACTTTGTGTGTTTCAAACTTTGTTGATATTCTCTGAAGAGAAGCTAAAGATAGGATATGAACAGATGGAATGGAGGAGGAAAATATTTAGTTATTTACTTAGGTTGACAAGGTCCATGAAAGATCCAGTTACTTTGATGGCTGTCAATGTCCAGATTTGATGGGGACACTCCTCAAATTAGGAATGGATTTTTTAAGAAAAAATATCAACAAAATTAACGATGTCTGATATGTCGAACATTCAATTACATAACAGTCATAAAATTCTAATTTTTTTGAGATTCTGATGTGTGGAACATTCAATTACAATAGGAACATTCAATTAGTGCTTTGCTTTTAAAAGACAAACAATTCTTACATAGGTTACAAAGATTAATATGATGCGAGAATACAATAAATTATGTCAAATAAAAAGATACTTAAAAAAAAAAGACTTATTTACATTTTTCACGTATACTATTGAAAAACTGGCCTTGCTGGGAAGTCCCTATGCTTCCCGTAGGGACTTCAGAGATTTTATGAAATTTATGATTATCAAGATTGTTGAAAATATGTACCACTTGCTGGGACGTTCTATATTGAACATCTGTACCTCATAAAAATTCAAGATCTGAATTGATTTTTCTAGTCTCAAGAGCAACTAACAAAAGTACCTTTTTCGTCTTGGAAAGCTCGTTGAAACAAGACTTGCAAAATGTTCTGATTTTGTACTTCCATAGAGAAACATATGAAAGAATAGGATGCCTATCGGATTATAAATGAATTCTTGAAATCGACATTGGATGAATACAATTAACATGAATGTTCCATGATTTTAATACCTATTTTATTTTGAATGTTATTGGGACAATTGAGTGAAAATTGTGTACATCTCATTCTTGTCTTTGATGAGTTTTTTTAATGAACTTTTCATGTACATGTTTTTTTCATCTTCATTTAGGCATCGTTTGGTTCACGGAATGGAAAAGAAAGTAAATCAATTCCTCGTCATTTTCTTTTCTTTGGAACTTTAATTTTCATTGATTTTCTTTTCCGATTTTGACAATACCAAGTAATTTGAAAAGGAAAGTAAATACTTCAATGTGGAAAAGTGATACGTTGCTTGGATGGATGGAATGACTTTCCCTCCTAATTTTCCTTCCATTGGAAATCATTTTCCTTTCCTCCTCAATTCCTTGGACACCCAAACATAGAAAAGTAACCACTTTTCTTTTCCAACTCGGAGATTCCGCGAACCAAATGAGGCCTTACAAGAACCTTACTTTGCCCTCCCTTGATATGATTTCTGGCACTATACCTGTGGGATAAGAATCATAAGATATTAATTAAGGCATCTCCTATAATTAGGGTAAACCTAATGCTATGTTTGGGAAGGAAGGAAAATTGGGGGAAGGAAAAATTTGAGGAAAAAGTGGGTGAAAAATTAAAAATTGTGATGTTTGGAAAGAGGGAAAGAAAAATGGAGGAGAAGAATTTGGGAGAAAAATTTATGCAGGCCCCACCACAAAATTTTGCTCTCAAAAAAATTAAAGGAAAATGAACACACAAGAGAAAATCTTGATAAATTTACCCAACTATCCTTCATTTAATTTGTTGCATTTTTCTATATTGAGAAAATCAAAGGTTAAGTAGTAATTTTATCTATGTTCCACAAAAACCAAAAAAAAAAAAAAACTTTTTACTTTCCTTTCATTACTTTTTTGTCATCCAAACAATGAAAGGTAAAATTAATTTTCCTCTCCCTCCATTTTTCTTCCTCTCAAATTTTTCTTCCCCTCCATTTTCCTTCCTCTCATAGCTCCCAAACATAGTGTAAATGAACTTGGATTGTGGCTATGGAGAAGGATATGGCATCTGTTAACCTTAACAAGTAGAAGGCCCTCACCAGAGTTGAATGGACCCCAAAATTTGGACGAATTCCTTGTTCTACGTTCCGAGGATCAGCAAAACCAAAACCGAACCAAAATGGCTCATAACCGAATCAAACCGAACCGAACTATATCGGTTCGATTTTTTGGTTTATTCGGTTTATTCGATTATTTGCATTTTTTTGTTATATATATATATATATATATATATATATATATATATATATATATATATATATATATATATATATATGAGGAGGGACCCGCATCCTCTCACTTTTGCATCTCCCATGCATCCCCATGATAACACCCGTTGGATATTATTTAAATAATCTAATCTTAACAATTGAAAAATCAACGGTTAAGGTTAGATGTAACGCCCCAGAACCAGAATACTGGAGAGCGGGGGCGTACATAGCCAGCTACATATATTGAAGTGCAACCCACCTCGCTATACGGTTACGGCTGTCTAGATACATGAGGGTTTAACTACAAGCCATTAGTCTCCTATGGTAATAAACAAGCCTATTGTCTCAATCTCAAGCAAGTAATAATACTTACAAGATGTCAGAGAACCAAATATACAATAGTAAGGCGTCCCATACATTACATATTCGGATGATCATGAAGCTAGTCATACAAAATGTCAAGACTAGCAAGAGTTCTGGTCATACATGATCAACCCTAGGATTTGTCAATCATGTTACAGCCCGTAGGCAGAGGAAATAGCTCTACGGGCAAGAGAAAATAGCTCTACGTGAGTCAGGGTGAATGCCGGTGGGACTTTACGCTAGTTAAGGCTTTACGCTAGCAAGAGCCAGATGATGTAGCTCTACGCGAGTGAAACTCTACGTGAGCAAGCTCTACGCGAGGAACACTCGGGCAAAACTTTACGTACGCGAGAGTCTACTCGAGCCAGGATTTTACGCGAGCACGATTTTACGCGAGCGGGAGAGCCCGAGCGTAAAATTCGTAGGAACTCAGCGTAAAATGGAGTACACTGGCACGCTATTGCGTGTGCGTAAAAGGCTGAGATAACACGTTGACACGTAAAACGTGGGCGTAAAGGGCTGATCATTACGCTAACACGTTAGAACGTGCGCGTAAGGGCTGAAACACTACGCTGGCACGTAAAACGTGGGCGTAAAACTTCATCTTCTCCCTATGGCCAATATAATCATACGTAAAAGCTCAAGAACTCGAGGAACTCCATCTCGGCCAGGACTTAGTGAAAATTCGGCCATCCCAGAACCAAAATTGCGTAAAAATCAGAATGCCTACTACAAGGAACTCTTAGTTTTCGAAAACAAGCCATTTTAGTAGATAAAACCAAGAAGGTTAAAATGCTAGAAACTTAGATCTACGTAGAATGAGCCATGGAATTTAAAAAACGCTATGTACTAAAGTGGCTTAGAATCTTATGGAGAAGAAAATGGAACAATAAAATTTGGGTTCCTCCATGAAGCAAGTTGCACTTGCCTACGGTGAGGAAGAAGAAGAGGAAGAGCAGTAATGAGAAAAATTGAATGAAGAGAGAGAAAGGTGGTTGGGGGTTAATAAATGATGGGGGTGGTAGGTAGGGGTTTGCACTCCAACCCAAACCGAACTAAATCAAGCCGAACCCAACCGAACCCAGTGCATGCCAGAACCATGAAATGCTGACTAACTCATGCCAATGCAGAACTCAAGGCTAGCCAATCAGGACAAGTCTAAATATAGGTCCAAAATTACGTACACGTATACCAAAATACGTAATACGAACTATGGTCATTATAACTCTATCCACCTTAAAAGAATTCCGTCCTCGGAATTTAATTAAGAGGCTAGAGAGGCAATGACAAGCTATACTAATCACAGGCAAGTCATAACAAGGCAATCAATCAAGCAATCATTCATTCAAGCAAGGAATTGAGAGCATAAGGCATAAGAAAGACATTATACCTTACGAGTCAAACAGGTCGGGATATCGCGATCGGATATCATCCTCATGCTCCCACGTTGACTCACCCAAAGAGTAATGACCCCAAGTAACACAGACTAAACTAATAGTCTTATTCTTGAGTATCTTCTCTCTTCGGTCCAATATAGACACGGGCCTCTCCTCATATGAATGGTTGGTACCAACAAGCAATTTTGAATGGTCCAGGATGTGGCTCGGGTTCGAAAGATACCATCGTAGTTGGGATACATGGAACACGTCATGCACCTCACTCAGAGACTGCAGGAGAGCGAGACGGACACATATTCTACTCGCTCCAGGATATCGAACGGCCCTATATACCTAGGACTAAGCTTTTCCCGTATGCCGAAACGAATGACGCCACGGTTAGGCGAGATTCTAAGGAATACATGGTCGCCGATAGAAAATTCAAGAGAACGCCGATGAGAATCGGCCCAATGGCGTTGGTGATCTTGTGCAACGCGAAGATGATCTCTAACTCTCCTGACCACCTCAACTGTCTGAGTGATCATTTCTGGATCGAACGTCTGCCTTTCTCCAATATCGTTCCATGCTAGCGGGGATTGGCACTTCCTACCATACAATGCCTCGAACGGTGCCATCTGGATACTGGCATGGAAACTGTTGTTGTACGAGAACTCCACCAGGTGCAGGTGATCTTTCTACAATCCACCGAAGTCGAGCATACAAGATATCAACATGTCTTCCAAGGTTCGTATGGTACGCTCTGACTGACCATCTGTCTGCGGATGATAAGCTGAACTGAACTGGAGGCGAGTTCCCAAACTCTCTTGCAGGCTACGCCAAAAGTGCGACGTAAATCTTGAATCTCTATCCGAGGTGATACTGACTGGTACACCATGAAGTCTGACTATCTGTCTGAGGTACATCTCTGCTAGCTGAGCCATCGACTGACCAACTCTGAACGAGAGAAAATAAGCCACCTTCGTGAGCCTGTCTATAATAACCCAAATAGCATCTCTGTCAGTCGGGGATCTAGGTAATCCAGTCACGAAATCCATGGTTATATGCTCCCACTTCCATTCTGGAATCGGCAAAGGCTGAAGAAGTCCGACTGACCTCTGATGTTCAGCTTTAACTTGTTGGCAAACCAAACATCGAGAGATAAACCGGGCTATCTCCCTCTTCATACCATTCTACCAAAAGTGCTGACGAATATCACGGTACATCTTCATGCCACCGAGATGTACGTAATACTGAGAACTGTGAGCTTCTGCCATGATCTCCTGTCTGATATCTCCACTGGGTACACAAAGACGTCTCCCATGTCGAAGTGTACCATTTTTATGGATGCATAACTCTGACCATCGTTCTGCCTCACACTCGGCTCTGAGTCGCTGAAGCTTGGAATCGGCTGACTGCGCCATCCGGATCCTTTCGACTATAGCGGACTGAACTTGCATGCTGGCCATCAGTGCTACACTGGTAGGAAGGACAACTTCTATTCCCATCTTCTGAAGATCTGCTAACAGCTCTGGTTGCGCTGTTAGGAAATAAACTCCGGCTCTCCTGCTCAATGCATCTGCTACAACGTTGGCCTTCCCTGGGTGATACTGTAGGTTGATATCATAATCCACATGTCACGACTCGGTCCTAATTTCTTGGGTCGAATCAGATCATGCCCAGCCTGCACCGTTGATGAGACGACGGCAGTAAGCTGTATCACTCATATAGGTAATCAACAACACAGATTCTATTTGCCACAACTTTAATTTTTCGATAATAAAATTTGTCCAACAAAAATTATAACTGATAAAATAAATAGTCTTTTAATAACAACAAATGGAAAATAGTAAATGACAACAACTAAAAAGTAGACTCGTCATCTCCAAGTTCAGCCTCATCTGGTAGCACGACTGGATACAACTCAGGATCATAATAGCTACTAATCAGTAGCTCTGCATCATCAATAGGACCTAAAAATATAGTCTCCAGTCAGGAGGGAGCAAAGTATAATTCATGATATTTTAACAATTGAAATAATAATAGAATTATGCACTTTTAAACAATTTGAAGTAAATAGTTTTCCAGCAGTTAAAAACAGTGTGATGTGAATAGGCAATGTAGCTCCCCTTTCAGAAAATTTTAAAATATTTTATTATTATTTATTTTATTGAAATTGTGATTTTATCATTATTATTATTATTTTCAATGTTATTATGATTACTATTATACAATATTATTTTATTATTGGTTGTATTATCTTCGTCAAAAATGTTATTATATTCATAATTATAAAATAGCCCCTAATCTAGGAATAGGTATTATTGGTAATTTAATTAGATTTATGGATATTATTATACCAGCATTCATATGAATATATATATTGATATATATATATATATAGGAAAATATAAAGGGATATATTTTGTGTAGATATATATATATATACTATATACGTGTTAAGGTGTATGTATATAAATATATGATATAAAATGTGTGCATGTATATATATATATATATATATATATATATATATATATATATATATATATATATATATATATATATATATATCACCAAGTGTACATATATGTGTATATATATAAATACGTGTACGTATATATATATATATATATATATATATATATATATATATATATATATATATATATATATATATATATATATATATATATATATATATATATATATATTGATTTTATAAAATATGTGAATATGGATATATAAGTGTATATAGAGATATTAATTGAATTATTGTATGTGAATATATTTATATATAGATATTGGTATATATTTATATATACATATATATATATATATATATATTTTTTTTTTTTATATATACATATATATATATATATATATATATATATATATATATATATATATATATATATATATATATATATATATATCTATATATATATATATATATATATAAGAAAATATATATATATATATATATATATATATATATATATATATATATATATATATATATATATATATATATATATATATATATATATATATATATATATATATATATATATATTAGTTAACTATAAAAGAAAAAGCAAAAGAAAAAGAAGAGGGAATAAATAGAGAAACAGTAGCTGACCCACAGCCAAGAAACCGGCCCAAACCGGGCCCAACACCCCCAACCTGAGAACACCCATGACCAATCAAAGTTTTGAGCACCAAGTCAATTTTCTTTGTAGGATTTGTACTTTGTACATGAGGTGATGTGGTGCTGGTTTTCTACCATTCTTGAAGTATTGGATCATTGGCACTTGGCAGTTTTGTTCTCTTAACGTTTTTACCATACAAACCCTTAAATAGCAATTTTTACTTAGACCCTCAAGCAAGGTCCATAGCAAAATAAGGGGAATAAGAGGCAGTGGCAGCCCAACCCGATAGTTGATTCCCCTCCGAACTCAGCAGTTCACATATTTCATATATATGCGCGCGATGAGAACAGGGTTCTCATCCAAAAACCCTAAACGAAATCCATGCCACGCCACCTCTCCACAGTGGGTGACCTCCCCTGCGCGCGCGCCGCCACCGGAGGTCGGCCGGAGTCGCCGCCCTGGGCCGTCGCCGGCAACGTGGCCGAGCGCGCAACAGGCGCGAATAGTAGCAGCGCGTAGTAGCAGCAACCCATCTTCGCAACAAGGGTTCTCGACGCACGCTCGACCTTTTCGCGATTCGTTTCTTCGGGTATGTCCCTAACATATACGAGTTTAATTTCTTTCAAATAGTTTATTTTAATTCGACGTATGTGCGACGAGAAACGAGTTCCAAAATCGAGAAAAAACTCGATTTACTGGATTTAGAAACTGTCCCAAAACCCAAAGTTGGCGGTCGATTTACGACCAGGATATTGTGAAACTTGAAAAAGCGCTTGGACAGCCTGGTTGACAACCTAACCGAGATTGAGACCCCACTTTTAGTTTATTTTCTAGTAGATTAAATTCTGTTTAAAACCAATTTGAAAATCGAAAAAAAACTGAGAAAACTGTTTTCGAAAACTAGAAAATCCTTCCACGCGACGTGCGTCCCGCCATTCCGGACGACGTGGTCGCGCACTGTAAGTATTGAAAGGTGCGTAACAGCTTCGTGGTCGTGTGGACTTTGATGAAATTCAAATTGGTCGCGTGTGCGCGACGAATTTGATACATATCCGTCGAAATTCACCGTATCGTGCACTTTGCAAATTTTGTGATTACTTTGTGCACGCTCGTCAGATCGAGATGAAACTTATGCCAAAAGAACCGTATCGTTTTTCTGGTCCTGTATGCCAAGTTTGGTCCGATTCTGAAACAGTTGATAAAATCGTTGTTTTGTAGGTCCCACGGTCCCACTCAACGGGCAATTTTGTGCACGGTCCGCCGGAATCCAACTTTGGACATACGGTTGGGTTCGTATCGGAAAACCAGATCTGTAGACATATAGTTTGATGACTTTAGAGACCATTGACTCTGGCACGCTTTTCGGTGCAAAGCGGGTCCAACGGCGGACACCATTTTTGCTCAAAATTACCGTTTTGCCCCTGTGTCCAGAATTGGACTTAAGGACAGGCAATTCTAGCTTATTTGACTATTCTGAGAACGTCGGTACTGTTTATTTCAGCATCCGAAGACTTCTACATGTGTTGACTGATTGTGGCTCATTGAGTGGTATGGTATTATTGGTTTCTCCAGCTAAGGACCTCAGGCAAGTGCACTTTCTGATTGCTTTCCGATTCATAGTAGTCTTTTCATTTCATGTCTATACATATATCTTGCTGCTTATTGACACGCTCGTCACACGGAGTAGTCGGGAGGAGAAATATCTTAGTAAACATGTGGACTACCCAGAATTATCCCAATGTCTCTCGTGAATGATAGCCGCTGCACACGACACGTGCAGTGAGCCTGATTTATCCCATAGCCGTTCACATGTCGAAACAAATATTTCACACCACTTAGATAGATGTCTTTTATTAGTTTTTCTTTATTTATTTCTCTATCATGCTATGTCATCAGTTATCTTCCATTTTTTATTTCTCATATGTTATTTTCATGTCTTGTTAATTCTATTGTATTTTTGTATTGTCGTCGGTTTGTGTACTTGTTCCATTCCTGACTGAAAACCATCATTTTTCAGGTTTAGCCGCGATCACTCGTAGCACTGGAAAGACATGGGTATGCTGATGACAACCTAGAAATAGATAGCAGTGGTTTCATCTTTCATTAATTGTAAAACTTTGTATTTTTCTTTAAATATAAATGCTGTAACTGTTGTAATAAAATTAGAAATGTGAATGAGCAACAATTGTGATATTATGAGCATTTATTTCTTGCGGGCTTGACAGCGTTCTACCGCCGACTCTGCGGCGTAGGCTGGCTTGGACACGTCTCGTATTCGAAAAGCGGGTGCGGGCCGTGACAAGTTTTTGTGGTGGCCCATGCAGGTCTGTCTTTGCAAATTATGCGAACTCGCGGTAGTACCATATTAGTCGTACTGCTGCGAGCCTGCGCCCAGGAAATGCTCATTCACAATTAGGATTAAAATAATTTAGGAAATGACTAGGACTAGGAGTCCCTTGTTCAAATTGACTGTTGGGTAGTTAAGGTTATTAGATAGGCCATGCAATTTAGATAACTTGCTAGATCCCTACAGGTACACTATACTTTTGATATGACCATGTGATCCAAAGTGGATATACTATTCACTTGGTATGCTAGACTTGCCCAGAATTAAGGCGTTAATTTTGATAAACTGTTTAAATTTTCTTTTTCTGTATTAGATATAAATCTTATATCATAATTTAGAATTGCATGTTTTAAATTCTATGTTGTCGTAGGGAATTGGTTTAAATTTTTTGATTCTGTTATTTGTGTACGAATCTCGAGTAGATTTGATTTAAGGGTTCCCTTAGCATTTTGAAATGCATATGAAATAGATACTAGAATGTTTGTATCCCTTCTGCGTTTTGTTATTTCCTCCATGTTTTATTTTAAGTATTGTGACTGATAGGACAATTACCTACGCTTTTTGTCAACCTGTTTGAATATCTAGAAGCTCATAAATTTTACGGTTATAGTTAGAGAAATATTAGCTAACCCATAAAGTTTAGACAGTAGCGCACTGTCGTCAATTATTTGAGAGTGGAGAATGTGGGTTTACTGCAGCCAGCAGCGCACTGGCGAGGCACAACCCACAGAATTAAAATCATTCCGAAGAATCATAGTCTATGGAACATTGCTAAGACTAGGTTCTCGTTGACCTCTTTAGATCTTAGATACCCTTATGCCAATATAGAGTAGAGTACCTGATAGCTCATCACATCTGAAATCACGGAACCAAGAGTTTGCCACAGCCAGATTATATGGGCGAGGCATAATTCTCGGTAAAATAATTTTAGACGTGGTCACAAGATTAGGATACAATAGACGATAGGAGATGCCCAGTGTGTACCAGAAGATCGAAAGCCAAAACTAGAGAAGGCTTTGTAAGTTGAGTAGCATGCCTCCCAACCTCGTGTTATATGGTCATTGTGATCTATCGACGAGATAATTGACCGACACTAATAAATTACCTAGAATATAGAATCTAGAGTCCCATAACCCATTAGTCAACCAAGGCCTTATGGATAGGAAGATAGCAGGATGAATATATGAACAAGAACATCCAGGTAAGGTTTTGATTATCTCAAAACTTGAACTACTTATTCCTTCTTTCAAAAATCTCACGTACTCGCTTTTTGACTATCTTGACCAACGCTGCTATTACAGCCTAGTTTTGCAAGCTTACTCTTTCATCGAGCTTGATTCGAGACGTATGTTTATTGGGGACGCCCACTAACATATTGTCTAATCAGAATCATTGTATTACTGTCTGATCAACCATGATACATTTGGTTCGCCCTTCATCTAATTACCCTACGTGGATTGAGATGTAGATGCCTCTAGGATCTCATCCGCGACTGCTTTGACAATTCCTCTTGAATTATACATTCGCCTTTGAATCACGAAATTGTATTCAGTAAGTACATCTCTTGAACTCTTTATTGTTTTTCACTGACTAGAAAAACGAAAGTTCGTAATTGATCGATAGATATAGAGTATCCCCACGGCTATGATAGTTGTATACACAAGGGTAACTACCATCGGCCAGCCAGGTGACTAGAATCTTGTCTTAAGTTACTCGTCCTCTCTGCGACCCTAAACCTACTATCTTGATCTTCTGGTCATTGGAGTCCGAGAATGGTTAGGATCCTTCCCTTGACCAAATGCCAACTTCGGAGATTTCCTATTCTCAAGAGACCAAATGTTGTGAGCCTCTAAGCATTTGTTCGAAGTTTAGTTTAACTAGAACCCTTGTGACAATAGTCTGGTAGGTTCAACACAAATAGAAATTCCCGACCCAATTGTTGGAAATCTTTTTATATGATGTGCCTTAGAGTTGGTTACCCGGTCGATAACTCATGTATACTGTGGACGAGTAGGTCATTCTATTTTATCAACCATGTGTCATTGCTGTACACACTCGTTTTCCATTTATTGAGGAACGACCCTTGACTTGACTATATCTACTATATTCCATCATGCCGTGCCTTATTCTTCATTTACAAGAGTCGAGGCACAATATCCGGATTTTGGAACTTTCTAACACTATATCCGAGCTTCTAAGGTGGGTAGACTGTAAGCCTTCTAAAATTTTTAGAATATACCAGGATTACCGAATGATTAGAATAACTTCCATTAGGATGACGATTAGTGCCCTTGGACTCCCACTTTTTATTTAGATTATTTTGTGTCCCCGACCGTGTCATTAATATTCGGAGCACGGGACCAGCTGTTACCTTCCAACAAATTTCACATTTAAGATCTAGACAAGACCACCTTCATCTAGGTATATCATGTCCCACTCAAACCCGTTCCCTTGTACTCTATTTTATGGTACGAATTTCAGGACAAAAGCAATAGCTAAAACCCTTACCATAGTACCGATATACTTTTCAACTTCCACTAGAGCCTCAACCTTGACTCAATTCATTCGACCCAATATATGGTTGTGATCTACTCGGAGCCCACTATGCACATACTACTAGTGTGCCACCCAATTGAGGTCTCATGTGTCACGCCCCGACTCGCCGAATCGGTCGCCATCGCCTTGACTCGATATAAATCGATCCACACGGGTCGGGACGTGATGCCGTACAAGTCTTTAATGGACTTGCACAAGGCAAGGATGTGCAATTAAAAATTTCCTTTGTCTCGACGTGTTGAAATTAAATAGTGCAGAGAGTTGAAAACATAGCATAGAAAGAAATTTAGCTTTTCATTCATAAACTTGCAAAGTATGTGCAAGGTCATTTTTACATTACATATGTCGTTGCGGCTACATCTTGAAATACACAAAAGAAAAACTCTTGATAAGCTTGCCCTGAAATAATCCTTGCCGTTCCATACATTCACGCCCCTTTATACATTTGAACAAAGCCTTCGATCTGAGTTGGGCTTCAAAATACTTTAAAATAGGAGAGCTTCGTGCCGCCTCCCGTTCTTCAGCTTCCGGTCTAGTCTCGAGCTCCCGTAGCACGCTCGTTACCTGGGGAGTTGGGGGTTAGGACACTTGCTAGTGGATGGGATGAATCCACTCGTCTAAACCGACACTGCTTATTAAGGATTCTAGCATATGAAGTGGTCTTTCTATTTAGAACTATATGAATTGCAATTCATTTCGAAGGCACATTTTATAAAATAACGCATAACAATTTCCATGCATTCTTACCACGACCGTGCTCTTTTCCTGCATAAGATATACATGATACTTACCACCTGCACAAGACAATAGGTGAGCATGCAATCTATCCTATATGCGGTCATTGGTGATATCAACAGCACGAAGGACGATTACGTAGCCTTGCGACGCGCCCTCCAGTCCAGGTAGCGAGCCTAACTGGAGGTCTCGCAATGCCTCGCACCGAAGCACGATTTCCATAATTTCCTCCTAGGCCGATTCGGTCTCAGGGCCCCGGGTACCGTCTCGAGGAAAGCTCACCTTGTGCACAAGTCGTCCTTGACCATGCGAATGTATGACAGCTTAATATGTATGAAGTAAATTGCATAGCGTAACCATTATCAAATCACATAATCATTCCTACTCACGCAAGGGTCCTTTCCCCCGAAACCGTACGTTCTGATTTAGCATCCCGTAGGCACCAAATTCTCCGAGGCATGATGTACCACCACCAAGGTTTTTATAGTTGTGTTTTGCATGGCATGAAATATATTCCATCTCTTTCTTAGAACTTTATCTTTTCTCTACTTAGTGTGAACCTATCGATTCAGAGTTAACATTTCTAGGTTGATATATTATCCCGAGCTCTTGATCTTAGTGGCAAGCATACATCCCGTTAGCATCATCGATTTGAACGTTGAACTTTAAGAATTTAGTTTACGCGAAGGAGTAGAAAAGAAGGGGCCGAAGAACCACCCACCTAAGGAGATTGCGCCGAGAGTAGGAGAATGCTTCACGACGGTCAAGCGTCAGTTACACGAACTCCTGCAATGACACGAGCATCGAATTAGAACCCTTCCTTCAATCCTTCCTTCGAAATTCCCAAAGACGCATTCAGAAATCGACGCGAAAGCACACTATCAAATCCACGCAACAATTCGTTCAGAAAGCCAAGAAAACCAATAAAACCAACGGCAGACGGGTTGCGTCGCTCTCTTTAGAGTTCCTTCGCCAAGACGCCGCCTACCGCATCTAGGACTTATTCCAACAGTAGTCGATCCATTAGTTGGAACGGTACTCATATCACTCGTCCAAATCAATTTTATTGATGCCATAGTTTTTGTATACCAAACTCATCGCCGAGTCAGACTAGCCATCTATGTTCCCGACCATGTCTAACTTGGCACGAGCCTATTACATAGTGCTTCGCCCCAACGGGAGCGGGGCACTACATAATATACCACTAAGAAAAAGTTTCGTCTCGAAACTTAAGAACAAGGGTCTGACCTTCGTCGGCGAAAAGTGAAGGGTACTTCTCCTTCATCTCCGCCTCTAGTTCCCACGTCGACTCCTCGACGGAATGGTTGCGCCAGAGTACGCGAACCAAGGACATCGATCGGATCCGCAAGATCTTTTCTTTACGGTCCAAAATTTGTACGGGCTCCTCCGAGTATGATAGATCGGCGCGTAGCTCCAACTGATCGAAACTAACCACATGACTTGGGTCATGCACGTACTTCCGAAGTTGGGAGACATGGAAGACATCGTGCACTTCGGCCAGGCCAGGAGGTAGCGCGATCCGGTAAGCAACGACCGCCACTCTTTCGAGGATCTCGAAGGGCCCTACGAATCTCGGACTCAGCTTGCCTTTTACCCCGAATCGCATGACGCCCCGCATCGGCGTCACCTTCAGAAACACATGGTCCCCAACTAAGAACTCTAACGGTCGTCGATGAGTATCTGCATAACTTTTTTGTCGACTCTGAGCAATGTGGAGCCTATCTCGAATCATGCGGACCTTCTCGATGGCTTGTTCGACTGGTTCTGGCCCGAGCACCTGTCGCTCCCCGACTTCGTCCCAGCAAATCGGAGATCGGCACTTCCTTCCGTAAAGCGCCTCGTAAGGAGCCATTTGGATGCTCGATTGGTAACTGTTGTTGTATACGAACTCTGCGAGCGGCAAGTGCGTGTCCCAACTAGTCTTCAAGTCTATCGCGTACAGACGTAGCATATCCTCCAGGATCTGATTCACTCTTTCTATCTGGCCATCGGTTTGCGGGTGGTACGCGGAGCTAAGGTTCAACTTAGTGCCCAGCGCCGCCTGTAGACTCGTCCAGAAACGTGATAAGAATCGCCCGTCTCTGTCCGAAATAATTATGGCAGGTACCTCGTGCAGTCTGACGATCTCGTCGAGATAAATCTGGGCTAACCGATCGACGCTCCATAATGCTTTAATAGCGATAAAATGAGCGAACTTGGTCAAACGATCGACAATGACACAAATCGCATCATTCTCCCGCGACGTCTTCGGAAGGCCCATGATAAAATCCATAGAGATGTCGTTCCACTTCCATACTGGAATGTCGAGGTTCTGTAGCTCTACGCCTGGTCTTTGATGCTCGGCCTTCACCCGTTGACAAGCCATACACTGTGAAACAAACGTTGCCACGTCTTTCTTCATTCCGTGCCACTAAAAGGTCGTACGCATGTCCTTATACATTTTGGTACTCCCGGGGTGCAACGAGTACTTTGCATAATGGGCCTCCGTCAGAATCTCCTTTCTAAGTTCAGCATGGTCCGGCACGCATATCCTCCCCTTCATCCGCGTCATTCTGCCCTCGTCCACCACAAAGTCGGTCGCCTTTCCCGTCGAAATCAGCTCGCGCATCTTCTTCAGGAATAGGCCGTCCTCCTGTGCGGTCTTTATTTTGTTGTGCAAGCTTGACTCAAGGTGCAATTGGGACAATCGCGCACCACGGTAACGGATTCGGAGTTCAATACCCATCTCTGCCAAGTCTCGCTGTATGTTACGGTTGATAGACAAGCACCCTGCAAACATTCTACTCAGAGCGTCCGCTACGACGTTACCCTTACCCGGCGTGTACTTGATAGTCAGATCGTAGTCTTTAATGAGTTCGAGCCAACGCCGCTGCCGTAAGTTCAGGTCCCGTTGAGTGAAGATGTATTTGAGGCTCTTGTGGTCCGTATAGATGCGGCAAGCTACACCATAAAGATAGTGCCGCCATAGCTTCAATGCGAACACAATAGCCGCTAACTCAAGGTCATGCGTAGGATAATTCTTCTCGTGTTGCTTCAATTGTCTCGAAGCAAACGAAATCACTTATCCCTTTGCATAAGCACGCATCCCAAACCCGTCCACGATGCATTGCTAAATATCTGAAACCCTTCCGGCCCGTCTGGAAGTGCAAGGATCGGCGCTGAGATGAGCCGTTTCTTTAACTCTTGGAAGCTCAATTCGTAGGCATCGTTCCACTCGAATGCGACTCCCTTCTGGGTGAGGCGAGTCAGAGGCAACGTAATTTTGGCAAAATCTTTCACGAATCTACGGTAGTAGCCCGCCAAGCCGAGAAAACTTCGGATGTTGCCTGCTGAGGTAGGCCGCTTCCATTCGACTATTGCTTCAATCTTCTTTGGGTCCATCGTGACGCCTTCAGCTGAAACAACGTGCCCAAGAAATGTCACGCTGTTCATCCAGAACTCGCACTTGCTTAGCTTGGCATAGAGTTGGTGTTCGCACAGAGTCTGTAGCACCGTCTTCAAGTGTTCCACGTGCTCGTCCTTGCTCTTCGAATATATAAGGATGTCATCGATGAATACAACGACAAATTTGTCTATGAACGGTCGGAACACCCGGTTCATTAGATCCATGAACGCGGCAGGAGCGTTGGTCAAGCCGAAGGGCATGACCAGAAATTCGTAGTGACCATATCGAGTTCGGAAGGCGAACTTCGGCATATCCTCGGACTTGATCTTCAATTGATGGTAGCCTGAGCGAAGATCAATCTTGGAAAATACCGTCGTCCCTTGCAGCTGGTCAAACAAATCGTCTATCCTCGGTAACGGGTACTTGTTTCGTACCGTGGCTTTGTTGAGTTCCCGATAATCGATGCACAGCCGCATCGATCCATCCTTCTTCCTTACAAACAACACTTGGGCACCCCACGGGGAGACACTAGGGCGAATATATCCGTGATCTAGTAACTCTTGTAGTTGTGCTTTCAGTTCCTTCAGCTCTGCCGGCGCCATTCGATAAGGTGCTTTGGATATCGGTCGGGTGTCCGGGAAGGTGTCGATGCTGAATTCTATCTCTCGGTCCGGCGGCATCCCTGGCAACTCGTCTAGGAACACATCAGGAAATTCTGCCACGACTTCGGTCTGGGCCGTGCTTGCAATCTTCGTTCTCGTGTCTCAAACTGATGCTAGGTACCCGCTGCACCCAGAATGCAACATACGCCTTGCCGAAATTGCCGATATCATCATTGTCGACTTTGATGCTGCTCCACACGAATAGGAGAACTCGGTTTTACCGGGAAGGCGGAACACAACTCTCTTCTCCGCGCACTCGATCATTGCGTGGCATGCATCCAACCAATCCATGCCGAGGATTATATCGTACTCCTTGACGTCGAGGACGATAACTTCCAAGGATAGATTCCTCCCTCCGATGCATATGTAACCATCCCTACAAATTTGAGTGGCAGACATATCTACTCCCGATGGAGTGCTAACGCTAAGATTCATATCTAAAAGTTGCATAGGTAGTTGATTCTCTTTTACAAAGTCGGCAGATATGAAACTATGCGTAGCACCCGAATCGAATAATACTCTAGCAGGCATATTTTTATAGAGTAGTATACCTGTCACGACAGTGTCGGACGCATAGGCTTCGTCCCGAGTCAGTGCGTAGACTCGGCCTTGCACCCCTTGGCGATTTTGTGGGTTCACGGGCACCGTGTTTGCGCCATGGGCGGGAGGCGCCCTGTTCTGGTTCTAGACGTCCCTTGGTGGATGTTGGTTCGCCCTTCCCATACGACAATCGACTGCCTTGTGACCTAGCTGGCCACACTTGAAGCATCCCCCTCGGCAATCGACCGCCAGATGTTCCATCTTCCCGTAGCGATGGCACCGTACGCCTGGGTGAGGCCTCCGATACTCGGACGTGTTCTGGCGCTTTGGCGCACCAGATCCTCCCACATCGTTAGGACGCTTGTTGAAGTTGTTGCGGATGCTTGATCCGCCCTTCTGCGACGCTCGACTGAAGACCCGTTCCATATCAAGGGCGGCGTTATATGATTTCCTGTACGTCTGGCATCTCTGGTTCATGACGTCCCGACGTAAATTTTCGTTCAGGCCTTGCTGGAAGCGCTCGCACCACGCCTCTGTGTTCGGCAGAAAAGCTCCGGCAAACTTTGCAAGCTTCGCAAACTTCGCATCGTAGTCTTCAACGGACAAGTTTTCTTGCTTCAAGGACATGAATTCCTCTTCCTTCTGTCGACGAAGGGCACGAGGGATGTATTGCTCGAGGAAGTTCCGTTTGACCGTCTCCTACGAGATCTTGGCGTTGGGGTTGGAC
Source organism: Iris pallida (assembly GCA_029216955.1). Classification (NCBI taxonomy): domain Eukaryota; kingdom Viridiplantae; phylum Streptophyta; class Magnoliopsida; order Asparagales; family Iridaceae; genus Iris; species Iris pallida. The sequence continues at coordinate 11,854,393 of JANAVB010035417.1, forward strand.
TCTTGGACTTCCTATTTTTTCGCCTCCCACCAGTCGTAGGCCCTCAAGTTGAGCTGCAACGCTGCGCACCCGACTTTCTTGGACCCCTTGATGTTGAGGAGAGTGAACAGACTATCAATCTTCACTAGCCACCCCATGACTTCGTCAGGCTCTACTCGACCGTTGAATTCAGGCGGGTTCATTTTCTTGAACTTGGTCATCTTGAGCAGGAAGGAGGAAGACACATGTTTTGTCTTTTCGGGTTGCACTTCTTTCTCGGACATGACGGTCGTCGAGTTCTGTTGCGTCGCTATGGTGCTTACGATCCGGGTCAGGGCGTCCATTTGCTTTTGTTGGGCGCTGACTTGGGCCTGAATCTATTCTTGCAGCTGTCGTTGTTGCGTCTCTGACTGGCGTTGTTGGAGTTCCATGAGGCGTAGTAGTCGCTCCATGGCAGATTCGCTAGGCGTCGCGCCTTCGGTGCTATCCGTGCTAATCAATGTGGGGACACCCAATCTTTCCGTCATTCCTACAAAATTGAGCAAACCCGTTAGTATTCTCAAAATATCTACGGGCTTATATGTATGGAATGATTATTTCAGGCCGCATATGTCGAAAAGCATAGTTTTTGAAAAATTACAACGGCATCATCTAAAGAAAGTATTTTGAAAGGTCCGAGGTGTGAACCGTGCTCTGATACCAACTTGTCACGCCCTGACTCGCCGAATCGGTCGCCATCGCCTTGACTCGATATAAATCGATCTCCACGGGTCGGGACGTGATGCCGTGCAAGTCTTTAATAGACTTGCACAAGGCAAGGATGTGCACAATTAGAAATTTTCTTTGTCTCGATGCGTTGAAATTAAACAGTGCAGAGAGTTGAAAACATAGTATAGAAAGAAATTTAGCTTTTCATTCATAAACTTGTAAAGTATGTGCAAGGTCATTTTTACATTACATATGCCGTTGCGGCTACATCTTGAAACACACAAAAGAAAAACTCCCGACAAGCTTGCCCTGAAATAATCCTTACCGTTCCATACATTCACGCCCCTTTATACATTTGAACAAAGCCTTCGATCTGAGTTGGGCTTCAAAATACTTCAAAATAGGAGAGCTTCGTGCCGCCTCCCATTCTTCAGCTTTCGGTCTAGTCTCGAGCTCCCGCAGCACGCTCGTTACCTGGAAAGTTGGGGGTTAGCACACTTGCTAGTGGATGGGACGAACCCACTCGTCTAAACCGACACTGCTTATTAAGGATTCTAGCATACGAAGTGGTCTTTCTATTTAGAACTATATGAATTGCAGTTTATTTCGAAGGCACATTTTATAAGATAACGCATAACAATTTCCATGCATTCTTACCACGGCCGTGCTCCTTTCCTGCATAAGATATACATGATACTTACCACCTGCACAAGACAATAGGTGAGCATGCAATCTATCCTATATACGGTCATTAGTGATATCGACACCACGAAGGACGATTATGTAGCCTTGCGACGCGCGCTCCAGTCCAGGTAGCGAGCCTAACTGGAGGTCTCGCAATGCCTCACGCCGAAGCACGATTTCCATAATTTCCTCCTAGGCCGATTCGGTCCCAGGGCCCCGGGTACCGTTTCGAGGAAAGCTCACCTTGTGCACAAGTCGTCATTAATCATGCGAATGTATGAACAGCTTAATATGTATGAAGTAAATTGCATAGCGTAACCATTATCAAATCACATAATCATTCCTACTCGCGCAAGGGTCCTTTCCCCCAAAATCGTACGTTCTGATTTAGCATCCCGTAGGCACCAAATTCTCCGAGACATGATGTACCGCCACCAAGGTTTTCATAGTTGTGTTTTGCATGGCATGAAATATATTCTATCTCTTTCTTAGAACTTTATCTTTTCTCTACTTAGTGTGAACCTATCGATTCAGAGTTAACTTTTCTAGGTTGATATATTATCCCGAGCCCTTAATCTTAGTGGCAAACATACATCCCGTTAGCATCATCGATTTGAACGTTAAACTTTAAGAATTTAGTTGACGGAAAGGAGTAGAAAAGAAGGGGCCGAAGAACCACCCACCTAAGGAGATTACGCCGAGAGTAGGAGAACGCTTCACGATGGTCAAGCGTCAGTTACACGAACTCCTGCAATGGTACGAGCATCGAATTAGAACCCTTCCTTCAATCTTTCCTTCGAAATTCCCAAAGACGCATTCAGAAATCGACACGAAAGCACACTATCAAATCTACGCAACAATTCATTCAGAAAGCCAAGAAAACCAATAAAACCAATGGCAGACGGGTTGCGTCGCTCCCTTTAGAGTTCCTTGTCCAAGATGCCACCTACCGCATCTAGGACTTATTCCAACAGTAGTCGATCCATTAGTTGGAACGGTACTCATATCACTCGTCCAAATCGATTTTATTGATGCCATAGTTTTTGTATACCAAACTCGTCACCGAGTCAGACTAGCCATCTATATTCCCGACCATGTCTAACTTGGCACGAGCCTATTACATAGTGCTTCGCCCCAACGGGAGCGGGGCACTACATCATGTGCTCCTTAAACACAAAGTCACTGAAGGCACATTTTTGAGATTTAGGGACCTAGCTAACCAACCTGACTAGCAACTAGCTTAATCCCTTGGGTAGAAACCTATTCTAGGATACCCTAATCTAGTAGGAATAGTTTTATCATTGGGATCTTGTCTAGTCCATATAGATTGAAATCCAATGTTCATCCAACCAACGACTGATGTCCAAATAAGAACCCATTAAGACCACAATCTTGATTTCTCAAATTTCGTTCCATTATGGAACCTTGTTTGAATTAGAATATTGAGAACGAGAATTCTGTATTGCACAGATTGTAGGCCCTCTAAGAGGCGAAGAGTTCTTCGATTTAGCAAGTGACTAGACTAGAGTAGCCCAATCTAGCAAATAAGTCAATGGTTCGTAAACTTTCTACCCGCATCATTGGAAACTCTCTACCGCTCTTGAGACTTCATATTTGCTCTCGATTATTCTTCCTTACCATCATGTCCTTCCTATTTCTGGAGCGACGAATGGTCATGCTTATTAGAGTTTATCAACATTTTTAGCTACTTGTGTAAGATTTTTTGCTTGTTAAATTTTGGGTTGCTTGATAGATACGAGAGGATTATAGATACCACATGTCCTAGATATTTTTGGAAGAGCTATTAGTCACTGGTTATAAGATTATAAGATTTTTAGCGACCTGTGTTCCAAAGGAGAAGTGTGACCTAAGGTGGGTAGAAGTCCTCGAGATTTCGTAAATACCAAATGACTAGAGCAGGCAATAAATATTTTTGAAGAATTAAATTGAGGAGATTAAGGTTAGAGTAGACTTTCTTTTGAATTCTAAGAAATAGTTGTGATATAGAATTTCGAGGACGAAATTATTTTTAAGGTGGGTAGATTTGTAGCTCCCCTTTCCGAAAATTTTAAAATATTTTATTATTATTTATTTTATTGGAATTGTGATTTTATCATTATTATTATTATTATTATTTTCAATGTTATTGTGATTACTATTATATAATATTATTTTATTATTGGTTTTATTATCTTCGTCAAAAATGTTATTATATTCATAATTATAAAAGAGGCCCTAATCTAGGAATATGTATTATTGGTAATTTAATTAGATTTATGGATATTATTATACCAACATTCATATGAATATATATATATATATATATATATATATATATATATATATATATATATATATATATATATATATATATATATATATATATGAAAATATAAAGGGATATATTTTGTGTAGATATATATATAATATATACGTGTTAAGGTGTATGTATATAAATATATGATATAAAATGTGTGCATGTATATATATATATCACCAAGTGTACATATATATATATATATATATATATATATATATATATATATATATATATATATATATATATATATATATATATATATATATATATATACACACATATATGTACACTTGGTGATATATATATATATTCACATACAATAATTCAGTTAATATCTCTATATACACTTATATATCCATATTCACACATTTTAAATATATATATATATATATATATATATATATATATATATATATATATATATATATATATATATATATATATATATATATATATTAGTTAACTATAAAAGAAAAAGCAAAAGAAAATGAAGAGGGAATAAATAGAGAAACAGTAGCTGACCCACAGCCAAGAAACCGGCCCAAACCGGGCCCAACACCCCCAACCTGAGAACACCCATGACCAATCAAAGTTTTGAGCACCAAGTCAATTTTATTTGTAGGATTTGTACTTTGTATATGAGGTGACGTGGTGCTGGTTTTCTACCATTCGTGAAGTATTGGATCATTGGCACTTGGCAGTTTTGTTCTCTTAACGTTTTTACCATACAAACCCTTAAATAGCAATTTTTACTTAGACCCTCAAGCAAGGTCCATAGCAAAAGAAGGGGAATAAGAGGCAGTGGCAGCCCAACCCGATAGTTGATTCCCCTCCGAACTCAGCAGTTCACATATTTCATATATATGCGCGCGATGAGAACAGGGTTCTCATCCAAAAACCCTAAACGAAATCCCTGCCACGCCACCTCTCCACAGTGGGCGACCTCCCCTGCGCGCGCGCCGCCCCCGGAGGTCGGCCGGAGTCGCCGCCCTAGGCCGTCACCGGCAGCGTGGCCGAGCGCGCAACAGGCGCGGATAGTAGCAGCGCGCAGTAGCAGCGACCCATCTTCGCAGCAAGGGTTCTCGACGCACGCTCGACCTTTTCACGATTCGTTTCTTCGGGTATGTCCCTAACATATACGAGTTTAATTTATTTCAAATAGTTTATTTTAATTCGACATATGTGCGATGAGAAACGAGTTTCAAAATCGAGAAAAAACTCGATTTACTGGATTTAGAAACTGTCCCAAAATCCAAAGTTGGCGGTCAATTTACGACCAGGATATTACGAAACTTGGAAAAGCTCTTGGACAGCCTGGTAGAAAACCTAACCGAGATTGAGACCCCACTTTTAGTTTATTTTTTAGTGAATTAAATTCTGTTTAAAACCAATTTGAAAATCGGAAAAAAAACTGAGAAAACTGTTTTCGAAAATTAGAAATCCTTCCACGCGACGTGCATCCCGCCATTTCGGACAACGTGGTCGCACACCGTAAGTATCGAAAGGTGTGTAACAGCTTCATGGTCGTGTGGGCTTTGACGAAATTCAAATTGGTCGCGTGTGCGCGACGAATTTGATGCGTATCCGTCAAAATTTACCGTATCGTGCACTTTGCAAATTTCACAATTACTTTGTGTACGCTCGTCAGATCGAGACGAAACTTGCGCCAACAGAACCGTATCATTTTTTTGGTCCTGTATGCCAAGTTTGGTCCAATTCTGAGACAGTTGATAAAATCGTCGTTTTGCGGGTCCCACGGTCCCACTCAACGGGCGATTTTGTGCACGGCCCGCCGGAATCCAACTTTGGACATACAGTTGGGTTCATATCGGAAAACCGGATCCGTAGACATGTAGTTTGACGACTTTAGAGTCCATTGACTCTGGCACGCTTTTCGGTGCAAAGCGGGTCCAACGGCGGACACCATTTTTGCTCAAAATTACCGTTTTACCCCTGCATCCAGAATTGGACTTAAGGACAGGCAATTCTAGCTAATTTGACTATTCGGAGAACGTCGGTACTGTTTATTTCAGCATCCGAAGACTTCTACATGTGTCGACTGATTGTGGCTCAGTGAGTGGTATGGTATTATTGGTTTCTCCAGCTAAGGACCTCAGGCAAGTGCACTTTCTGATTGCTTTCTGATTCATAGTAGTCTTTTCATTTCATGTCTATATATATATCTTGTTGCTTATTGACACGCTCGTCACACGGAGTAGTCGGGAGGGGAAATATCTTAGTAAACATGTGGACTACCCAGAATTATCCCAGTATCTCTCGTGAATGATAGCCGCTGCACACGACACGTGCAGTGAGCCTGATTTACCCCATAGTCGTTCACATATCGAAACAGATATTTCACACCACTTAGATAGATGTTTTTTATTAGTTTTTCCTTATTTATTTATCTATCGTGCTATGTCATCAGTTATCTTCCAGTTTTTATTTCTCATATGTTATTTTCATGTCTTGTTAATTCTATTATGTTTTTGCATTATCGTCGATTTGTGTACTTGTTCCATTCCTGACTGGAAACCATTATTTTTCAGGTTTAGCCGCGATCACTCTTAGCACTGGAAAGACATGGGTATGCTGATGACAACCTAGAAATAGATAGCAGTGGTTTCATCTTTCATTAATTGTAAAACTTTGTATTTTCCTTTAAATATAAATGCTGTAACTGTTGTAATAAAATTAGAAATGTGAATGAGCAGCAATTGTGATATTATGAGCATTTATTTCTTGCGGGCTTGACAGCGTTCTACCGCCGACTCTGCGGCGTAGGCTGGCTTGGACACGTCTCGTATCCGAAAAGCGGGTGCGGGTCGTGACAGGCAATGAATATGACCGGATTGGATTGTACAGTTATATCCTATTGATACGATATGGCTTATCCCCGTGTGTGTGAGGGGTAAGCTAACATAGTCATTATACTATTTTGGATGTGGTCATACTCATTACACTACTCCCCCAGTACCTAACGGTTAAACAGTCAATGCTCTCGGAGAGAGTTCCGTGTTGCCTCGTGGTTTAAATTTGCTGTAAAACTATTACTAAATAATTGTAAACTACCACAAACTGTACTTGCCTTGTTTATGACTGGAGTGAGATGTCGGTACCGGGAAGAAACTCAAGTTCGTCCTTGAAAATCCTACAGTTTGAGAATCCTGTCTTAGAACCAAAAATTGATACCATCTCTAGGTGTGCTAGTTTCAATTTCTAGAAATTTTGTCCTAGTCCAGTTTTATGTTATTAATAAGAACTACCAAAACACATCTATCGATGCAATTTACTAGTTTATAAAATTACGAAAGAACAATCAATTTCTCTTTTATTGGGAAAAATTGCACTTTTTCGATTAATTAGCAAAACTTTATGTTTTGTAATATTATATAATGAACTAAGGTTTTTCTTTTAGATGAGAAAACGTGAATTTGTTAAATTGCAAACTTGTAATTTTTAATGTGAGAAAATATTAATTAATTTTTCATTTCAAAAATAAATAGTCATTTTATTATTCTACGTGTTTAAACTAATAAACCAAAAAAAGAAAGACAAAAAGTTACGCTACATTATTACAGGACCGCAGAAAATAAAGAGAAATATTGGGTGTAGGAGCGTAAAAAGTGCTTCAAAGAAAGAGTCATCCCATTCATAAGTGATCGGTTTTTACACCAAGCAGAGCGGGTAATCTCTTTTACGCCCAAATCTAAGCTAATCAATTTACGCCTAAGCAGGCTAATCATTTTACGCTTGGGTCTACACCTATGATTTTACGCCAAGGACAGAGCAGCCTCTTTTACGCTGGACAAAGCTGTCAAATCTCGCATTTAATGCAAACTCTGACATGAAGGTATTAATGATGACATTTACTACAGAATTCAATGGAATTTGTCTTATACAAAGACCATTGTTGTCGTTTATGGGGATCGAGCTACTTTACGCTCACTGTATGATTTCTTTTACGCACGGAGTTTTTCATGAGTTCTTACGCTCATAAAACAATGTGTGCGTAAAGTCTATTTGAGCCATTTTACGCTCAAGGTTATTCAATAACCACTTTACGCGGGAAACCTATGACAGAGCTATTTTACGCTCATCTTTCTGTTTTACGCCCAGAGGATGTTGGAGCTATTTTTACGCCCTATTCTTTCTGGCCAGTTTGGAACGTGGTTTGCCTACATGGCCTTTATGCCACATATTTCGAAGAACGTGTGTACATGTATCCTATTCTTACTGAAATGATGGGACGCGTGTCAACATATGCAAAGGATAACTCTGATCATGGGTGGCAGTTGTTAGCGTAAAGACAGACTTTGATGCTCTTTTATGCACAGAAGCCCCAGTCTATAAATAGACTCATTTTTCTCAAAGACAAAAAGACACAGGGAGAACAAGAGAGAATAGAGAGATCAGGATTTCGAGATTTTGATTCTCCGGAGCATTCTTCTTCAACTTTTCTTTCAGAACAGAGTGAAGCAAAGCAGGAAAGCATTCGGCCTCGCCATCAGTACCCAAGTGCGTCGATACCTTTCTGGTGACTTAGTTCTTCCAAAGTTGTTCTACTTCAAGCAGTAATCTTCATCATCATCATATGGTCCATGGAACAAAGTGATCATTTACAAGATCAGACTTCCATAGCAATACTTTTCCAGAATCAAATTTGTACTTCTTGTACTTTTTCTCGTTTTATTTTCAAAATCCAACCTTTGTTTGGCAATTTTGTTAAGTGAAACAAAATGGCAACTCTGCTGGGGACTACCTTCTCCTCTGACGAGGAGGTGATTGCTCAATGTAATGTCCTGAATTCGTGATACGTATTTAGAGTACGTATGCGTATTTTGGACCCATATTTTATTTTTGTCATGATTAGTTATCTTGGTTTATTTTGCATTGGCTTGGTTTTATTGGCATGAACAGTTCAATTGGTTTAATGGTCTATTGATTTATTTTTGGATTAGTGAGGCTGGTTTATTTCATGATTCATTTGGTTTAAATTGCTAGAGAGAAAGTTTATTGGCCTTGACTTGGTTTACCTTGGTTTATTTTGGCTTGGTCTATTTTGGGTTTTCATGGAGAACCAACCCCACCCCTATTTATAAATATCAACTTCTCTCTCTCTCCTCATTATTTTCTTCATCTTCTTCCTCAAGCTTCTTCCTCTCCACCACCACCACCCACCTAGGCAAGTGCATCTTGCTATCACTTGAGGGCTACATTTTATTTGTCCAATAGCTTTATTAGCTCATTTTGAGCAACATTAGAACTTGGGTTTTCTCCATTTGGAGCTTGGAATTTTGTAGATCTAGGGTTGAAGTATTTTCGAATTTTGGTGGATTTGATCTATGAAACTTGTTCATTTTCATGTTTTGATTGTTCCATGTTGAAGAGAATTGAATTTTACACAAGTTAGACCCTTGCAAAGTTGGATTTGGACTTAATTTGACCTAGTTATGGTCTTTTGAAGTTTTGAATTTCCATGGCCATTTGCTCTCAGCTTTGGAGAAGATGACCTTCTGTCCCGGGCGCAATCCAGTCAGCCCAGCGCTCCTTAGCCTGGCGCAATTCAGCTTGCCCAGCCCTGCGCTCTTTAGCGCTGGCGCAATTCATCCAGCTAGCCCAGTGCCTCTTGGTGCTGGCGCAATCCATCGCAGCGCAGTCCAGTGCTGACGCAATCCATTGCTGCGCAGTTCACCGACTGCGCAACCCAATGCTGCATAATCCATTGTTGCGCAGTTTATTCTTTGCGCAGTTCAGCCCTGCGCAATCTAGCCCCTGCGCAATCCATTTTCCTGCACGCTTGACCCAGCGCAGTCCAGCCCCTGCGCGATCCAACTCTCGCGCAGTTCATTCCTTGCGCACTCTAACCCATGCGCAATCCATTGTCCATGTTGATTTTGTTTTAATCCTCTAGGCTTGGCTTCTCTTCAATGGATTGGAGTTTTGAGATCTTGTTTCACATGACACGACTGCTTGACCCCAACACGACCTGGCACGGTTTTTGATGAATTGCTTATGACTAATATGGTTCTGATTTCTGTGATTTATGATCCGGGTACTTTCTGATCTTCTTGATAGTGACCCGATGGGATGCACACTTGACTTGTAACCGGTGATTCATATTAGTCCTGTATATGGATATTTTATTAGATATTTTACGCCCATTTTATATCCTTACGCCTTTTGTCATGAACTTGATAATCACGAATTTATTTAATATGTTTGGAATGATAACTTGACATGATTGGCTTGACATGATAGTGGCCCGTCGTGGCGCACTCCTGACTAGTATACTTGACCGGATAACCTGACATCTTATATCTCGATAAGCCGTTGCGGCGGCTACTTGACATGACATGACCTGTATAATGACTTGACACCGTGGGCGATTGTGCTTGTATAAATGAACCAGTCTTGTCTCGCATCATTTCTAGGGCATGGACCCCTGAGTACCACGGTCAGGGGTACATATTGAAATAAACTAAGGTTAATAACTAGAATAATCTACTAGTCATGAAGAGATGTTCCCCAGTTACAGGCGACCCCGTTATTCCGGCCGCAAATGTTTGGACTTGTAGCCTGCCGACGAGTAGGGCACATTTCCAGCCCACTGTCATGTGGGGCACTCTCGATTGTCACTTTAATGATTAAACTCTATTGTCTTGCACTCTCCTTCCATTGACACTTTAATGATTGAACTCTCTGGATTGTCACTATAATGATTGCCTGGATAACCTGGGTAGCTGCAGGGCCTGTGACTACTTGGAGCATCTCATTGCATCTTGCTAGTAACTAGGATTGTGATAACCCTAGTTAGTTAATGTAGAAAGCCGTAGGCAATGATTGGCCGTGATTGATTGGATGGAGTCTAGTCCAGTATGGTATTATCTAGAAGTGATCGACTGCAAGATTGTACCAGCATGATTGAATGATTGTCACTCCAGATTGTCACTATAATGCTTGAACACTATCGTCACTCCAGATTGTACTATCCTGATTGTACCCTTCATTGTCACTTTCATCATTGTCTTCCTTTCATATATATTGTCCAGCTATATTTTATTTAACGTGATGCTTCTCTTAATTATTTTCTCTGATTGGGACAAGTGCATTGGTAGTGCTCGAACCCCAATCTGTGTTACTTATTGTTTTCTTACATGTTGAATGCTAATGATTTGTTGGTTTTAGTCCTAAGTGAAGCCTCCTTTGTGGCACTTGCTCTTTCTGGGGTCTGACCCAGCTGGTTTTGTATGACCAGATACCGGAGCAGCACCAAAGGATCTCCCTGCTTTCCAGTCCGATGGTGGTCACCAGGCGTAACCAGGGCATTGAGTGGGTTTCTTTTGTTCTCCCACTGTAATATTGTAAATTATTCTTTTGAGGCGTTTAGCCGACGAGCAAGTGTTAGCTCGATTGTACTTACTTACTGTCTGCCTACGAGCTGTAACATGATTGACAAGCCCCGGGGGTTGATCATGTATGACTGAACTCTTGCTAGTCCTTACATTTTGTACGACTAGCTTCATGATCATCTGATATGTAATATTTGGGACGCCTTATATTTATGTATTTGATGCTCTGACATCTTGTAATTATTATTAGTTGGTTGAGATTGAGACAATAGGCTATTTTATGACCTTAAGAGACTGATGGCTTGTAGATAAACCCTCACATATCTAGACAGCCGTGACCGTATGGTGAGATGGATTCTATTTCATCATACGTAGCTGGCTATGTCCGCCCCGGCTCTCCAGTATTCTGGTTCTGGGGCGTGACATGGTTTAAGTGGTGGCCCATGCAGGTCTTGTCAATCAAGATGTGTGAGGGTTTACCAGATAGATGTCTCAATCTGTACTCTCCTTTGATCTCCACTCGTATCTTCATATCTCCTTGAATTCCTGACTTGATAACATGCTTGTATCATTGATCTATCCTGGTCCTTCCTTAATATCCCTGATGTCATTGCTTCAGTGGCATCGTTCATGTTGATCAGCCAGAAGAAGTTCGACCGGCAGCCCAGCAACAGCAAGAAGATCAAGATCAGTCCTCAGCAGCAGCCTCCCGAGCCGTGCCACCTGGAGAACCAGTACCACCAGTTCAGCCCGTTCAACTTGCAGAGCCGGATGATGGCACCTTGGTAGGTCTCATCAGGACCTTGATAGCTTCCCAGGATCGTCGAGGAGACGCCTTGCACCAGGCAGTAGCAGATGCTTTGACCAGAGGCGGTCATCCAGGGAACAGTGCGGTCAACAGTTTCAAGCGCCTGAACCCTCCATTCTTCGATGGCAGCGAGGATGCCATTGCTGCCGATGCTTGGCTACAGGATACAGAGGTGATTCTTGAAGCCGCGAAGACTCCAGAAGACGAGAAGGTGGCTGTGGTGCGCCTACAGTTATTAGATCTGGCCCGCAGTTGGTGGGCTGCACAAGCAGTGGGATTGGCAACGCCTGTCTCCTGGGCAGTGTTCAGCGAGAAGTTCCAGACCAAGTATTATGATGCAGTAGCTCGATATGACTTGCAGACCAGGTTCGCCAATCTGAAGCAAGGAGGCAGAACGGTCGACGATTATGCGGCCGAGTTTTCCAGACTCAGTCGGTTTGCTCCCACCTTGGTGGTAACCGAGTTTGACAGAGCACAGAGGTTCCAGCAGGGACTTCACCTAGAGATCATATTGGCAGTAGAGCAGTTCGAGCATCAGACCTATGATGCGGTATTGCGAGCAGCAAGGAGGCACGAGTATACCTCCCAGAGAATAGTGGACAGGACCGGAGGTCGGAAGCGGTCTCACAGCCAGGTGACCCAGTCTTCAGCACCAGCCCCGGCAGCCAGGGCTTTGACTATTGGAGCTCCGAGGCGAGCAGATTCAATTACGTCGGACCAGCACTCAACCCTGACGTACTCTCCGCCGAAACAGAAGCAGCGCAGTCTTCCACAGTGGGCTGTTCTTATTGTGGGAAGCCTGGACACGTGGTAGCAGAGTGTCGCAAGGCGTTGGGATTGTGTTTATTGTGTGGAGCACCGGACCATAGGGTGGAGTCCTGCCCTTTCAGAGTTGATTCAGCATCGATAGTATCTAGTCCCTCGGTTAGGGGACCAGCACCAGCACCAGCTCCAGTTCATCAACCACAGCAGTTCCCGTACCCGAGGCCATTGCCGACTCAGGCCCAGACTTTCCAGCAACAGAACCCGCGACAGTTTGCCCTAGCCCAGGCTCAGGTTCAGAATCGGCCGAGAGGTATATGTGTCCTCTCATCTTGCTTTTCTACCGTCATTATGCGGGGTGCATGACATATTTCATGTATCCTGATTGTGACGGAACATCCCGGACCCGAGCCATATCCTAGATCATTCGAAAAGGTTGGTACCAATAACTGTAACTTTTGTATGAGGATAGGCCCGTGTCCATGTTTGACCAAAGAGAGAGACCTTAAGCGCAAGACTATCAGTTCAGTCCGTGTTGCTTAGAGTTATCCCTCTTTGGGAGAGTCAGACTTGTGAGCATGAGGATGATATCTGGTCAGGTCATCCCGGCTGGTTTGATTCGTAAGGTGTAATATCTTCCTTATGTCTTACGCTTCGAATCCTTGCTTGCATGAATGATTGTATGATTGATTGGTAGTAGTAGATTGTCTATGATAGAATAGCTTTCCCTTACATCTCTAGCCTCTTGATTAAATTCCGAGGACGGAATTCTTTTAAGGTGGGTAGGATGTAATGTCCTGAATTCGTGATACGTATTTAGAGTACGTATGCGTATTTTGGACCCATATTTTATTTTTGTCATGATTAGTTATCTTGGTTTATTTTGCATTGGCTTAGTTTTATTGGCATGAACAGTTCAATTGGTTTAATGGTCTATTGATTTATTTTTGGATTAGTGAGGCTGGTTTATTTCATGATTCATTTGGTTTAAATTGCTAGAGAGAAAGTTTATTGGCCTTGACTTGGTTTACCTTGGTTTATTTTGGCTTGGTCTATTTTGGGTTGTCATGGAGAACCAACCCCACCCCTATTTATAAATATCAACTTCTCTCTCTCTCCTCATTATTTTCTTCATCTTCTTCCTCAAGCTTCTTCCTCTCCACCACCACCACCCACCTAGGCAAGTGCATCTTGCTATCACTTGAGGGCTACATTTTATTTGTCCAATAGCTTTATTAGCTCATTTTGAGCAACATTAGAACTTGGGTTTTCTCCATTTGGAGCTTGGAATTTTGTAGATCTAGGGTTGAAGTATTTTCGAATTTTGGTGGATTTGATCTATGAAACTTGTTCATTTTCATGTTTTGATTGTTCCATGTTGAAGAGAATTGAATTTTACACAAGTTAGACCCTTGCAAAGTTGGATTTGGACTTAATTTGACCTAGTTATGGTCTTTTGAAGTTTTGAATTTCCATGGCCATTTGCTCTCAGCTTTGGAGAAGATGACCTTCTGTCCCGGGCGCAATCCAGTCAGCCCAGCGCTCCTTAGCCTGGCGCAATTCAGCTTGCCCAGCCCTGCGCTCTTTAGCGCTGGCGCAATTCATCCAGCTAGCCCAGTGCCTCTTGGTGCTGGCGCAATCCATCGCAGCGCAGTCCAGTGCTGGCGCAATCCATTGCTGCGCAGTTCACCGACTGCGCAACCCATTGCTGCACAATCCATTGTTGCGCAGTTTATTCTTTGCGCAGTTCAGCCCTGCGCAATCTAGCCCCTGCGTAATCCATTTTCCTGCACGCTTGACCCAGCGCAGTCCAGCCCCTGCGCGATCCAACCCTCGCGCAGTTCATTCCTTGCGCACTCTAACCCATGCGCAATCCATTGTCCATGTTGATTTTGTTTTAATCCTCTAGGCTTGGCTTCTCTTCAATGGATTGGAGTTTTGAGATCTTGTTTCACATGACACGACTGCTTGACCCCAACACGACCTGGCACGGTTTTTGATGAATTGCTTATGACTAATATGGTTCTGATTTCTGTGATTTATGATCCGGGTACTTTCTGATCTTCTTGATAGTGACCCGATGGGATGCACACTTGACTTGTAACCGGTGATTCATATTAGTCCTGTATATGGATATTTTATTAGATATTTTACGCCCATTTTATATCCTTACGCCTTTTGTCATGAACTTGATAATCACGAATTTATTTAATATGTTTGGAATGATAACTTGACATGATTGGCTTGACATGATAGTGGCCCGTCGTGGCGCACTCCTGACTAGTATACTTGACCGGATAACCTGACATCTTATATCTCGATAAGCCGTTGCGGCGGCTACTTGACATGACATGACCTGTATAATGACTTGACACCGTGGACGATTGTGCTTGTATAAATGAACCAGTCTTGTCTCGCATCATTTCTAGGGCATGGACCCCTGAGTACCACGGTCAGGGGTACATATTGAAATAAACTAAGGTTAATAACTAGAATAATCTACTAGTCATGAAGAGATGTTCCCCAGTTACAGGCGACCCCGTTATTCCGGCCGCAAATGTTTGGACTTGTAGCCTGCCGACGAGTAGGGCACATTTCCAGCCCACTGTCATGTGGGACACTCTCGATTGTCACTTTAATGATTAAACTCTATTGTCTTGCACTCTCCTTCCATTGACACTTTAATGATTGAACTCTCTGGATTGTCACTATAATGATTGCCTGGATAACCTGGGTAGCTGCAGGGCCTGTGACTACTTGGAGCATCTCATTGCATCTTGCTAGTAACTAGGATTGTGATAACCCTAGTTAGTTAATGTAGAAAGCCGTAGGCAATGATTGGCCGTGATTGATTGGATGGAGTCTAGTCCAGTATGGTATTGTCTAGAAGTGATCGACTGCAAGATTGTACCAGCATGATTGA
This sequence comes from Iris pallida, assembly GCA_029216955.1. NCBI lineage: Eukaryota > Viridiplantae > Streptophyta > Magnoliopsida > Asparagales > Iridaceae > Iris > Iris pallida. Next base: position 11,869,929 of record JANAVB010035417.1, read on the forward strand.
ATGATTGTCACTCCAGATTGTCACTATAATGCTTGAACACTATCGTCACTCCAGATTGTACTATCCTGATTGTACCCTTCATTGTCACTTTCATCATTGTCTTCCTTTCATATATATTGTCCAGCTATATTTTATTTAACGTGATGCTTCTCTTAATTATTTTCTCTGATTGGGACAAGTGCATTGGTAGTGCTCGAACCCCAATCTGTGTTACTTATTGTTTTCTTACATGTTGAATGCTAATGATTTGTTGGTTTTAGTCCTAAGTGAAGCCTCCTTTGTGGCACTTGCTCTTTCTGGGGTCTGACCCAGCTGGTTTTGTATGACCAGATACCGGAGCAGCACCAAAGGATCTCCCTGCTTTCCAGCCCGATGGTGGTCACCAGGCGTAACCAGGGCATTGAGTGGGTTTCTTTTGTTCTCCCACTGTAATATTGTAAATTATTCTTTTGAGGCGTTTAGCCGACGAGCAAGTGTTAGCTCGATTGTACTTACTTACTGTCTGCCTACGAGCTGTAACATGATTGACAAGCCCCGGGGGTTGATCATGTATGACTGAACTCTTGCTAGTCCTTACATTTTGTACGACTAGCTTCATGATCATCTGATATGTAATATTTGGGACGCCTTATATTTATGTATTTGATGCTCTGACATCTTGTAATTATTATTAGTTGGTTGAGAATGAGACAATAGGCTATTTTATGACCTTAAGAGACTGATGGCTTGTAGATAAACCCTCACATATCTAGACAGCCGTGACCGTATGGTGAGATGGATTCTATTTCATCATACGTAGCTGGCTATGTCCGCCCCGGCTCTCCAGTATTCTGGTTCTGGGGCGTGACACTCAATATGATGATGTTTCGGTCGGTTTGACCAAGAAGACTCTGGTTGTGCACTTCGACCAGAATGCCTATGAAGAAATGCTCCGAACTGGGGGTGGTTCTCGCTACTCCAATGTTCAAAAGTCTCGCAAAGCACGAAAAGTTTGGATTCCCAAATCCAAAGTAGTTTCTGATCTCTCTGTGACTTCTGATGACAAGGGAATTCTTTCCACTCCTGTCGTAGGGGCTCCCGTTCGTAACGAGACAGTCCTTACTTCAGAGTTGCACTCAAAGTGTGATGATTTATCTCCCGTTTGTAACGGTGATGATAATCAGGTTTCACGCCCACTGCGTAAGAATCAAGTTTTACGCTCAGTGGGTAAAAACCAAGTTTTACGCTCAAGGCATAAGAATGAGTCTCCCATTTGTAATGTGGCAGATTCTAATGCTTCTGAGTGTAAAAATAAGTCTTTCGTCTGTGACGTGGTAGGCCCAAATAAATTACGCTCCTCGCGTAAAGCAAAATCTCCCGTCTGTGATGTGGTAGATAATCAATTTTCATGCTCCACGCGTAAAGGTAAGTCTCCTGTCTTTGACAGTGTAGATAAAAATCATAACGATGTTTGCACATCTAATATGAATGTACCTAAACGTATGCAGCGTAAAAATATCGTTGGTAAAACTTCTGTCCGACACCAACAACCTTCTTATACTGCTTTACGCAAAGTGCCAAACTTGCAAATCACGCGCCATGAAAATGGAGTCCTTCGTGCTAAATCTCAAGATTTACGCACACAACTCCAAACGCGTAAAAATGTACAGTTTGGTTCTGCGAATGAAGCCAGTTATCTTTTTTATACACAAGGGACTAAACGTTTTTCTACCCCAAATGTAATAAAGAAGAATACTCCATCTGTTCCTTCTGATTTATGTGAATTGCTAATGCAAAAACGTAAGAACAGACAATCTCCGGTGACATTCCCCCAAGATAAACATCATTATGAATATCACCAGGTTGTGATCAACTGTTGTTGCTCGGCTTCAAGACGATCAGTTTTTGATCGTTTAAGATTTAACTCGCTTCAACATCAAGCTGAAAACCATGAAGATGAGCTGTCATATGCATCAGTCAACATGGCATCTCATACTAACAGAGGACGGCGACCGAGACGGAACATGTCCCAAACTCCAGGTCAACAATAGTTCAACAGACTTCTTGATTCCTTTGAAGGAGTATATAAGAATACTCGATCAAGAAGACAAAGGCAATTGCAGACTTCTGATTCAGAAGCTGGGGGTACTCAATCTTTTGAGTCTGATACCGATAGTGTGGATTCATACTTCTATACTAATCCCTCTATATCTTCAAGAGAGGTTGAATCCTACGCTGTTGGAGATGAACCAAAGACGTCATCTGCTAATACGGAACAACGTCTCACTGCCGTAGAGCAATCATTGAAAGACATGCTCAACATGGTACAAAGCATGCATCAAATAATTTTGAATCAGCAAACTGCTCAACCTACAGTAATAACTCCGGTACCAGTAGCGGCACAAACTCAAGATAGTCAAGGGGCTGATATACCTTCAAATATTTAAGAGCCTGCTGTTAATCAAAATTCTGCATCTTCAGATCCCATCATTCCAGAAGATGTACCACCTCCAGTGGGGGTTACGGTACATCCAACGACTATTCAATCAAATGTGCTTCCTCAAACCAGTGAAGCCATTCAAGCAGTGCGTGAACTCAAAGCACAGTTTAAAGTTTTGAGGCACAAAGATCAGCTCCAGAGGTTAGGGATTAAGCAACCTTATCCTCCTCATTGGAATGAGGTACCCTTTCCACCGAAGTTCAAACCACAATCCATGGTTTTATTCGATGGAAAAGCATCTCCTAGTCAATATATCAATTACTTTGATATTATGACTGTACACTTGCAGAAAAATGATGCTCTTCTCACTCGAGTGTTCATCGGGTGTCTGACGGGTTCAGCTTACGATTGGTATCGTAGCTTACCCGATAACTCTATTTCGTCTTTTGACGAATTCAAGGCAATATTTCTCTCCCGCTTCTATGAAGGAGGTATGGACATGAACATGTCCTCCTTAATAGAAATCAAATAAAAGGAGGAAGAAGATACTCGGACGTTCATTGAACGTTTCCGACAGGCTACTCTCAAGATGCCTCCTGGTATGCCAGATTCAACGTTGATTGATACATGCAAGATGAATCTGCGACCATCTATTGCTGTCTTCACAGGTTCCCAATTCACGTATTGGGCTTCATTTATCATAGCAGCAGTTTCTGCCGAGACCAATGGTAGATTGGCTCGGGAACACGGGATGATTTTCGCTTCAGAAGATAAAGGAAAGAAAAGTAATCCTGGTAATAATCCTGGCAATCGTAATGTGAAAGGAAAAGATACTCTTATGGTCAATCTCTCCAAGAACAAAACGACGCCAAACAATCAGGAATCTTCCAGGCCAAAGGAAGAATACTCTTTTGACGAAAGTAATATCCCAGGGATATTTCAGTGTCTGGTGAAAAGTGGCAAACTTCAGATTCCAGAGCCAAAAAGGCCTAATAAGGTGAATCTGACTGACAATCCCAAATATTGTATCTATCATAGATACATTAATCATCCTACCAGTGCTTGCTATGTCTTGAAAAAGAAGATCCAAGACTTGATAAATGGTGGCGCTATCGCTTTAACCAATGTTGACCATACGGTTACAACCAACATGGTTTCTCTTCAGTTCGGGGATTTTCCTCCATAGCAAGTCCCAGATGGAATTATCCCAATTCCGAAGGAGACTATGAAGATCGTGAATATCCTGCCCGCCAGGGAAGAAAATACAGGATTACTGCCGCTCACATTGAAGAATGGTGAAATCATGTGGGTACATCCTGACTTAATACCTGAGTTGGAAAATGAAGGTAAAACTTTAAAATCCAAGAAAGGTAAGAAAGTCAAAACCTGCAACATGATTTCTCATGTTATTACAAATCCTGATGACTTGGATCATCTATGGGATGGCCTTCCTCTAGAAGATAGACTGAAAGGACTAAACATCTGTCCTCCAAGTCTAGCTCCTCCTACCAAGCTTAAGCTTACTCATCAGCAGTAGCTAGCTATGAATAGTGTTCCTTTATACCGGGCACAACAAGTCTTTGCTGCTTATGAAAAAGCTCCAATAGGGATTTCTCCTCGTATCCCGAATCCTTCTCCTCCCTTAACTACAGAGACGTCTATGCTTCATTCTCCTGTAGTTACAGAGGTTTCTTGTCACGACCCGCTCCCGAATAATCGGACACGAGTCGGACACGCCCAGCCTTCATTGCTAGACACAATGAAGTAAGCTGTATCAACTAGGAAAAGCTAACCAGATAAACATGAAAGATAGAGAATCACAGCATCTATAAAAGGTGTCCCAACCAGAAAGAGATACAATATCTGAAATTATTACAATTCCACTATAAAAGTCTACTAGTCTCAATACATGAAAGATAAATGGAACTAAATGAAATCCTAGGCCTCTGCAGCCTCTATGTCACAAGCAGCTCCAGCTGGCTCAAGGAAAGCAGTATCCTGCCCATAATATGTGTCACACAAAGCCTCCATCTCACCTATCATAACATATCCAGTCAGGAGCGGAGCAAGTACAATTCTAGGTAATGAACAAGACATCATGAAATAAAAGTATAAGTGAACATGGAAAGTACAGGAAAATACAAGTGAATAAGTACATGAAGAACAGGGTAAAGTACATGAAAGATACATGGTATGTAAGAACATGAAAGAACATGATATGTAAGCACCTGAAAGAACATGATATCACAGGAAATAAGTACAAGGTAATCTCCTGAACATATGTGTAATGCATTTGAAATATAACTAAATATGTGACCGGCTAGGGTAAGAACCTGAAAGCACCTGAAAGCACCTGAAAGCACATGAATGGTGACTTAGGACCCGCGTGCACGATGCGGGGTCTAAGCTAAAACACACCTGAGTTGTTACTTGGGATTGGTCACATAGATAGTATATTTCCCCTTCCCAGATACAAGTAATAAGCACAAGAGAACAAGAGTACCAGAAAGAACATGACGTGTTGCAATTGTGTCACTCAAGAAAGTACAGGATAAAATAAAATGCACAAGACCATAGAATGTACTTGCCTGGCTCCAGCAATATGGTAGGCAATCTAGCTGGATGTTCTCCTGTTAACAATAGTGATGTACAGTTGGTTAATAAACTATGCTAGTTGCTTCTAGGTTAATAACTAAATCTTTATCTTGATTCTGCCCAAATAAGATAGTCTTATTTGGAGGTTCACAAGTTACATTACACTAGTTTAATTACTAACTACCTGTTTTCTTGGAAAAACAAATGTTAAACACAACCCTTGGTTTTACGTGTTTAACACTAAGAGTTTCTATAAGTTTATAATTCAAAAACTCATTATATATATAGAGTTAGCATTTGCAACTTTTCATATATATAAAAGTGGTTTGTTTTATAAACTTGGTTTTAAAAGTTATTTAAGTAAAGAGTTAACTAAACAGCAGTAATTAAGGAAAAGTTAACTAATTGTTTTTAGTTATAAAATTGGTTTAAGAGGATGTTTCCATCAACTCACAATAATGGGAAAAACATTTATTATTTATTTGAAAAAAGGTTTTACAAAATTAAACTACAGACAGTCCTGCCCCAAAGGCAAAGTCCACAGGCCAGCCCACAGCCACTCGGCCCACTTACCCAAAACCAAGGATCAGTTCAGACCCAACTTCTAACCAGCCCAACAACTACAACAACATATAAGCCCGGCCCAACATGGCCCAGCCAAACCAGCCCACCCACAATTAATTACAGTCATCCAGCTATAATTAATAAAATAATATTACAACACATACAGTATGGCCCAGCCCATACTTCAGCCCACAAAGAATATACAGAAAGCCTACTGAATAAACACCAACTCGGCCCATCAAATAAAAGCCACAAACTGCCAAAGTCCACCGCCAGTCAGGCCCGAAGTCCAAGGCCAGTCACGTCAGGTCAGAAAAGTCACATCATCTCCTTGGTGTCCAACACGCACGTCGAACACGGGAAAGAGGACACGGCTACAGCAAGGTTCAGCAAAGTTCTAGCCACGAATCCGCGCCACTTCGTATCCGACACGAACATCGGATACGAACAGGTAGGTACAGTCCACAGTCCAGTCGGGACAGAGGTCCAACACGCAGAAGATCCCCAGCAACAATTAACAGAAAAGAGAAAGAAGAATCATCAATTAAAATATATATAAAATATGCATGCAGTGTCGGACACGAGAGTGTCTGACTGAGATCTCAGTTCGTCAAAATGGAACCAACATCATATCCCAAAATTATGGCATGCATGCAGTGTCAGACACGAAAGTGTTTAGACACCAGATCTCAGTTCCAGAAAGAAAGGATTCCGAACATCAGATCTCAACCAAAAATCCATACAGAAATGGATAAAGAAACATTTCCAAAAACAACCCGTCCCTGACCTAACGAACCGAGCAACCTTAGAGTCACCACTGGATTAGTTAGGTCTAGGCCAACCGACAGCATGTAAGCAAAAGGAATAGATCCACTGGATACTCCTCAGAAAACACCATCGAACCCACACTCACAGATCTGGAACCACTACCAGATCTGGAGTAAAACTCCTCAGAAAACAACATCACAACCACTGAAATAGTCACAGATCAACTTGATCTCAAAGAATCAACTAAAGAACATCACAGATCTAACGTGCAACCCAAAATAACCACATGCAAGGGTCGATCTACAAGATCGGACCACAGAAACCCTAGATCCAACGGATCTGAACAGTTAGAACTGTTCGAAGAGAAAGACAACATCATCGATCTCACACAACCACAGAAACCCTAGATCTCGTCACCGATCAAAGGATCTCAGAGTCTAGGCCATAGATCTGACATAGATCTGACCAACAGTAGAGATTAGGGTTAGGGTTTACCCTCTGGAAGTCGAAGCCAAGCTCGTCGAGGAAGAAGTCAGGAAGGAGACGAAGAGACAACGAGCTCGAGTTACTGCCAAGCTCCCAGAGTCGCCACCGTCAAAGCCATCATCATCGGGGTCGTCGCCATCAGAATCGTCGCGCTCCCTCAGATCTACGCCACCAGAGCCGCCATCATCATCATCGTCGTCGTCGTCGTCATCATCATCAGAGTCGCCGTCGAGTCGCCGTCGAAGCTGGGAACCCGAGGAGTCGGCGAAGGACTCGAGAACGGTGGAAGACTCGAGAAGCTGGTGGAGAGCTCGAGAAGAGGCGGTGGAGAAACGAAGAGTCGGTGGAGAATAAATGACCACTCTCTCTCTCTCTCCAACGGTCGCTTAAATAAAACGAATTGGAAAAATTGCAATTAACCCCCCCGCTAAATGGCCATTATGCAAAAACCCCCCCCTCTTCTGAATATTAACCCGCAACTAAATTATAATAGGAACATTTACAAATAAACCCCCTGCTGTTACATAATTACATAAAGTATTTAAAAACAGTTTTTAAATAAGAAAAACAAGATAAAAGTTGTTACAACAACTTCTAATTGTAAAATTGTCAAAAATGTAATTCAATAAAAAATGTTTCCAAATTAATAATAAGTATAAAAATGAATTCTTAAATTTTATTTAGGAAAACAGGAAAGTGGAGTTACAAATCTCTCCCCCTTGAAAAATTTCGTCCTCGAAATTGGAATGCAAGCACAGAAAGTCAAGAATAGTGAATCCAAAGAGTTGTTTATTGAATTCAAAAGAAATGCATAAAATACAAGCACTCAAGTGAACAAACTAGGGTATCGCTCACGCATCTCATCCTCACGCTCCCATGTGGACTCTCCCGGAGAGTGGTGTCTCCACATGACGCGAACAAGAGGAATGGTCTGGTTTCGCAGACGCTTCTCCCTCCGGTCGAGGATCTCTACTGGCTGCTCCTCGTAAGTCAATCTCGGGCCCACCTCCAGCTCTGAATAGTCCACCACGTGGCTGGGGTCTGGAATGTATCGTCGAAGCTGAGATACGTGAAAAACATCATGCACTCCCTCCAGTCTAGCTGGAAGCGCTAGTCGGTACGCCACCTCGCCAATCCGTGCTGTCACGTCGAATGGTCCAATGAATCTCGGACTGAGCTTTCCGCCTCTGCCGAACCGAATGACGCCTCTGGTAGGTGAGATCTTCAAGAACACTCTGTCTCCAACCTCGAACTCAAGCGGCCGTCTGGTGTTGTCCGCCCAATGCTTCTGCCGGTCCTGTGCAACTCTAATACGCTCCCGGATCAGTCTGACTTTCTCTGCTGAGTCCACCACCATCTCTGGCCCAAGTAAAGCTCTCTCGCCAACGTCGTCCCATGATAGCGGCGTGCGACACCTCCGTCCGTACAGCGCCTCAAATGGAGTCATCTCGATGCTGGCCTGATAACTGTTGTTATAGGCAAACTCCACGAGGTGTAAATGGTCCTCCCACGAACCGCCGAAGTCGAGTGCGCAAACCCGCAGCATATCCTCCAAGGTCTGAATGGTCCTCTCGGACTGTCCGTCCGTCTGGGGATGATAGGCCGTGCTGAACTTTAACTGTGATCCCAAGCTCTGCTGTAGACTCCTCCAGAAGTATGATGTGAAACGGCTGTCTCGATCTGAAACAATGCTAACTGGCACCCCGTGAATCCTCACGATCTGACGCATGTAGAGGTCTGCAAGCTTCTCGGTCGACAGCCCAACCTTGAACGGAATGAAATGAGCGGACTTTGTCAATCTGTCCACGATCACCCAAATAGCGTCCTTGCCACTGGGAGTACGCGACAATCCAGAGACAAAGTCCATGGTAATGTGCTCCCACTTCCATTCCGGAATAGGTAAAGGCTGGAGTAGTCCCGCTGGTCTCTGGCGCTCCGCCTTGACTTGCTGGCACACAAGGCATCTGGAAACAAATCTGGCGACCTCTCTCTTCATCCCATACCACCAAACATACTCACGCAAATCCTTGTACATCTTGGTAGATCCAGGATGTATAGAATACCGTGACTGGTGGGCCTCCTGCATCACTTCCTCCCGCAAGTCCTTGGGCACACACAGCTGACTTCCGTGCCTCGAGGATCCGTCCTCTGCAATGGTGAAATCGTCGAGCAGACCTAACTCTGCCTGAGCTCTAAGACTCTGGATTCCCTCATCAAGCAACTGGGCCTCCTTGATCTTCTCTAGCAACCCCGACTGTATCTGCATATGCATCATCTGACCTCTATACCCTGGGAGAACAATCTCAATCCCAAGACTCTCCAGATCCTCCAATAGATGCCGGTCCATGGTGAGATACATAGCAATAGGATACCGACTAAGAGCATCTGCAACCACATTCGCCTTCCCAGGGTGGTACTGCAGACTAATATCGAAGTCCTTCATGAGTTCCAGCCATCTGCGCTGCCTCATATTCAGCTCCTTCTGAGTAAAGACATACTTCAGGCTTTTGTGGTCCGTGAAGATGTCCACTCTCTCTCCATACAGGTAATGCTTCCACAGTTTCAAGGCAAATATGACTGCTGCAAGCTCCAAGTCATGTGTAGGATAATTCTTCTCATGGGGCCTCAACTGTCTAGAAGCATATGCTATAACCTTCTTGTTCTGCTCCAGCACACATCCCAAGCCTTTTCCTGAAGCATCGCTGTAGATGACGAATCCTCCTGATCCCGATGGCAAAGCTAGAACTGGTGCAGTCGTCAGTCTTCTCTTCAATTCTTCAAAGGCTGTCTGGCAGGCGTCGCTCCATATGAACTCCTCGTCCTTCCGCGTAAGCTTCGTCATAGGCTCTGCTATCCTGGCGAAGTCCTTCACGAACTTCCTGTAGTATCCTGCTAGACCCAGGAAACTACGAATCTCTGCTACTGACTTGGGAGGTGCCCAGGCTTCTACTGCTTCAATCTTCTTGGGATCCACAGAAATCCCCTCTCCTGTCACCACATGCCCTAGAAACTCCACTCTGTCCAAGAAAAACTCACATTTCGAGAGTTTCCCATACAGCTTCTCCTTCCGCAGAATCTCCAAAACAATCCGTAGGTGCTCAACATGCTCCTCCTCCGTCTTGGAATAGATGAGAATGTCGTCAATGAAAACTACGACAAACTTATCCAAATACTTGTGGAAAACCTTATTCATCAGGTTCATAAAAACTGCGGGGGCATTGGTGAGTCCGAACGGCATCACCAGGAACTCATACTGGCCGTATCGAGTGTTGAAGGCTGTCTTCGGAATATCCTGCTCCCGAACCTTCATCTGGTGGTACCCCGATCGAAGATCGATCTTAGAAAAGACCTTCGCTCCACTAAGCTGGTCAAACAGCTCATCAATCCGCGGCAAAGGATATCTATTCTTGATGGTGATGTTGTTGAGTGCACGGTAGTCAATGCACATCCTCACCGTCCCATCCTTCTTGGGCACAAAAAGCACCGGTGCTCCCCAGGGTGAAGCACTGGAGCGAATAAATCCTTTGCCCTCAAGCTCATCAATCTGCGCCTTCAACTCCGCAGCTTCCTTCGGGTTGATCTTGTAACAGTGCTGGGACTTCGGTGCTGATCCGGGCACTAGATCAATACTGAACTCCACATCTCGATCCGGCGGTAACACTGGCAGCTCCTCTGGAAAGACGTCAAGATACTCTGCAATCAGCGGATGCGGCAACTCCTGGTCTTCTGCAACTGCTCCGAAGTAAACTCCCTCTGGCCTCTCTGCAATTCGTCTGCTGATCTCGAACGGTGGAACTCCTGGCGGGCTGAAGATCACCTTCCCCTCATGGCAGTCAATTACGGCAAACTGCTCGCTCATCCAGTCGATGCCGAGGACTACATCGAATCCAGGCAGTGGCATCACTAGAAGTCGAGCTCGAATCTCTCTCCCAGCAATAGTGATAGGGCATTCCACCATCTCACTTACTGGAACTGATCCGCCTCCTGTCATGATCTGACAGTTCCGCCTAGTGGGCTTGGGTGTGAAGCCGTGTCTATGCAGAAACTCATACGATACAAAGCTATGTGTAGCTCCAGAATCAAACAATGCAATGGCAGGGAAAGAATGCAAGAATATAGAACCTGTGATCACATCTGGCACTGCCTCGTCCTCCTCAACTGCAGCCATGACGTAAGCACGTCCCTGCTGAGCTCCTCCTCTCTGCTGCTGCTGATGCTGTGCAAACCTCTGCTGCTGGGGTGGCAAAGCTCCTCCTCTCTGGGGTGGTGCAGGTAATGCTCTGGGTGGTGCAGCCGGTGGTCCTCCTCCTCGTCCTCCTGCTAGTCTGGCTGTAGCCTGTGCGCAGTCCTTCATCTGGTGTGCATCCGATCCGCAAAAGAGGCAAAGTCCCAACCTCTTGCGGCACTCGTCGATGTGGTGTCCAGGGCGATGACAAAATGCACAACTGATCGCCAGGTGCTGTCTCTGATGCTGATGTGCTGGAGCTCTGGCCTGTCGGTGATGCTGCTGCTGCTGGTGCGGCCTCGTCTGGGTCTGAGTCTGAACCCTCTTCGCTGGTGCCTGAAAGCTGCTGCTGCCCACCTCTCGGTCCCTCTTCAGCTTTGGGTCCGCTTCCTTCTCTACTGCCTGGGCGATCTTAAGGATGCTGGAGTAGGTAGTCGCCTGGCTAATCGCCACCGCCTGTCGTAGCTCCCTGTTGAGACCCTTCTTGTATCTCCATGCTCTGTCCTCCGGATCTCTAACCAGTCTCTCAGCGAACCTGCTGAGCCTGGTAAACTCCGAAGTGTACTGTGCGACCGTCATCGTCCCCTGTTGCAGCGCCTCGAACTGCATCCTCAACTCATCACGCTCCACCTCTGGGAAGAATTTCTCCTTGAACAGTGTTTTGAAAACTGTCCAAGACACCCGGGGCTCTGACAACTGGGGGTCCTCCCGGTACCAAGCTCTCGCCAAGTCAAAGAGTCGCATGCTGGCCACCGACACCTTCTGGTCCTCAGGAATGTTCGCCATGGTCAAGGTCCTCTCTGCATTCTCCAGCCATTCATCTGCATAGATGATCCCCTCGTCGCCCCAGAAGTCCATCGGGCTAAGGTGCTGGTACTCCTTCGCTGTCCCAGGTCTCGGTCCTCGCGGTGCTGGAGGTACTACTGGTGCTGGTGCTGGTGCTGGTGCTGCCGGCTCCCTGGTCCTCAGTGCGTCGACGACAGTCGCTCTGAACTGCGCTGCCTGATGGTTCTGGGCCTCCAGAAAGTGCTGAAACAACGCCATCACCTGGTTGCCGTCAAGCATCATCGTCGGCGGCAGCGATGGGAAGATAGGAGGCGCTGGCGGAAGCTGATCTGCCTGGACGTCTGGTGCGGGCTGCTCTGGTGCGGCCTGCTCTGAACCGCCTGCAACTCCAGAAGTGCCTGCAACTCCAGCCTGGTCTGCGGTCTTCCTTGTAGTGACCATCCTGCATAAAAAGAAAACTTCGTTGAACGACAAACCCTAAAACCTATCAAACAATGTTTTTATAATAATAAAGCACCTGAAGAACATGAATAACCTGATATACCCTTAATTCCCGATTTTCCTATGCTGTGATCAAATTTTCCTAGTGTAATCAAGTCCCCCAATAGTACGCTAAGTCCTAGGTACCATTAGGATGGACCTGCATGGGCCACCACTAAAAACATGTCACGACCCGCTCCCGAATAATCGGACACGAGTCGGACACGCCCAGCCTTCATTGCTAGACACAATGAAGTAAGCTGTATCAACTAGGGAAAGCTAACCAGATAAACATGAAAGATAGAGAATCACAGCATCTATAAAAGGTGTCCCAACCAGAAAGAGATACAATATCTGAAATTATTACAATTCCACTATAAAAGTCTACTAGTCTCAATACATGAAAGATAAATGGAACTAAATGAAATCCTAGGCCTCTGCAGCCTCTATGTCACAAGCAGCTCCAGCTGGCTCAAGGAAAGCAGTATCCTGCCCATAATATGTGTCACACAAAGCCTCCATCTCACCTATCATAACATATCCAGTCAGGAGCGGAGCAAGTACAATTCTAGGTAATGAACAAGACATCATGAAATGAAAGTATAAGTGAACATGGAAAGTACAGGAAAATACAAGTGAATAAGTACATGAAGAACAGGGTAAAGTACATGAAAGATACATGGTATGTAAGAACATGAAAGAACATGATATGTAAGCACCTGAAAGAACATGATATCACAGGAAATAAGTACAAGGTAATCTCCTGAACATATGTGTAATGCATTTGAAATATAACTAAATATGTGACCGGCTAGGGTAAGAACCTGAAAGCACCTGAAAGCACCTGAAAGCACATGAATGGTGACTTAGGACCCGCGTGCACGATGCGGGGTCTAAGCTAAAACACACCTGAGTTGTTACTTGGGATTGGTCACATAGATAGTATATTTCCCCTTCCCAGATACAAGTAATAAGCACAAGAGAACAAGAGTACCAGAAAGAACATGACGTGTTGCAATTGTGTCACTCAAGAAAGTACAGGATAAAATGAAATGCACAAGACCATAGAATGTACTTGCCTGGCTCCAGCAATATGGTAGGCAATCTAGCTGGATGTTCTCCTGTTAACAATAGTGATGTACAGTTGGTTAATAAACTATGCTAGTTGCTTCTAGGTTAATAACTAAATCTTTATCTTGATTCTGCCCAAATAAGATAGTCTAATTTGGAGGTTCACAAGTTACATTACACTAGTTTAATTACTAACTACCTGTTTTCTTGGAAAAACAAATGTTAAACACAACCCTTGGTTTTACGTGTTTAACACTAAGAGTTTCTATAAGTTTATAATTCAAAAACTCATTATATATATAGAGTTAGCATTTGCAACTTTTCATATATATAAAAGTGGTTTGTTTTATAAACTTGGTTTTAAAAGTTATTTAAGTAAAGAGTTAACTAAACAGCAGTAATTAAGGAAAAGTTAACTAATTGTTTTTAGTTATAAAATTGGTTTAAGAGGATGTTTCCATCAACTCACAATAATGGGAAAAACATTTATTATTTATTTGAAAAAAAGTTTTACAAAATTAAACTACAGACAGTCCTGCCCCAAAGGCAAAGTCCACAGGCCAGCCCACAGCCACTCGGCCCACTTACCCAAAACCAAGGATCAGTTCAGACCCAACTTCTAACCAGCCCAACAACTACAACAGCATATAAGCCCGGCCCAACATGGCCCAGCCAAACCAGCCCACCCACAATTAATTACAGTCATCCAGCTATAATTAATAAAATAATATTACAACACATACAGTATGGCCCAGCCCATACTTCAGCCCACAAAGAATATACAGAAAGCCTACTGAATAAACACCAACTCGGCCCATCAAATAAAAGCCACAAACTGCCAAAGTCCACCGCCAGTCAGGCCCGAAGTCCAAGGCCAGTCACGTCAGGTCAGAAAAGTCACATCATCTCCTTGGTGTCCAACACGCACGTCGGACACGGGAAAGAGGACACGGCTACAGCAAGGTTCAGCAAAGTTCTAGCCACGAATCCGCGCCACTTCGTATCCGACACGAACATCGGATACGAACAGGTAGGTACAGTCCACAGTCCAGTCGGGACAGAGGTCCAACACGCAGAAGATCCCCAGCAACAATTAACAGAAAAGAGAAAGAAGAATCATCAATTAAAATATATATAAAATATGCATGCAGTGTCGGACACGAGAGTGTCTGACTGAGATCTCAGTTCGTCAAAATGGAACCAACATCATATCCCAAAATTATGGCATGCATGCAGTGTCAGACACGAAAGTGTTTAGACACCAGATCTCAGTTCCAGAAAGAAAGGATTCCGAACATCAGATCTCAACCAAAAATCCACACAGAAATGGATAAGGAAACATTTCCAAAAACAACCCGTCCCTGACCTAACGAACCGAGCAACCTTAGAGTCACCACTGGATTAGTTAGGTCTAGGCCAACCGACAGCATGTAAGCAAAAGGAATAGATCCACTGGATACTCCTCAGAAAACACCATCGAACCCACACTCACAGATCTGGAACCACTACCAGATCTGGAGTAAAACTCCTCAGAAAACAACATCACAACCACTGAAATAGTCACAGATCAACTTGATCTCAAAGAATCAACTAAAGAACATCATAGATCTAACGTGCAACCCAAAATAACCACATGCAAGGGTCGATCTACAAGATCGGACCACAGAAATCCTAGATCCAACGGATCTGAACAGTTAGAACTGTTCGAAGAGAAAGACAACATCATCGATCTCACACAACCACAGAAACCCTAGATCTCGTCACCGATCAAAGGATCTCAGAGTCTAGGCCATAGATCTGACATAGATCTGACCAACAGTAGAGATTAGGGTTAGGGTTTACCCTCTGGAAGTCGAAGCCAAGCTCGTCGAAGAAGAAGTCAGGAAGGAGACGAAGAGACAACGAGCTCGAGTTACTGCCAAGCTCCCAGAGTCGCCACCGTCAAAGCCATCATCATCGGGGTCGTCGCCATCAGAATCGTCGCGCTCCCTCAGATCTACGCCACCAGAGCCGCCATCATCATCATCGTCGTCGTCGTCGTCATCATCATCAGAGTCGCCGTCGAGTCGCCGTCGAAGCTGGGAACCCGAGGAGTCGGCGAAGGACTCGAGAACGGTGGAAGACTCGAGAAGCTGGTGGAGAGCTCGAGAAGAGGCGGTGGAGAAACGAAGAGTCGGTGGAGAATAAATGACCACTCTCTCTCTCTCTCCAACGGTCGCTTAAATAAAACGAATTGGAAAAATTGCAATTAACCCCCCCCGCTAAATGGCCATTATGCAAAAACCCCCCCCTCTTCTGAATATTAACCCGCAACTAAATTATAATAGGAACATTTACAAATAAACCCCCTGCTGTTACATAATTACATAAAGTATTTAAAAACAGTTTTTAAATAAGAAAAACAAGATAAAAGTTGTTACAACAACTTCTAATTGTAAAATTGTCAAAAATGTAATTCAATAAAAAATGTTTCCAAATTAATAATAAGTATAAAAATGAATTCTTAAATTTTATTTAGGAAAACAGGAAAGTGGAGTTACATTTCTTCCTCTTCCTGTACTGAAACACCTGTCCAAAGCTCACTGCCTACCCACTTGTATAGTCAGTAATCTGTCCTTCTTATGAGGAAGATGGGTTACGACTTTCAAAAGGCAGAAGGTTTGAATTATGATAAAGGAATACGTCTTCCTTTACAAATTCAAAATCAGAATTCCACTGCTGGATTGGGTTCTGAAGTGCCTCATAACAACCCTCACAAGAAGAAGGCTAAGGGAAGAAAGACTAAATCCTGTAATATGGTACTTCCTTCTCCTGAGTCTGAAGAAGAAACTTTTGCTGGTACAAGATCTGGAAAAGAGTACCACAAAGATTATGAGGGATCCTCCAAAGAAGTAGAAGATGTAGTGGAAACTCTACCAATTCAACCTTCTCCTGTTCCTACTAAACCTTCTGTGGTTGAAAAGGGGAAACAGAAGGCAGTACGCTTTGATATCCCATTGAAGCCTGCTTCCAATCAGGGGGTGGTGATGAAGCCTTACAAGTTTGACATTCTAGCTCAGTTAGCCAATACTCCGGCTAGACTATCTATATTTGAACTACTTCGCCTTTCCAGAGAAAGCAGAGAGACTTTGAGCGAAGCTTTACTTCAAGCAGATTCATGCTTGGCTCAACTCAAGATTCCTGATAATATGCCAGTGTCATGCCCGTAATGCCATAGTGTGATGGAAGCAATTCTCAACATCACCTTTACACAAGAGGATATGCTATTGAAACACAACAAGCATGATAGGCCTCTATGCTACACTGGATATATTGGATCCACTGAAATTGACAGGATTTATATAGATCCTGGGTCTTCAATTAGTATAATTCTTCAGAGTATGCTAAGACCCCTGAGGATTCCTACTAGTGAGCTGACTTATACTAGTACTACGATAGTCGGTTTTAACTATGGTAAGAGCAAACCACTGGAAAAGATTCGTCTGCAGATTCAGATTGGTGATCTTCGAACTATGGTAACTTTCTATGTTATCAACTCGGACGTATCCTACAATATTCTTCTTGGAAGACCGTGGATTCATGAGCATAATATTGTGCCTTTAACTCTTCACCAATGTTTCAAATATGTGGACTTCCAAGGAGTTGTGAAAACTGAGTTTGCTGATATTAATCCGTTCAAGGGTGTCGAAGCCTACTTCTCTGATTCAAGGCTTTATAAACAAGAGCATGTGAAAGATATATCAGACATGGCTGAAGATTAATCATCATCTGAGGATCAGTCTATTAATGAAGATCCGCCAGAGGAGCAACCTTTGAAGATCATAGTCAAGGGACGAATCCAACCAACCTGTCAATGATCAACCTTTGATGATCAAGGTTAAAGGAAGAACTCAAACTTCATCTGAGGAATCAATAAATATTCCTGCTAAGAGCCAAGTTCAATCTTTTATGATCAAGGTCAAAGGACGTACTTCTTGTACGAATGATCCAGGACTACCATTGATTGCCAATCTTGGCAAATCTACACAGAAGACGGATGATGGTCCATTGTTGATTAATCCGAAGCGTAGCAATCAAACTGTAAATGATGTAAATATTGATCATTCTGTACTTTCTGATATCAATGAAGATTTCCTGTTCGAGTATATGGCTGTCAAGTTTATTGAGAGAATGACTTTATCTTCTGATAATCAAAGTCATCAATATAAAGACAACATAGAACCGGAAGAAACTTTATACATTGATCATAAGGAGAATTCTTTTCCTCCTTATACAGATGTTGGACCGTATGCTCAAAGGTTCCTAACATCTTCTCCTTATCTTCTACCTGTGACCGCTTCATCACAAGCTTGCGTAACTTTTAGACGTCATGAAGAATCTTACTTCGTGGTTCCGCCTGATAACAAAAACAAGTATCAAATTGTGTTTGGCCTGGTTAGAAATATCCCTGTTGCTCAGGCAGATGAGCTGAAGAATAAAAACAAAGGAAGAATTCGAATTGACAAATACAGTCAGCAATCTATCAAGATCATTCAGAACATGGGGTATGATTTGAAGACTATGCAAGGTCTCAATCAAGGCAAGGGCAGACGATTACCATTATGTGGTGATCCGTTTTACCAAAAGACTCGTCATGGGTTGGGATATGACCATCCCATATGTTTTATGATGATATACAAGAAAAATTCTCTTCCAGCTCTTCACAATCATCAGATTCAGAGGAACTTCAATCTGGACAAATATCTTCAGTCAATATGGTCCAAACTGATGGTGAATCCGAGCCATTTGAAAATATCCCTTGAGCCACCATCGGTTCATTTATTTCTCGCATATATATCTTCAACGACATCTGTCTTCTTAATCCCCAACTACCAAAGTTTGGTTAAGCTGATTACTTGTCTCTCTGAAGAGGGATTTTGATCTCCTATTTTACCAATTGGTATATAAAGTTGGATTTATTATTTATCATGTTTTCATAACCTCTGGATAAATACTAAATCCACCTTCTTTTCCTATCTATCATGTCCATTTGACCTCTGCATAGATATTAATATACTTTTCTTTGGGTTCTTACATACGGTCATGTTCATATTACCTCTGATAATATTGTACACTCTAAACAGAAAACAAGATTGCATTATCTATCATGTCCATATTACCTCTGGATAGATATAATATTTTGAGTTTAGAAAACTTGTCATGTTCATATAACCTCTGATGAGTATTTTCTATCCCATACAAAACAAGATTTTATTATCTATCATGTTCATATCACCTCTGGATAGATATAATACGTTGAGTTTAGAAGACTCGTCACGTCCATACTACCTCTGATAATTGCTTTCTATTTCTTACCTATTGTTTAAAATTCAAATAAACGATAGGATCACAAAGCAAATCTTTCTTTCATTTCTGGTAGAAACATTACAGAATGGATAAGACAAAAAGGTGACAAAACACTTTCTTAAGGTGGAGTGGAAACATCTTGGAGCAACTTCTTTAATTCTTCTAACCGTCTGCCACGAGAATTCATAACCTTATTGGTAGCCTCTGCACGTCGAGCTTCAGGGGTACAAATACGGGAAAGTTCAGCAAAAGTGATTATCAAGTTGTCCTTTGCTTCATCAAGAGTTCTGATGGTCGACTCAGCCCCAAAAGCTTTTTCTTCTAAAATCGAGCTTTGGGTGAGGTGTAGATTTCGGGCATCGATCATCTTCTCTCTTTCAGCCTTCAAGCAAGCTAGCTCTGCCTCGACTTCGCGAATTCTGTCATTCTTGCTCTGAATATCTATGTTCAAAGCGTCATAAGCCACTCTGTGGCCATACAGTGCAGGTTTTATGCCAGTCAAAAAGGATTTCTCTTTGGCAACCTTCAGACTGTGTTCATAGAGGGCTGTATTATATGTGGTCTCTCGAGCAAGATAATCAGCTGTTAAGGCATCATATTCTTCCTCAATGAGACTTTCAACAGTTTTGCTAGACAGATTAAGATATTCTCTGATTGGCTGTTCAAGGTCCTCCACAATTTTTTTCAATGCGGCAGCTCTCTCAGTATCGTTGAACAAAGCAACGTTCTTGATGGTCGAAGCCATTGCCGTCTTCAGAGTCTCATAATTGAGGCCCTTATTTAGGACCATTGTTATCAAGGTTGCCAGGCTCTTATAAAAGGTGTCAGTATAAATCTCAATGAGGAGATCCATTTCTGTGCTAGAACTTGGCCTGGCAACAATATCTAACAGATCTCTTTCTCGGAAATCGGGAATAGATGTTGGTGGTGCAACAGTAGGATGAGACGGAGTCGTGGTTGCTACTACCGTTATAGCCAATTGATCCCTAGAAGCTTCAGGGATTATATCTCCAATCGGTGTAACAACAGACGGGGGTGGAGCTGGTGACGTTATTACTGTTATTTGGTTCCCAGGGACCTCAGCATCGATGTCTTCAATATTTGTCACTCCACCCGTTTCTGGAGTTCTGGCGGCGGTAATGTTGGTGGATGTGGTGACAACTACAGGGGCTGGTTCAGATTCTGACATTGGCTTGTCAGAAATTGGTACTGGATCAGTGACAACAGCAGAGGATGTTATTATTTCCTCAATTTCTGTTGGAAGTTCAAGCATGCCTCCAACATCTCCTTCAATTGATTGCTCCACAGGATTTCCCACTGTTTCAGCTGTGGTGAAACTTTCTACAGCTGATTCTTTGTTCAAGTCTGAGTCTCCTCCAATAGTCCTATCATCACCTACAGTGGGATCGACTCTAGTCTTCTCTTTATGCTGGTCCTCAGCAAGAGAAGACAATTCAGATTGTGCTTGTTGTGCCTCAAGTGATGGAGGATGTTCTTCTTGATGCTCCATCTCAGGTTTTTGCACTCCCTCCTCTTCAGCATCTGAGTTTTCTGAAGAAGAAGCTTCCTCTTCAGACTCCTCATTTTCTTCATAGATTTTTTCTTCTTGAGGAGGAGGAACTACAGGCTTTGGTGCAATTATGACATCTGCAAAATGAACAAAAATAAGTTAGTATACAAAATTATGATATATAATTCCGTATAGGTTTTGTATAATACTTGGAATATTTGCATTTTTTTTAAGATATGTATCATAATCACCATCCCAGTCATCATCTTCAAAGTCAAGAGCCGGTTCGTCTGATGGAATGCGATCTTGATCAGTAGTGGATACAGTAGTAGTACCCTCCGTAACTTGTGCCTTGGACGGTAAAGATAAATGGAGTGAGGTGCTAAGACGTCCAGGAGACAAAAGTGTTACAGCTCCTGATCCAACTATCTGTGGAGGGGCTGAAGATCCTTCTCCAGGATGGACTGAGGAAGTACCGACGAGAGGATCTTCTTCAATGTCCTCTTCTGGAGTGTGAACGCTTGGTTTGGAAGGTCCTTTGGGGGTAGACCTCTTCCTCCTTTTCGGAGTTTTCATTGGAGATGTGGTGACTGCACTCTGTTTTCTTTTTCGGCCTTTGCCAATGATGATAGGTTCTGCAGCTGGTTCTCCAACTCCTGTTGGGATAACTACT
This sequence comes from Iris pallida, assembly GCA_029216955.1. NCBI lineage: Eukaryota > Viridiplantae > Streptophyta > Magnoliopsida > Asparagales > Iridaceae > Iris > Iris pallida. Next base: position 11,890,852 of record JANAVB010035417.1, read on the forward strand.
AAAAATGGATCTGGAATGCCAGTATCGTCAGGGATGTCTGCTGGTACCCTGACCTGCTCTTCAATATCTCTTTCTTTAGGCCACCTTAGACTACCCTTCATATTGTAACCGTGGGCAAAAGAATGAATTGAAGCATAGAAGTGGGCATACGTATGGAGTATACGCAGTTCTGTAGTACTAGTAGCGGTTGAAATTCTAAATTTAGCATCAGTCCGAGCAGCACCGAAATACCTCCAACCCCTAGCTCCGTCAAGTAATTTCCCATAGTAACGGAAATTAGTAAAAGGATTACCAACATGAAGTTGGTCGTACCCAAATTGGCGAGCAAACCTATTGGGTAAGTATGGTTCGAACGCACAATTATCTTCATTTCTGTACATCAGATGAGAAGGTCTGATGTACTGAAGCCATCTAAAGACTGACTGTGGCAATACAACTCTTCTTTCAACTTCATCTTCAAACTGGACATCGAAGCAATCTGCGGGAACTTGCGGCCGGGTACAGAAGAAATTCCAACCGTAAGAATAATTCAGAACTGCTCGGGTATCTGCCACAGTCGTAGCAATCCATGTAGCTTTGCTGAATTTTTGGAGGAAGACCTCCGCATCATCACCTGGGCCTGGCGGTAACAATCTGCAGTTGTGATGCAACAACCAACCCATCAGATAAGTGTAAGGCATCTCTACTCTAGGGAAAACATTCCGATGAGGAGCATTGTTGATTAATTCCTCGCCGAAGGTCCTTAAACCTGCATTTATCCGATACACCATGGCCGACAGCAGGTTGATCCTGACTTTAAAAACCAGACGTACTGCTGGCCATAACACACTGCGGTGAATCATGTCAACAGTACCAATACCCGGTACAACCCATCTTCTCAACCATAAAGAAAGAAAGCCTGCCAGCAAAGTTCTCCGTAAGATTTTCTGACTACCATATCTGAGGAAGCTCAAGGCTTCAGTTCCGACAGGAAATTCTCCAGTCTTCGTAGACAGATATTTATTCGGGAATTTGTAAGTAATCATCATATCCCGAACCTTGTTAGAGGGGATTGTCGAATCTATGTTGATTACTGGAGCTTTGTTTTCCTGAAACCTTTCTTTGTCTTCCTTGGATATCTTATCCTTATGGAAGAACAGATAAGTCGTCCACTTGTTGATATACGCCAAATGGGATGTACTTTCTTGCATCGTGGTACAAATCAGGTAGTGGCACATCAGTTCTTCGTATATCTCGATTAACTGAGGGTTAACTCCTTTAATTTCAGCAAGCTCCCTGTTGGAGGGAACGTATTCTTCATATGGGGCTTCCCCCATTGGCAGCTTCGAGATAAACTGCATTCCATGAAGGGCAAGACCCATTTCACCTTTTGGAGTGGCAAAAGTTTCAGTTGAACTTAGATATATCTCCATCAAGGCCAGAAATAAGTTTCTATTCGGAGGAATACCATAACTGGTGGAAGCTACCGCTTCGTACAAGCCAATATCTTTCAACTCTGCCTCAAAGTTCTTCATCATCCAAAGACTTATCTGAATCCAACTCTGGTTGGATGGAGTCAACCATCCTGGCAGTCTGGGGTTGGTTTGGGGATATAATACAGCATCCCTCATAAATTTATTGACAAACATCGAGATTTGTACTGACTGTATTAAACCCGAATCTTCGCTAGGATTAGAGCCTGGCATAAGGCCAAAGATAGAAGTAACACCTCCATTAGGAACACTAGCAAAGTATCCCATATCATTGGCACGCTCTCTCTTGAAAACAATTCTACCCAGTCGTCCATGACTGCTGGGAGTCAAATTCCACAACATTTGTCGAGGATGAGTAGCATGGACGAATGCTGACAAAGGATAATCTCTGTCCATATCTGGAAGATACATGGCTCTATTTCCAAATTTGAAAACCCAAGACTCCTTCTTGGGGTGTGTCTGGGATTTACAATCAATGGCATCTCCAAATAAAAAGGCTGGTTTTGCGAAGTGTTGTCCGTCTAGTGAACTCAACAATTCCCCATTTATCATGGATAGCAACAGTCTATCCCCTTGAGCTGCTATCAACTGTGCCCTCTCTTTCGGATACTCGGGGTTCGACTGAGGAAATTGGACATGAGATAAATCTTCCAGATAGTTTGAACCTACCATGCCAACTGATGATCCGAAAACTTCAGCGAGGGGATGAACTTGCAAATCCACTGGTAAAATAACAAAAGAGATCAAGTTAGTTCGAAGTTTTTTACTAAGAGTTGATGAAAAGCTTATGAAATCTTTGTTCGACAAAATCTCTCAAATGATTGATGAACTTTACGCTACCACATAGTAATATTAGCGTAATACAACTTTTTACGCTGGCATGTACGAACATGAGCGTAGTTAAAGTTTTACGCTAGCACATTAACTATGGGCATAAAACCAAATTTTACGCTGACACGTATAACGTGGGCGTATTCTTGTTAACTTTTACGCTAACACGAACAATGTGGGCGTACGATGTTATTTCAGCTTTACGCTAACACGTACAACGTGAGCATAAAAAGCTGAAAGTTTGGTTTATCTTCTTCTTCCTCGACGGATTCATTTTCTCCCAGCCAAAGAATAGGGTTTTACCCATCATAGGCGGAGCCACGGCCGGATTGGGATTTTGTTGTGGTGTTGATGACTGAGTAGGGGTTTTCACATGATCAGTCGATGAGGAATCAATGGCTGGTTTCTTCCCCTTGCTGCCGGCGGCGGATGATTTCTTAGGAGCCATCAGATCAGAGTTTCGAAGAAAGAAAAGGCAAAGAGATTCAAGAAGATGAGTAAAAGTGTTTTCTCTCTCTGAAAAGACCAATTTATAGAGAGATTCAAAGCCGACTGTGGATATCCCTAAAATTATGCCGACTGTTGGACATCCCCGCTTTTACGCGGATGGCTGTTGCGTATCCCAAATTTTACGCTGGCAGATCAAATCTCAACTTTTACGCTTCTGTTCAAAGTATTTCAAATTTTGGAGATATTTGAAAACTTTGAAGGGGGTCTTGTAGGAGCGTAAAAAGTGCTTCAAAAAAAGAGTCATCCCATTCATAAGTGATCGGTTTTTACACCAAGCAGAGCGGGTAATCTCTTTTACGCCCAAATCTAAGCTAATTAATTTACGCCTAAGCAGGCTGATCATTTTACGCTTGGGTCTACACCTATGATTTTACGCCAAGGACAGAGCAGCCTCTTTTACGCTGGACAAAGCTGTCAAATCTCGCATTTAATGCAAACTCTGACATGAAAATATTAATGATGGCATTTACCATAGAATTCAATGGAATTTGTCTTATACAAAGACCATTGTTGTCGTTTATGGGGATCGAGCTACTTTACGCTCACTGTATGGTTTCTTTTACGCACGGAGTTTTTCATGAATTCTTACGCTCATAAAACAATGTGTGCGTAAAGTCTATTTGAGCCATTTTACGCTCAAGGTTATTCAATAACCACTTTACGTGGGAAACCTATGACAGAGCTATTTTACGCTCATCTTACTGTTTTACGCCCAGAGGATGTTGGAGCTATTTTTACGCCCTATTCTTTCTGGCCAGTTTGGAACGTAGTATGCCTACATGGCCTTCATGCCACATATTTCGAAGAACGTGTGTAAATGTATCATATTCTTACTGAAATGATGGGACGCGTGTCAACGTATGCAAAGGATGACTCTGATCATGGGTGGCAGTTGTTAGCGTAAAGACAGACTTTGATGCTCTTTTACGCACAGAAGTCCCAGTCTATAAATAGACTCATTTTTCTCAAAGACAAAAAGACACATGGAGAACATGAGAGAATAGAGAGATCAGGATTTTGAGATTATGATTCTCCGGAGCATTCTTCTTCAACTTTTCTTTCAGAACAGAGTGAAGCAAAACAGGAAAGCATTCGGCCTCGCCATCAGTGCCCAAGTGCGTCGATACCTTTCTGGTGACTTAGTTCTTCCAAAGTTGTTCTACTTCAAGCAGTGATCTTCATCATCATCATATGGTCCGAGGAACAAAGTGATCATTTACAACATCAGACTTCCATAGCAATACTTTTCCAGAATCAAATTTGTACTTCTTGTACTTTTTCTCGTTTTATTTTCAAAATCCAACCTTTGTTTGGCAATTTTGTTAAGTGAAACATTGGGCTTATGCCCTTACAGTCCATATTCATGAATTAAAATAAGACGGAAAATATTAGTTAGTCCCTAAAAATTCTACAAATTTAATTACAAAATAAAACTAATAAATGAGTCTCAAATATTGGTCCAATCATCATATAGGCTAATGCCTCAACGTCCGGGCGAAACCGGTTTCGTTTGCACTTAGCCAGGGCCCATTGACCAATTACGGTCGTCGCCCAAAATCCAAAATAATATTCTTTTCCTAAAAAACATTTTAAACTAATAATTAAATTTTATAGAAAATTCGGCAGCACTTCCTCTATTTTCAGTTCAACCCAAAAACTGGGAAAAATGTGCCATAACTTCCTACAAATTATCCCAAACCAGGGAACCCAAATATTATAAAAATTATATCCACAGAAAATATTTCCGAAACAATTTCGAAAAACCCGAGATGAATCTACAGAACCATAAAGAACCAGAACCAACATTCAAAAAATTCGAACTAACCGAAATCAAAGAAACCCTTCTAAAAATTATTCGAAAAACCCGAAACGAAACAGAAATCCCGAAACTAACTCGGAAAACACCACAGCTCATATTAAACCATCAATTCGGAAAAAATCCGAGAATCACAGAAACTATTTCGAAGAGTTCTCGGAAAATCCGAATTGGAATCGGAAAACCCGAAACTAAAGCGGAAATCCCGAAACTAAATCTGAAACATACAACCGAATTCTACAGAAACTTGCCAAAGGCAAATTCGGAAATTCCTAAGGATCGGAAACCTCACAACAGATTCCCGTTGCGGGATCAGGACCAATTTCATCATCGACACAATCCCAAGGGACAACTACTGAGATTAACAGAGGTTACCCAAAACTTGACGGAATCTGAAGGGTAGCCTCAGACTCGGAATAGCAGGCCAGACACGGGGAGATGTTGGACCGGGCGGTCGGATCGAGAACGGAGAGGAGGCGCTGGGACAGCGGCCGGGAAGCGGCACGCAGGGAGTCCGGCCAGTGGCGAGAGGCCAAGGGCGGCGCGCAGGGATCGGGTCGGCCGGGAGGGTGCGCTGGACTCGGCGGGTAGCGGGCGCAGCCTCGGGAAGGTGGCGCCGGGCAGCCTTAGCACTGATTCGTCGGCCAGGTGGTGGTGTCGGGGCCGGGGTTCGCCAGAGAAGTGAGGGTCGAATTTTAGGGCACAGGATTAGGGGAAAAAATGGTGGTGAAGGAGAGGGATGGAGGAGAGGGGTATATATAAGAGAAAAGAGCGAGGGTTACCGGTGTCCAACGGCCATGGGCGTTCGGAAGTCGGAACGAAGGGTCGCGGCAGTTTTGGGAAGAGTCGAAGCCCCTCTGCCACCAACAGAAAGAAAAGAGAGTGTTTAAATTCTCTCTCTCTCTCAAATAAATGGTTTAAGTATTAATTTAAGGAAAAACCAATGGCTTGAGTTATACCAATGTCTAAGAGATGGGCTTCCCTTACGGGTTGGGCTTAGTCTTCAATATTTTTGGGCCAAATGGTTTGGGCTTCTAACAAATGGCTAGAAAGAATGACAACTAATATAATTATAACTTAACCTTTTACAACTCTAAAAAATTTATTATTATTTTTTTAAAATTATGGTTCCAATTGGGTTCGGGTCTGGCTGACAATCAAAATTCTAAGTTTCAATTATTTTGAAAAGAATTTTACACTTAACTGATTAAATAATAATAATAATACTAATATTAATTTAACAACACATAATTTAAATGATGAAAAAATTAATTACTAGAAAATTGTGGGTTTCACAACCTTCCCTCCTTAAGAAATTTCGTCCTCGAAATTAAAGGATAGGGTTAGGAATTACCTCAGGTCTCAAACAAGTACAGGTACTGCTCCCGTATCTCATCTTCTCGTTCCCAGGTAGACTCGCCTGGGGAATCGTGTCTCCACATAACTCTGACTATGGGAGTCACCGAAGTCCTGGTCCTCTTCTCGCCTCTGTCCAAAATCGCCACAGGCTTCTCTGGTACTGTAAGGCTGGGTCCAATCTCTAGCTCTGAATGATCCAGAATGTGACTCGGATCCGGGATGTAGCGTCTGAGCTGCGAAACATGGAAGACGTTGTGCACGCCTTCAAGATTAGCTGGTAGAGCTAATCGATACGCTACTTCGCCAATTCGGCTCAAAACTTCAAATAGTCTGATATATCTGGGACTCAGCTTTCCAGCTCTGCCAAATCGGATAGTTCCTCTGGTAGGTGAAATCTTCACAAAGACACTATCTCCTTCTTCAAACTCCAGTGGTCGACGACTGCTATCTGCCCAATGCTTCTACCTGTCTTGGGCAATCCTGAGTTTGTCTCTAATTACCTTCACTTTCTCTGCTGCATCAGTCACCATTTCAGGCCCCAGCAGTACTCTTTCTCCTACGTCGTCCCATGCAAGTGGAGTGCGGCAATGACGTCCATAAAGAGCTTCAAATGGTGTCATACCAATGCTAGCTTGGTAACTGTTGTTGTAAAAGAATTCCACTAAATGTAAGTGGTCTTCCCAAGACCCTCCAAATTCCAAGACTCAAGATCTCAGCATGTCCTCTAGCGTCTGGATGGTCCTCTCAGATTGTCCGTCAGTTTGGGGATGGTAGGCTGTGCTGAACTTCAGTTTTGTTCCCAAGCTGTCATGCAAACTCTTCCAAAACGTGAGGTAAATCTAGTATCTCGGTCAGATACAATACTTACCGGTACTCCATAAATCCGATAGATGTGCCGCATATAAAGTGCCGCCAACTTCTCAGTGGATAAACCAACCTTGAAGGGGATAAAGTGAGCTGACTTAGTCGGTCCACAATAACCCAAATGGCGTCCTTTCCTCCTTAGGATCGAGGCAATCCTGACACGAAGTCCATTGTTATATGCTCCCACTTCCACTCCGGAATGTCCATCGGCTGTAGAAGTCCTGCGGGTCTCTGTCTGCTGGCCTTCACTTGTTGACAAATCAAGCATCTAGCCACAAATCTGGATACATTCTTCTTCATTCCATACCACCAAATAATGGTACGCATATCCCGATACATCTTATTAGCTCCAGGATGTATGGAATACTGCGACTGGTGCGCTTCTTGCATCAGCTCATTCCTCAGTTCGCCAGATGGTACACACAGCCTCGTACCATTCTTCAATGCTCCGTCACTGGCGATAGAGAATCCTTCAAGTGTTTCTGCCAGCACTTCATCTCTGAGTTTGCAAAGCGTCTCGTCTTGGAATTATGTCTCCTTGACTTTGTCCATCAGACTTGAACGCAATTGCAACTGCATCATGGTTGAGTCAGCTCCAGGTACAATAGCTTCTCTCCCCAGTTCCTTTATCTTTTTCTCAGGCAGTACAATTTCCAGACCAAGCTTCTCTATGTCCTCCAACAAGTGCCGCTCCTTAGTCAAGAACATCGCCACTGGGTATCGACTAAGTGCATCTGCAACCACATTAGCCTTACCAGGATGGTACTGCAGGCCGATGTCAAAATCTTTCATCAGTTCCAGCCACCTTCTTTGTCTCATATTCAACTCCTTCTGAATGAAAACATATTTCAGACTTTTGTGGTCTGTATATATTTTTACTCTCTCTCTCCATAGAGATAATGCTTCCATAGCTTCAATGCAAAGATGACTGCAGCAAGCTCCAGATCATGTGTAGGATAGTTCTTCTCATGAGTTCGTAATTGCCTAGATGTGTAAGCAATTACTTTCCCATTTTGTTGAAGAACGCAACCCAGTCCTTTTCCAGAGGCATCGCTGTAGATTGAGAAACCGTCGGTACCTGCGGGTAGCGCAAGTATCAGTGCTGTTGTAAGCCTCTTCTTCAGTTCCTCAAACGACGCCTGGCAAGCTTTCGTCCAGATGAACTCTTCATTCTTCCGAGTGAGCTTCATCATTGGTTCGACAATCTTGGCAAAATCCTTCACAAACTTCCGGTAGTAGCCAGCCAAGTCCAAGAAACTTCTGATTTCAGCAACTGAGCTTGGGGTAGACCACTTCTCAACAGCAGATATCTTCTTAGGGTCCACCGAAATTCCTTATCCTGTGACAACATGGCCAAGAAAATCTACGTTGTCTAGAAAGAATTCACACTTGGATAGCTTACCATATAACTTCTCTTTCCTCAAAGTTCCCAGAACTTTCCTGAGGTGCTCTTCATGCTCCTCCTCAGTCTTCGAGTAGATCAGGATGTCATCAATGAAGACAACGACAAACTGATCTAGGTATTCATGAAAAACCTTGTTCATAAGGTTTATGAACACAACAGGAGCATTCGTCAGTCCAAACGGCATGACCAAGAATTCAAACTGCCCATACTTGGTGTTGAACGCCGTCTAAGGAATGTCCTTCTTTCTGACCTTGATCAGATGGTAGTCGGATCTGAGGTTAATCTTCGAGAACGCCTTGGCTCCACTGAGTTGGTCAAACAGGTCATCGATCCGGGGCAGAGGGTACTTGTTCTTGATGGTGATATTGTTCAACGCCCGGTAGTCGATGCACATCCTCATAGTTCTGTCCTTCTTGGGAACAAACAAGACAGGTGCTCCCCAGGGTGAAGCTCCGTCTCGAATAAATTCCAAAGCCTTCAATTCATTGATCTGATCCTTCATCTTCTTGGCCTCCTTCGGGTTGACTCTGTAGCATCCCTTAGAAATAGGAGAAGATCTGGAGACTAGATCAATGGTGAACTCTATGTCTAGATCTGGGGGTAACCCAGGTAGACTATCAGGGAAGACATCCATAAATTCTGCTATGATAGGATGGAGAGGTCCGAATTCTTCTGTGATAGAGGTATAGGTAACACACTCCATATCCTCCTGAGTTCGAGAGATTTCAAACTCCGGCTCTCCAGGTAGGCTGAAGACTACACATCCTCTGTGACAGTCTATCAGCGCATGTTGCTTACTCAACCAGTCCATCCCTAGGACTATATCATAGTTGGGTAAGGGCATCACAAGCAAAGGTGCTATGAATTGGTGGCCTGATATGGTGATAGGGCAGTTACAGGTCTCAGTGATGGGTAGGGGTCCTCCATCGGTCATGACTCTACATATCTTCTTGCTAAAGCCCGTATCTATGTGGTGTGCAGAGATAAATTTTGTGGATATGAAACTATGTGATGCACCCGAATCAAATAAAGCTAAGGAAGGATAGGAATGCACATAAATGAAACCTGCGATGACATCAGCTGTAGGTTCCTGCTCTGGCTCTTGTTCCTCTGCTGCTAGGGCAAAAGCTCGCCCAGTCTTCTGTTGATGCTGCCCAAATTGTTGTTACTGAGTGGACAGAGAACCTTTCTGCTGAAAAGCTCCAGTCCGGTGCATCAACGAGGGGCAGTCCTTCACTTGGTGGGTGGCAGACCCACAGACTAGATAGTGTCCTAGCCTCTTCCTGCAAATGTTCGACTGGTGCCTTGGCCTCTTGCAAAAATCACAGACAGGGATCTGCCTCTGAGGTGCTCCATCATTGCTCCTCGCATGTTGGTTCTGCTACTGGTGGTGAGGAGGCCGGTTGTTGTTGTTGTTGTGGTTGGGCTTCTTCTGATTACCCTGAAAGTTGTTAGTTCCAAGATAATCCCTCTTTGAGCGAACGGGTTGGCTCTTCTCTATATCTTGAGCTCGCTCCAGGATCCTTTCATAGGTCTTAGCACCGCCTGAGATCACATAGGTGCAGATCTCCTCTCTCAGCCCATGTCTGAACCTTTCAGCACGGTCATCAGGGTCAGCTACCAAGTTCTTGGCAAAACGGTTGAGTTGGCCGAATTCTGCCGCATACTCTCCAACAGTCATATTTTCTTGCTTCAGGTTCTAAAATTGCCTCTTCCATCTCCCGCAACTCTGATGTTGGGAAGAACTTCCTCTTGAACAACCTCTTGAAGATGTCCCAGTCAAGCTGCCTATCCTGGAGTCGGGGTTCATATAAAACCCCTAAATTTCTACTATATTTTTAGTACTGATTTTTGTTGTTGTTGTTGTATTTATACGTCTCATAGTCGTATTGTACGTCGTGCGGGAATTTACGTTATTCATATTTACTCGTCGAGTGCAAATATGTGCGAGATACATATTTTAGAAAAATGGTTTTAATTTTATTATCTTTTTGAATGTTTCAAAATAATATGTATAATAATTAATTTTATTAAAAGTTGTGAAAAGTATCTATCGAGGTTGGCAAAACTTATTATTTTATTTATTTATAAAATGCTATCTTATTTTTGATAATGGTAATTTAGAAAACTAGATTTATGTGAATATTCTACTCACAAAAGTACATAAAAATTATTTCATTTTCAAAATTTAATATTTTTATTTATAATAAATTATTTAGCAATAAGGTATTTTAAATATTTATTTTTGAAATTATTTTTAATAATATTTTATTAGTTAGGAAAAAGCATTTAAATTTTTTGTTTTATTAATGCTTAACTAATTTTGGTGATTTAAATTTGTAAAGAGACATTGTTGACTTTATTCTAGTAGCTTTAAAATAAAGACTAGATTTAAAATTGATTGGATTTAAATGATTTATATTTAATTTAGATTAAAATAAATTATCTATTTGGGTTTTAAATAAATCCTAATCTTTATCCAAATGAAAATTCCCACATCCTATAAATAGGCAGGTACTCCTCCATAAATTCCTCATATCACAAATTACTCCATAAATTTCTCCACCTAGGTGCATGGATTGTGTCTGTGTCTAATTCCTTCCGTGTCAGCCGTGACGGCCTCGGGTCCGACCCCGGTGACTCTCTTATTCTACACTTCTTGTCACGACCCGCACGCTAGAGTAAGGGCACGAGACGTGGGTGCGTCCAGCCTACGCCGCAGTGTCGGCGGTAGAACGCTGTCCTAGGTCAACATATATCTAGCAATATATCTCTAACAGTTTATACTCCCCGAATGGGGGTGACATAGCAGAAGATAAACCCAATCACAACTAAGGAAAAGATAGCACGATATGGAACAGAACTCAAGGAAGATAGATGATAAGTAGTCTAAGATAATCCCAGCAATATCCTGAGAATACAAACTCAGCTACAACATGAAAGAATATATACAACTCAGAATCTCTAAAACAGAGTAAAGTCTAGCTAACAGTCTCATGACAACATAAAGAAGATAAGCCTAACTAAACTAGTCTAGGCAGTGGGGGTGCTGTCCTCAGCTAGAGCTGGGTCCTCCTGAGGGTCCAGCTCGCAAGTGTCATCTAAGGCTGTCCCGTAGAAAGTGTCAAGACAGGCCTCCTCCTCGTCCTCTGTAATATTTTTAACAGGTCCAGTCAGGACCGGAGCGAGTATAGTACACTCTCAACAGTTCATAGCAGGTTAGAAAATATAATCATGCAGTAAAGTAAGATACAAGTACTGAAAGAAGTGCAGTATGTAAACAGAGAGAGAAAGCTGTAATAGAAATATCTACTATAAATAGAGAACTAACATGTGGCTAGTGAGTCAGAGTACAATATAGACATGTAAATGGCATAGGAGATTCTGATGCTACACTTGGAAGAGATTCTGATACTACACTACTTGGATAGTATTCACATGTCTATTTCTACTCCCCCGTACCCCCAATCAGTACACAAGGATCCAACCAAGTTATGTTATGATTCCACGCAAAGCCTCCGAAGGGTGATACATGGATGTCCCAAAAATGGGGATTCTAGAAGATTCTAGGATACCCAATAAATGGGATAAGAGATTCTAGGAGACTCTGTGATCATAAGGGTATATGTCACAAGTGATCAAAGAACCTGTGAAGCATAGTGATACGTCATGTAAGTGAAACGCACAGAATATGTAGTACCCTATACTCCCTAAGGATAACATCTCAAGAAGGGATCCGTATAGTACCAATCCGTGTGACCAACGTGACAGTACAAGTAAAGTAATTTAATGCAGAAAATAATTGTAAGCAGGATATGAAATGATCAGAGAATGTACTCGCCTGGTATCTGAGTGTCCAATATGAAAGTACTGTCCGAGGAGTGGTGTCTAGCTCCTAATCAGAATAGCACAAGTCACAACAAGTCCAAAATGGTAAAATGAAGTCCTACTATACATTCTACATGATTCTAGGTCAATCTAGGCCAAAGTCAACTCTTGGTCAACCTTGGTTAACCAAGAAGTCAAACCTAAGTCAACTATGGTCAAACTAGGTCAACCAAGTCTAAATTAGGTCAAACTAGTCATTCTAGGCTAAACAAGTCTATACTAGTCTAAACTGACCTACACTAGCTAGCACAAACCCTTACAAGGCTATGCAAGCCTAAACTAGCTATATCACAACATAGCTACTAGCTATAAACTAGAATACATTCAACAAGTCTAACATCATTCACCACTACACCTATTGATTTAGATACTTTACATATAGTCTATAGTACAGTACATTAGGAACATCACATATTTATATATATATTATATATATACCTAGGCTCAAAATACTATATATATATATATTAATGTATACAGCTACACTACAAGATTGACATATATACATATAATATCTATTACATGCATACATTACTTACATATATATAGAGAGAGAGAAGCATGTGAGTGTGTGTGTGATGTGTGTAATGCTTGTGTGTGTGTGTGTGTGTGTGTGTGTGTGTGTGTGTGTGTGTGTGTGTGTGTGTGTGAGAAATGCTAGAGAGTGAATAAGTCATGTGAGGGTGTGTTTGTGAATGTGAAAACTGTGTTAGAGTAAACAGGAAAAAGAGAGACAATACACAGAAATCAGTAAAGAAGGGGAATTCTCAGCAAAATCAAAACAAAAGAAAACAATCCCAAATAAGAAAACTGAAACTTAGTTTCCAGTTTTCATACATCCCCATATTGATTCCCACACACCACCAAATCACACCAAAACTGACATAGCTAGTAAACCCATAGGGGAACAATAACTGGTACTAAAACCAATGTTTAGGCAATAATAAAATAGGTTAAAAGGGTATCCAAATTGGATTTTAAAAACTGGAAACAGAAAATGGGTACTTAGTATCCTAAATTGGGAAATTGGAAATTAACTAATGAAAAATCATTAAAAACCAAAATAAAGAGTTGGTAATTTAAATATATGATGCATACTTGCTATATAAGGTGTTTGTGTCCAAACAAAAGGACACAAACGTGTCCAAATGAACCAGGACACAAAACAGTGCACACAGGCACTATTTCAGTGCACTGTGTCGTGCATGTGTGCACGCGTGTCGTGCACACGACACAGCACGAATTAGGCCACGTGCTCGTGCACACGTGTACACCTATACTAGGGATAGGACTAGGTCTACCTGCACCGTGTCCTAGTGTCCACGTGTCCGACTTATACGTGCGTATCAGTGCTCGAATACACGTGCGCACTGCACAGGCAAATTCCCGTGCGTCGAGGATTTTTTCCTCGATACGCCACGTGGGCCCACGAAATTTGACACGTGGAGTGTCAGTGGGTGCCCCGAGACTTCCCCAAAATCTCGTGTCAAGACTCGTCGTGTCGTGTCCGGCACAACCCCCGAACAACAGGGCATGTTGTCCCGAGCACGCCGAGCGTGTCCCCGTGTCCAAAACGACACGACACGTGCACGAATCCATCTCAGCGTACAAGAAACGTGTAAGCGACACTGAATAGCAAATTTTCATTCAAAAATATTTCGAAAATAATACAAAAAGTCCCACTGTGGCATTTCCACAAACACAAAGAGATAGGCACTGATACGTGTCCAGATTGGACACGAAAGGACACGAATTCTTAGGGTTTCCTATTCCTACTATTAGGTTAGGTCTACGGCTCCCTAATGATGCAAAAATCTCAGGATTCTATGGTGAGAATAAGAAGTTACCTCTATGTATCAAAACCCACAAAAACTCTAAAAAAAAGATGCTCCTCTTGATGGTGAAACTCCTCCAAATTGATTTGAATCTGAGAATAAATTATAACAACAGCAAGAATACTCAAATTAAAACATATTACAATTTGTTTGAATTAAAAATGAGGTAAAATGGATTTTCTAGGGATTTTTGAAGTAGGGAAAATACCTCTTTCTAAACTTGCTCCTTCCTAAAGAGGCTAGCCCTAAATTCTAAGAGATTATTTATAAGGGGGGATCCCTAGGAGGGTTAAGTTGGCTGGACAAAATTGTTAGGGTCAGGGTTTGGGCACTTAGCTAACGGGATTTGGGCTTAGGCATAAATAAATGACTTAAAATCACAAGTCATGACTTGTGGTCAAAATCCTTCCATTCAAATCTCGAAATTCCTAATTGGTTTCCCTAGCTAGAGTATGGTTAACTTAACTTAACCTAGGATCTCATATCTAGTCAAGTCCAACTTAACTAGGGTTAGGTCACAAAGTCAAAGCTAGTCAAAGTCAACCTAGTCAACCCTTATTCAAACAATTCCAAAATAATTTCTAAAAATTCCCATAAATTCAAATAAATTCTAATAAATTTAAATTACCCCAAAAATGACAAAAATACCCTCATATGGAAAACTGGGTGTTACACTTCTTATATTTACATTTATTATTTTCGTGTCGACAATTCCGACACGATATTCAATCAAATCCTAACCCTACCCCTAAACAAATTCCTTATTATCCTAACAGCAGCTTCCCGACCCCTCGACTTCCCGACCGTTTCTCCGATACCACCACCCGCCACCATGGCGTAACCTCTACCACCATCGTCAAAATAAAGCACCACCGCCAGCAAACCCCAACGTCGCCCCTACTATCACTACCACCCCCGCCAACATCACCCCCGAAACCACCGCCACCGCCACAATGGTCACACAATCACCACCACCAACAGAAATTAATTAGGCCCTTACCTCCGCCTTGCCGAGACACTCCACCACGCCGCTGCCGCGCATCCTCGACCTCACCCTTCTTTCCTCACCTCCGCCAGAGCTGGAGCATACCAGCGCGCACCTCCCTTCAACTGGATCCGAAAACCGCCGCGTGGTCGCACCGGCGAAACCGTCTCTGTGCGAAAACCGTCGACGAGCTTGATCCCGACGCTACCCAACTTCACTTGTCCAGATTTGAACTCCGTCGGGAGAACCACCTCGTCCCCGCGGCTGATCACTTCTCCCAGCCTCGACCGGCCTGTCCGCTCTACGTACGGAGTCGGTCCCCTGCGTCCTCCCGGTCCCAATTTCTTGGGTCGAATCGGATCATGCCCAGCCTACACCGTTGATGAGACGGCGGCAGTAAGCTGTATTACTCATACAGGTAATCAACAACATAGATTCTATTTGCCACAACTTTAATTTTTCGATAATAAAATTTGTCCAACAAAAATTACAACTGATAAAATAAATAGTCTTTTAATAACAACAAGTGGAAAATAGTAAATGACAACAACTAAAAAGTAGACTCGTCATCTCCAAGTCCAGCCTCATCTGGTAGCACGACTGGATACAACTCAGGATCATAATAGCTACTAATCAGTAGCTCTGTATCATCAATAGGACCTAAAAATATAGTCACCAGTCAGGAGGGAGCAAAGTACAATTCATGATATTTTAACAATTGAAATAATAATAGAATTATGCACTTTTAAACAATTTGAAGTAAATAGTTTTCTAGCAGTTAAAAACAGTGTGATGTGAATAGCCAATGAATATGACCGGATTGGGTTGTACAGTTGTATCCTATTGATACGATATGGCTTATCCCCGTGTGTATGAGGGGTAAGCTAACACAGTCATTATACTATTTTGGATGTGGTCATACTCATTATACTACTCCCCCAGTACCCAAGGGTTAAACAGTCAATGCTCTCAGAGAGAGTTCCGTGTTGCCTCGTGGTTTAAATTTGCAGTAAAACTATTACTAAATAATTGTAAACTACCACAAACTGTACTTGCCTTGTTTATGACTGGAGTGAGATGTCGGTACCGGGAAGAAACTCAAGTTCGTCCTTGAAAATCCTACAGTTTGAGAATCCTGTCTTAGAACCAAATTGATACCATCTCTAGGTGTGCTAGTTTCAATTTCTAGAAGTTTTGTCCTAGTCCAGTTTTATGTTATTAATAAGAACTACCGAAACACATCTATCGATGCAATTTACTAGTTTATAAAATTACGAAAGAACAATCAATTTCTCTTTTATTGGGAAAAATTGCACTTTTCCGATTAATTAGCAAAACTTTATGTTTTGTAATATTATATAATGAACTAAGGTTTTTCTTTTAGATGAGAAAACGTGAATTTGTTAAATTGCAAACTTGTAATTTTTAATGTGAGAAAATGTTAATTAATTTTCCATTTCAAAAATAAATAGTCATTTTATTATTCTACGTGTTTAAACTAATAAACCAGAAAAAGAAAGATAAAAAGTTACGCTACATTATTACAGGGCCGCAGAAAATAAAGAGAAATACTGGGCTTATGCCCTTACAGTCCATATTCATGAATTAAAATAAGAAGAAAAATATTAGTTAGTCCCTAAAAATTCCACAATTTTAATTATAAAATAAAACTAATAAATGAGTCTCAGATATTGGTCCAATCATCATATAGGCTAATGCCTTAACGTCCGGGCGAAACCGGTTTCGTTTGCACTTAGCCAGGGCCCATTGACCAATTACGGTCGTAGCCCAAAATCTAAAATAAAATTCTTTTCCGAAAAACCATTTTAAAATAATAATTAAATTTTATAGAAAATCCGGCAGCACTTCCTCTATTTTCAGTTCAACCCAAAAACTGGAAAAAAATGTGCCATAACTTCCTACAAATTATCCCAAACCAGGGAACCCAAATATTATATAAATTTTATCCACAGAAAATATTTTCGAAACAATTTCGGAAAACCCAATATGAATCCACAGAACCATAAAGAACCAGAACCAACATTCAGAAAATCCGAACTAACCGAAATCAAAGAAACTCTTCTAAAAATTATTCGGAAAACCCGAAACGAAACAGAAATTCCGAAACTAACTCGGAAAACACCACAGCTCATATTAAACCATCAATTCGAAAAAAATTCGAGAATCACATAAACTATTTCGAAGAGTTCTCGGAAAATCCGAATTGGAATCGAAAAACCCAAAACTAAAGCGGAAATCCCGAAACTAAATCTGAAACATACAACCGAATTCTACAGAAACTTGCCAAAGGCAAATTCGAAAATTCCGAAGGATCGAAAACCTCACAACAGATTCCCGTTGCGGGATCAGGACCAATTTCATCATCGACACAAACCCAAGGGACAACTACTGAGATTAACAGAGGTTACCCAAAACTTGACGGAATCTGAAGGGTAGCCTCAGACTCGGAACAGCAGGCCAGACACGGGGAGATGCTGGACCGGGCGGTCGGATCGGGAACGGAGTGAGCGTGAGGAGGCGCTGGGACAGCGATCGGGAAGCGGCGCGCAGGGAGGTCCGGCAAGTGGCGAGCGGCCAAGGGCGGCGTGCAGGGCTCGGGTCGGCCGGGAGGGTGCGCTGGACTCGGCGGGTAGCGGGCGCAGCCTCGGAAAGGTGGCGCCGGGCAGCCTTAGCACTGATTCGTCGGCCAGGTGGTGGTGTCGAGGCCGGGGTTTGGTCTATATATATATATATATGTATATGTATATGTATATGGTGTTTGGCCTATAGTGTTGTGGCTTGTATTTAGCTCATGGCCTACATATGGTTGTGATTCTATATAGGTATAGGCTATGTAGGTAATGTGTACATAGGTACATAGCCTAGTGTTGACCAATCTAGACTAGTTTGACCAAGTTTAACTTTGTTTGACCTAGTTTGACTGCTAGAGTTGACCAAAGGCTGACTTTAGCCTAGATTGACCCCAAACATCATGTAGATGTATTGTAGCAGTCTATTTCATTATTTTAGACATATAGTGACTTGTACTGTTCTGATACTGTTCTGATAGGAGGCATACACCACTCCTCAGGCAGTAGTTTTCTTTCGAACATTCAGGAGATCAAGCGAGTATATTCTCTGACCGTTTCATACTTGCTAAGAGTATTTTCTTGCTCTAGATTATTTTACTTGATGCTGACACGATGGAAACACGGATTAGTACTATATGGATCTTTTCATGCGATATTATCCCCCTTGGGAGCATCAGATACATCATGTCATGTGCGTTTCACTTTCATCATGTACTCTTGTGCTTTCACCTTACATGTGCACTCTCGTGATTCATGTACTCTCATGATCATGGAGCCCCCATGTTTATATTCATGTGCACCCATTTATGGGCCCCCATGTGAATATCATGTACAATAAATAGTCATGTAGACAATTTTCAAAGTAGTGTAGCCATGTACGACCTCTCATGTTTATTATCAAGCCGTTTACATGTCTAGCTTGTACTCTAAATTACTAGTTCACTATAGCTCTTTACTTGTAGTAGATATTTCATTACAGTCTTCTTTTTACTCATGTATACTCTTCAGCGTTTCATGAATTTTACTCTATTGCCTGTATTTTATTCCTGTCATTATATGAACTGCGTGAGATGTACTGTACTCGCTCCTGTCCTGACTGGACCTGTTGAAATATTACAGAGGATGATGATGAGGCGTGCTGCCCCACCTATTATGGGACTACCCTAGATGACAGCTGTAACTTGGACCAGCAGCCGGATCCCTTAGCTGTGGACGACACTCCTCTAGACTAGGATTTTCTTATGTTTATTTTTGGATGCCTGTATTATGATATTTTGGGATTCTGTAGATTTGTGATATCTTTAGACACTTAGACTCTCTGATTGTACTTATGTGGATCTTTCATATCAGCATTTATCTATCATCTTTCTATCTTATCATTCTGCCTTAGATATGATTGAGACTGTATATTGCTATGTCACCTCCATTTGGAGTGTATATACTGTACAGGTACCTTTATATTGTTAGATGATTGACCTAGGACAGCGTTCTATCGCCGACACTGCGGCGTAGGCTGGACGTACCCACGTCTCGTGCCCTTACTTTAGGGTGCGGGTCGTGACAAGATCCAATAACTGCAGGCACACCACGGCCACCTTCTCGCTCTCGGGCGTCTTCGCCGCTTCTAGAATCACTTCTGTATCCTGAAGCCAGGCATCTGCGGCAATGGCATCTTTGCTACCATCGAAGAAGGGAGGGTTCAAGCGCTTGAAGCTGTTGGCCGCGCTGTTACCCTGATGACCTCCTCTGGTCAGAGCATCTGCCATCGCCTGGTGCAAGGCATCTCCTCGACGATCCTGGGAAGCTAATAATGACCTGATGAGATCCACCAAAGTGCCATCATCAGGTTCTGCAGGCAGGACGGGCTGAACGGGTGGCTCTCCTCTAGTAGGCACGACTCTGGAGGCTACTCCTGAATGCTGGGCTTGATCTCCAGGTTGCTGCTGGTCCGTGAGAGGTGCTCCGCCTTGCTGATCGGCAGGTCCATGAACAATGTCGCTGAAGAAGATGACATAGAAACCCTTAAACCAAACAAGGACCGGGATTGCAATCCTTCACCTGAATAGAAACCCGTTTCAAATATTTGTTGGTAAAGTAATAAGACAATAAACGAAGAGAGGACACAGAACTGCTCCGGGAGCTAGGTTACAACCTTTAAACCAAACAAGGACCGGGGTTGTAACCTTTCGTCTGAACAGAACTTGACCCCTGATCGTTATTATTAAGGCCAACATAATAATCTAGCTATTGAGGTAAGGTAAAACATGATGAGCATGACATGGAGTGCAATAAGACAATAAACGAAGAAAGGACACAGAACTGCTCCGGGAGCCAGGTTACAACCCTTAAACCAAACAAGGACCGAGATTGTAATCCTTCGCCTGAACAGAACTTGACCCCTGATCGTTATTGTTAAGGCCAGTATAAGTAATCATGTTATGTCACAATCTTGCACAGGATCAGGACGAGACGAAGCTGGGCTATACCCCATCCAATCAATCATGGTCAATCAAAGAGTACGGCTTGATACTTTAACTAACTAGGGTTATCACAGGCCTTGTAACTAACAAAATACAATGGGATTATTCCAACAGCCACAAGTCATGCAGACCTTCCAGGTTATTCAGACACAATTTGGGGATTGAATTCATGTGGGTACATCATCCAAGAACACATATACCCTTAAGTAGCTTGGTGGGTGCAACACATGACAGTGTGCTGGAAATGTGCCATACTCGACAGCAGGCTACAAATCCCATGATGGGGCGCCCAGTTAACGGGATTGCCTGTAGCTGGGGAAATCTCTTCATGACTACTGGAGTATTCTAGTTATTAGCCTTAGTCAATTTAAGTAGTTACCCTGACCGTGGTACTCATGGGTCCCTGTCCTAGACATGATGCAAGACAATACTGGTTCACTTGTACAAACACAATCGTCCACGGTGTCCAGGCCATTCATTCTTGTCATGTCAAGTTTACTTATCAAGAGTGCGCCATGACGGGCCATTATCATGTCATGCAATTTGTCATGCCTTGTCATGTCAGGTCATGTAAATTTTCTTGTCACACCATGTCATGTACAATTGCCATTTCAATCATGTCAATCAATTCGTGAGTTATCAAGTTCAGGACAAAAGGCGTAAGGCATACGCCATAGGGACTCAAGGTCTCTACGCACGTACTACCGGTTACGCTAGTGAAACTCTATGCGTGAAACTCTACGCTAGGCCAAGGGGCCTCAAGCGTAAAATTGGCTTTACGCTGGCAAGGGCAAGAGAAAATAGCTCTACGTGAGTCATGGTGAATGCCGGTGGGGCTTTACGCTAGTTAAGGCTTTACGCTAGCAAGAGCCAGATGATGTAGCTCTACACGAGTGAAACTCTATGCGAGCAAGCTCTACGCGAGGAACACTGGGGCAAAACTTTACGTACGCGAGAGTCTACTCGAGCCAGGGTTTTATGCGAGCACGATTTTACGCGAGCGGGAGAGCCCCGAGCGTAAAATTCGTAGGAACTCGGTGTAAAACGGAGTACGCTGGCACGGTATTGCGTGTGCGTAAAAGCTGAGATAACACGCTGACATGTAAAACGTGGACGTAAAGGGCTGATCATTACGCTAACACGTTAGAACGTGCGCGTAAGGGCTGAAACACTACGCTGGCACGTAAAACGTGGACGTAAAACTTCATTTTCTCCCCATGGCCAATATAATCATGCGTAAAAGTTCAAGAACTCGAGAAACTCCATCTCGGCCAGGACTTGGTGAAAATTCGGCCATCCCAGAACCAAACTTGCGTAAAAATCAGAATGCCTACTACAAGGAACTCTTAGTTTTTGAAAACAAGCCATTTTAGTAGATAAAACCAAGAAGGTTAAAATGCTAGAAACTTAGATCTACATAGAATGAGCTATGGAATTTAAAAAATGCTAAGTACTAAAGTGGCTTAGAATCTTGTGGAGAATAAAATGGAACAATAAAATTTGGGTTCCTCCATGAAGCAAGTTGCACTTGCCTACGGTGGGGTTCGGTGAGGAAGAACACTACCAAATTACAGCATTTTAGCGACGGCCATTTAACGACGAAAATTTTCCGTCGCTATTACCGTCGGATCACCGACGGATTTGTGACGAAATACCGACGGAAAGCAGTGGACAATTTTTTTTATTTTTTATGTCCATATCCGTCGCTACACCGTCGATAGGTCGTCGGCCAAGTAGCGACGGTTTTATATCCGTCGCTAGAACGTCGCATATTTTGGCGGCAAAAGCCTAAAATATTGGCGCGAGATTTACTGACGACGTAGCGACGGAATAATCCGTCGCTACTCGCGCGAGATTTACTGACGAATTAGCGACGGAATAATCCGTCGCTACTCCGTCGCTAAATTTACTTTCCAGACTTAAATTGAAACGACGGGGGGAACTTTTTCATTCCCCCCAAATTTCACTCTCTCTCCTCTCTCTCTCTCTCTCTCTCTCTCCCGCGGTGATCGATCGGCGACCCCCTCTCCTCTCTCTCCCGCGACGGTGATCGGCGACCCCCTCTCCTCTCTCTCCCAAAGGTAATCCCCTCTCCCTCTCCCTCTCTCTCTCTCTCTCTTTCTCTCTCTCTCTCTCTCTCGCGCGCGCGCGGTGGTCGTGGGTGCAGCGGGCCGGGGGCGTCGGGGGCTGCGGGGGCGGCGTCGACTGCGGGGGGCGGCGGTGGCGGCGGTGGCGGGGGGTGTGGAGAGGGCGGTGGGAGGGGGCGGGAAGCGTTGGAGGGATGGGGGCGCGCGGGGGCTGGCCGCGGGGTGCGGGGGGTTGCGGAGGGGGGCTGGCCGTGCGCGGGGGGCGGGGGGCGGGGGGTGTGGAGGGGGCGGTGGGATCGAGGGGGCGGGCAGCGTTGGGGGGGGACGATGGGGGCGGGGGCTGGCCGCGGGGTGCGGGGGGGTATGTGTGGAGGGGGGCTGGCCGCGGGGGGCGGAGGGTGTGGAGGGGCGGCGATGGGAGGGGACGGGGGGTGTGGAGGGGGCGGGCAGCTGCCTCCGTCACTGCCTCTCTCCTGGCTAGCGACGTCATTTAGCGACGGCGACCAATAACGTCGCTATTTATTGAAAATAGCGACGTCATAAAAATAACGTTGCAAAACGTCACTGGCTAGCGACGTTCTGCGACAGGCATAAATATTCGTCGCTGATGAGCGACGAATAGCGACGTATTATTAAATCACGTCGCCATGTAGGAAACTTCCTATTTGGACACATCAAGTGTTTGATTTATTGTTGGAATGAATATTTTGTATATTTATTCTCAGATTTTAGATGTGTTCTTGAGAGTATCTCATGGTATCATATTGCCTATATATATATATACCATTGCAGCAGCAGCAATGCAGCAGCTGCAGCAGAAGCATACAGCAGCAGCAGCAGTTAAATGCAGCAGCAGCAGCAGTTAAATGCAGCAGGGGGGAGGGGGCCGGGCATTGTTGGGGTGGCTTACTGCATCCATATTGCACCTGCCCAGCTCATCATCCCTTGTGTGCAGTCAGATGATACCCCTACTACTATTTTGTCCTGCATACTATAGTTATATGTTCAGTCACAGTTTATAACTAGTCACTACCAAAATACATGGATTTACCGACGGCCTTATCCGTCGGTAATCCGTCGCTAAAAATAAATACCGACGGATTAACGACGGATATTTTGGTAAAACAGCCGTCGGGAATAACCTCGTCGCTAAAACATATCCGTCGCTACTCCGTCGCTCAGCGACGACTTAGCGACGGAATACCGTCGGCGCATCTAAATATATATAGCGACGGATTACCGACTAGCTTTCGTCAAAACATGTATCAGGATATAGGATTAGCGACGGAAAACTCCGTCGCTAACCAGTCGGCAAAATCGTATCACTGATTTTCTGATACCCAATATCCGTCGCTAATCCGTCGTAACTTTGTCGGCAAAAGCGTATCAGAGATTTTCTGATACCCAATTACCGACGGACATTCCGTCGCTAAACCGTCGCTCAATGTAAAATTCTCCAGGTAGCGACGGATATTACGTCGCCAATCCGTCGATACATTAAATTCCTACAGTTAGCGACGGATAGTCCGTCGGGACTTTGTCGCCAGTCCGCCGTAAGTTAGTCGCCAATCCGTCGCTAATGCTAAAATTTATGGACATCAAACAGCATCAGTTCGACGGATCGTCCGTCGCCAATCCGTCGCTTTATTGAAATACTCTAGGTAGCGACGGATTTTACGTCGCCACTCCGTCGCTAACCTCAGTTTCTCCAGTTAGCGACGGATAATCTATCGCTGAGTGGTCGCCAGTCCGCCGTAAGTTAGTCGCCAATCCGTCGCGAAAGCTAAAATTTCTGGACATCAAACAGCATCAGGTCGACGGATCGTCCGTCCCTAATCCGTCGCTTTATTGAAATGCTCCAGGTAGCGACGGATAGTCCGTCGCCACTCCGTCGCTAACCTCAGTTTCTCCAGTTAGCGACGGACTATCCGTCGCTGAGTGGTCGCCAGTCCGCCGTAAGTTAGTCGCCAATCCGTCGTGAAAGCTAAAATTTCTGGACATCAAACAGCATCAGGTCGACGGATCGTCCGTCGCCAATCCGTCGCTTTATTGGAATGCTCCAGGTAGCGACGGATTTTACGTCGCCACTCCGTCGCTAACCTCAGTTTCTCCAGTTAGCGACGGACTATCCGTCGCTGAGTGGTCGCCAGTCCGTCGCTAACTGCTAATTTTTGAAAAAAATATACTGCAAACAGACTCTTTCCTGTTTATACAACACATCCAACACAATATCAAACATGCAAAATATCCATATACAACACCATATATCCATATCCAACACGAATATCCAATGTATCCAATATCCAACACCATATATCCATATGCAAAATATCCATATCCGACACCAATATCCAACGTATCCAATATCCAACAAAATATTACCAACACAATATATCCAATATCCAACATTAAATTATCCAAACATAAAAAAATATCCGAACATACTCAGTATCCAAATGTCTACAAAACCAACAACATAAACAAAATCAAACCCCGTCCGTCGAATCGTCTCGTGCTCGTGCCGCCGCATCCGCTTTGCGTATGTACTCCTCCACCGTGTGTGCCGGCACTTGGGACAAGACATGGTCTGGAAGCGCGCGTAGCTGCTCTGGCGACATCATGTCAAGGAGCATCAAGATGGTGTTATCCGATACGATACGGGCGTCCGTAAAGCAGTTAAATGAAAGCCGTCCGGGGGAAGAAGGACCAGGTCGATCCGAAGCACCGGCAGCAGCAGTAGACGGATCGGGAGCAGACGGACCGGGAGCAGACGGACCGGGAGCAGACGGATAGCGCCCCAACACTATCGCCCGCAAATCTGATACCGCGGAGGTCAGAGTCGCAAGCTGCGCCCTCACATCGTCAACCGGGGGCGCTGGGGGAGGCGGAGGCTGTGGATATCTCGGGGACGGCTGCAACGAGGGCGCCATGGAACCTAAGCCGTAGACGCGCCCTTTCCTAACGCCGCCGACGGATTCTACGAACACGTCGTCGTAGCGAGCGGCCATAGAAGAGTGCGTCTGGGTGGGCGTCGTTTCGCCGACATTCTCGGAAGGGGGCTCGATCTCAAGCCGACTAAGTGCATCACGATACGCAGCCTATCCAATGAATGTGTTTATACTATAAGTTTTTCTAAGTTATAATCTAAATCCTATGTTTCCCTAAGTTATAGTCTGAATCCTAAGTTTATCTAATTAACTTAACAATAATTATATTTCTAACATAAATCTCATAAACGTAAGTACTTACATCAGTCTCCTCGGCCCTCGCGTCGACGAAGCTCCCGTCCTTCCGCCTCTTGTGCGTATGCACGAATACATCGTAAGCGGTGACCGTCTCCGCCTCTTTCCCCTGCTTCACCGTCCGTTGGGCCTGCATACGTAGAATTTAATTAACTTCGTATATTAACAGCACGAAATTAAATAATAGAATGAATTTGAATTTGCGCTATCTCACCAAATCTGCACGCGTCAATGCGTGGGGCCTTGATCCCCCCGTATGCAGACCCGCGACCTGTCGATTAGCCTTAGCTTTCTCCGATTTCAGCTTGAACTGCGGAGTATCCATCTTCTCCAACATCTGCTCATAATACTCTGCCCGGATCCAGTCCTTCCTCGTATGCGCCGTACGAAGGTCGTACACCGCATCCCGTATCTTCTTCCCGGCGGCGGCTTTGTAGGTCCTGCGGATCGCCTCCTCGCGATGGAGGGGCCACCAGAACGTCCTCTGACATACAAATTCAAATATCATGTAATAAAAAATTTAATAATTTAAAGAATAATTAATAATTCACCGACGGATTTATACCCTCATCTCGTCGAGCCAGACGTACTTCATGTCCTGAGGCACCTCAGAAAAATTGAGGTAGGGGCCATGGTAGTTATCCCGGATAATGCGTCCTAGAATCCGGGCAGCATCCCACGGGAAAAACCTATAAAGAAGCAACGACTGGATTATTAACTTGAATAAATGAAACAAATTTAATAAATTAACTTAAATTTACTTACGATTCACCAGCGGGCCATAGCTCTCGTCGGAACTCGCCCACCAGCCTCTCTGGTGGCGTCGGAGGATCCGCGGGTCCGTACACGTACTCCCCGGTAACAGGATGAAACTGAATCCCGGGGTACTCCGAGGCCCACCCTGCAGTAACTGCTGGGCCCCCTGCTGCATCTGCTGCTGCATCCGCTGGTACATCCGGTGGCGGAACGGATCCGCTAGCGGATGGAGTCACAGGCCTCGACGACGATGTCGGTAGCACCGAGGAAGAATGACAGCGGGAAGAGCCTGTGTCCGGGCTCTCCAAGTCGGGATCGGAGGTCACATCCGGAGAATGCGGCTGGCGACCACGACCGCTACCACCACGCCCACGCCCACGCCCACGCCCACGACCACCACCACCACCACCACCGCCGCCGCCGCCGCCACCCCCACGACCATGGCCAGCACCACCAGTACGGGTGCTCGCAACCATGCCCTGTAAATAGAACACATAAACAAAATACCGACAACATAGATTTATAAATGAATATAAAACTAAACATATCCATACCAGCAGCAGGGCGATGAGTGCCGCCCAGACGAGTAGGCCTAGGAGTGCCATCTGTAAAAAGAAACTCATACAATAATACACAAATATCCCAAACTGAAATAAATATTACAATCAGAAGTGAAGTACGAATAAAAGCTAGATACACAAAATCTGATAAAATCACGCACCAATACAACAAAGTACAATTCTTGTAACTTTTGATGAAAGGGCATCTTGTGTTCCACTAGACTTGTAATTGTAAATCCAAATATAATAGGGCAATTTAGGATTCGAGACTAGATATTGGGTGCTTCAAGATACAACTGAAATATAGCGATATTTAATCATCGTCATCGTCCTCTTCCTCGGCCTCGGCCTCATCATCATCATCATCCTCATCGTCGAATTCATCTGTATCCTCATCCTCATCCTCATAAAGTTCTTCTTCTTCTTCTTCTTCTTCTTCTTCTTCTTCTTCTTCTTCTTCTTCTTCTTCTTCTTCTTCTTCTTCTTCAGTCTCAATACTTGGGACAAGACGCCTCTTTCTCCCCTGGTTGACATCCAAGTCTTATATATCAACCTCTTCCTCCCCTCTATTTTCATCAGCAAGAGGTATATCAACCTCTAATTCAACATCCATGTCGCAAGACTGTTGTCCCAAGTATTAGGGCTTTTCGATCTGGTCCTCTTGGTATGCTGGGTCTCCAACGTTGAATGTATTTCTAGATTTAATCTTGCATACTGCCCACCAGTCAAAGCGATCTCTACGACGCCTTGGGTAGCTTGTATAGTAGACTTGAACAGCCTGACTTGCTATCGCAAACGTGTCGGACCCTCTATACCTCCTGCGATAATTTATATCGACGAATCCAAATTGTTTATCGATTCTCCAACCGATATTTGGTGTCGTATCGAACCACTCACATTTGAACATAACAATATGCATATCAAATGGGGCACTATATTGTAATTCTACAATATCCCGAAGCACTCCATAATAGTCAAAGTCCGGCTCGTCGTCATAGATTGTGCCTCTTATGCAAACACCAGAATCCTTCGTACTGAAGCCGTCATTGAGAAATTCGGCATTTATAGGATGTTGAGTTGTCTTAAACTTGAAGCCATTAACGACATAGCCGGGCCAAGTCTTTGCATGCTTCTTCGGTCCCAATGACAAATAACGAATGCTCTCATTTGTGAGTGTACTTGGTTCAGCTAATAAAACCTGTAAACTTTAAATGTTTTAGTTGCATATATATATTTAAATGGTAGCCGCATAACATATTATCTCAGTGACTTACGTAATCTCGAAACCATGACGGAAAGGTAAAATCAACCTCTCTTTGAAGTCCCTCATCGGTAATATCGGGTGTCCTTATTTTGACTTCATCTCTAAATACACTGTTAGAGAGAATAAAAATTAGTGTAGTCACTTACCTCACCAAATTAGAGATTATAACGAGGTGTAGTCACTTACTTCTCCAAATCTCTCACTTCTTGTATGTCACAATTTAACAAGACATATCGGTGAGCGGCATCATACTC
The DNA here is from genome assembly GCA_029216955.1 of Iris pallida. Lineage (NCBI taxonomy): Eukaryota > Viridiplantae > Streptophyta > Magnoliopsida > Asparagales > Iridaceae > Iris > Iris pallida. The sequence continues at coordinate 11,919,051 of JANAVB010035417.1, forward strand.
ATCGTCACTCAACCACCGTTTCTTACTAGCCCCAATAGGCTTGCCCCTTAAATTGAATATACCTCCTTCCTCAACGTCTTCGTCATTCCTTTGAGGTCTATTTCGATTTGTCTCAACATGAGTATCGAAATAAATAGAGCAAAAGTTTGACACCTCCTCGATAAGATATGCTTCGCATATCGAAGCCTCTATATGAGCCTTGTTGCCAACTTTCTTCTTTAGATGATGTAGATACCTAGAGAGACAAATTATCTTGAGAATTAACAATGAATTGTAAAATCCACTTAAATTATATCGATTTTTATTTACCTTTCAAAGGGGTACATCCATCGATAATGAACAGATACACCGACACGGGCTTCGTATGCTAGATGAATCGGTAGATGCTCCATACTGTCGAAGAAACCCGGTGGAAATATTTTCTCTAACTTGCAAATTGTTAAGACAATCTTCTCCTCAAGTTGTATCATATGTTGCACCGTGAGCTTAGTTGAACAGATATCCCTGAAGAATGTAGACAGCTCGGCCAACGGAACCCATACAGCAGAAGGCAACAACTCTCTCAACGCAATGGGCAGTAATCTTTCCATAAACACGTGGCAGTCGTGACTCTTCATTCCTGTTAGCTTGCGTTCATTGAGATCAACGCATCTAGACAAATTCGACACATAGCCGTCGGGAAATCTTAAAGTAGATATCCACTTGCAGATTATTAATTTATCTTCCTTGCTCAATGCGTATGGCGCTATCGGCTTAGTTACTTGTCCACCAGCTCCCCTTTGTATCAAGTTTAGATTATGACGTTTGCATATCTCGGCCATGTCTTGTCTTGCTTTTAGATTGTCCTTCGTCTTTCCTTTAATATCCATAACGGTATTGAAGACATTATCGAACATATTCTTTTCGATATGCATGACATCAAGATTATGCCTAATAAGATTATCTTTCCAATAAGGCAAGTCCCAGAAGATACTCCGTTTGGTCCAGTTATGGCTTTGTCCGAACCCCTCGACACGATTGTTCGATGGATCTTCCATTGTGGTGGGCAATTCCTTTACATCTTCCCAAATATCGTATCCCGACAATCTGGCAGGAGGTTCAGAAAATTCTTGTTTTCCATATCTGAACGCGTCCTTGTTCTTTCGCCAAGGATGTCTCGTTGGCAGAAATTGACGGCGACAGTCAAAGAAAGAAGTTTTTCCTCCATGTCTAAGGCGGAACGCCTTACTATTTTCCATACATATCGGACAAGACATGTTGCCGTGCGTACTCCATCCCGACAGCATACCGTATGCTGGAAAATCATTGATTGTCCACATGAGTGAAGCTCTCATCTGAAAGTTTTGTTTTCTGGAAATATCATAGGTCGTGACGCCGATCTCCCACAACTGTTTCAGCTCATCCACCAACGGCTGTAAATATATATCGATGTTCTTTGTCAGATTTTTGGGACCGGGTATGATAGCTGTCAAGAACATATAAGGAGTCTTCATACACATCCATGGTGACAGATTGTAAGGGGTAAGAATGACCGGCCAGCATGAGTATTGAGATCCCGACTGTCCGAAAGGGGCGAAGCCATCAGAACATAGCGCCAGGCGTACATTTCTAGGCTCTGCAGCAAAATCTGGATGACACAAATCAAAATATTTCCACGCCTTCCCATCCGAAGGATGTGACAATTCTCCTTCGTCCTTTATGCGATCTTCACTGTGCCACGTCATGTGTTCTGCTGTATTCAGAGACATATACATCCTCTGTAAGCACTTCGTGATCGACAAGTAATGCATATACTTGTAAGGACGTCGTTTTCTAGTTGACTTTCCTTTTTCCTGTACTGTCTTGTAACGATCCGCATTACAGAACCAACAACTTTCTAATACGCAATTCTCTTTGTAATACAACATGCATCCGTTGCGACAGCAATCTATCTTCTCGTACCCCAGTCCCAGTTGTCGGACCATCATCTTTGACTTGTAGAAGTTTTTGGGAGCTCTTTTGATTCCTTCGGTAACACCTCATTAGTTAATTGTGTGATCCGATCATAGCAAGCTTGTGGCAAGTTAAAATCAGACTTTATGTTCAACAACCGCATCGTCACTGACAGTGCGGAATGAGTCTCACAACCAGGATATAGAGGAGTATCTGCGTCCTTAAACATATCATAGAACTCCTTTGCCTCGGGATTAGGATCCTCCGGATCAAAATTAGGTCCTGCCGCAACATACACCATATCTCGTGCAAGGTTCTGCATGTCTCCATAATCTACAGAGCATCCGTCGTCTTCGAGGACATCCGTTGCAGCATTATCATCAAAAGCATAAGTACCAGCTTCTGCAGCCTGTCTTTCTGAATATAATTCACCTTGCGATGACCACAGGCCGTAATCACGTACGAAACCCTTACGGGTCAAATGATCTCTCACAGTCATCACTTCTTCGAAACGTCTATTGTGACAATTAACACATGGACACTTGATTTTGTTATCGTCCATGTACTGAGTTTTGCTCATGGCATACTTAAGAAATACTTCCACACCTGCCTGAAAATCGTCACTCACACCAATTCTGCTCTCGTGTTGTCGTTTGTACATCCATGTACGATCAACAAAGTAACGATTCATGCTCGATTTGATGTGAATATCTGTATCGTAAGACAAACTAAACATAAGAATTAATAGCCCGATACAGATACTCATATCGTAAGAAAAACTAAACTTGTGGATAACACGCTAGGCCTACGACGAGGCTACTTAGTATCACAATCTAACATAATTAGTATATAATCATGTAACTGGTGGATCCGCTAGCTAGTAAGCCGGATGTACTTAATATCAGAGAGTATCAGATTAGTATCAGTATATAGGTTAGGTAGACCGTATCAAACGCATATCGGAATAGTAGGCCGAATAGGAGGCCGAGATAGTCGAATGAGAAGAAGGGAAGAAAGGAGGAGCAGATGGTATACTAGACTAGTTCTGGGTCAAATTAGGAGTCCAAGTCAACTCTGTCAAAACTAACCTTAATTAGGCTAAACTTCTACCTTAGCTAATCAAATATATATACTAGACTTCACGACGTGTGTCTGTGTATATATATATATATTATTAATAAATTACTTAAAATTATGCCTATATATATATATATATATATATATATTATATATATATATATATATATATATATATATATATATATATATATATATATATATATATATATATCAAGGTTCAAAGTATCGGTACGGAATCGGTATCGGACTATTCCTATGAGTATTGGTATCGGCGATATCGGTAGTATCGGCGGTTTCGGATCGGAGTATCGGATTTTTTGGTATCGGGGAACAAATAATTATTAATAAATTATTTACATTTAAAAACATATATTTTATACATTTAGGCATAATTTTAAGTATTTTCAGTGTTATTTCTTAGTAGTTTTGAAATTAAATGAAACAGTAGTCACCCTTACCGATTGGTTTACAAACAATAGATGTGATTTTCTTCAATTGATGTGATTTTCTTCTTTTACATGCTTCTACAACCTTGTTATGCTTTAAACCCTTGTTGATTTGTCTTTTCTGTTTAATTTTCTTTGTCGAATTGACCGGAACAAAGACCCCCAATGTCGGTATCGGTCAATACTTGGTATCGGTCGGTATCGGATCGGAACATGCCAAACCGTATCGGTATCGGCCGTATCGGATCGGTATCGGCCGATACTTTAAACCATGATATATATGTCTGAGTGTGTGTGTATCCGTGTGTCTGTGTCCGTGTGTGTCCGTGTGTGTGTGTGTGTGTCCGTGTGTGTGTATGTCTGTATGTGTGTGTGTGTCTGTGTGTGTGTGTCCGTGTGTGTGTGTGTGTGTGTCCGTGTGTGTGTGTGTGTCTATGGGAGAGGAGGAGGAGGACTCATGCGCGGGGACTCCAGAGTCCCTCCTACGCCCCCCTGCCCCGACCCCCCCCAACCCCTGCCCGACCCCCCCAACCCCTGCCCGACCCCCTCTCCCACCCCACTGCCCCCCCTGCCCCGACCCCCCCCCAACCCCTGCCCGACCCCCCCCAACCCCTGCCCGACCCCCTCTCCCACCCCCCTGCCCCCCCTGCCCCGACCCCCCCAACCCCTGCCCGACCCTCCCCCAACCCCTGCCCGACCCCCTCTCCCACCCCCCTGCCCCTCCCCCTGCCCCGACCCCCCCAACCCCTGCCCGACCCTCCCCCAACCCCTGCCCGACCCCCTCTCCCACCCCCCTGCCCAGACCACCCCCCACCCCTGCCCGACCCCCTCTCCGACCCCCCCTGCCCCCTCTCCCACCCCACCCTTGCCCCGACCACCCCACCCCCTACCCGAACCCCCCCTGCCCAGACCACCCCCCACCCCTGCCCGACCCCCTCTCCGACCCCCCTGCCCCCGACCACCCCACTCCACCCTTGCCCCGACCACCCCACCCCGTACCCGAAACCCCCCTGCCCCACACCCTCTCCGACCACTACGACAGCCCTCCAACCCCCCAAATCGTAAAAGAGAGAGAGAGAGGGGAGATAGAGAGAGAGGGGGGGAGAGAGAGCATACCTTAGAGAGAGAGAGGGAGATCGCCGGTCGGAGAGAGCGAGATCATCGGAGAGAGGGAGAGGGAAGAGAGAGAGTGTTTTGGGGGGAATGAAAATTTCCCCCCCGTCGGTTCAATTTAAGTTAGGGTACAGAAATTAGCGACGGCTTAGCGACGGATTATTCCGTCGCTAAGTAGTCAGTAAATCTCGTGCCAAAGTAGCGACGGATTATTTCGTCGCTAAGTCGTCAGTCAAATCTCGCGCCAATATTTTAGGCTTTTCCCGCCAAAATATGCGACGTTCTAGCGACGGATATAAAACTGTCGCTACATGGCCGACGACCTATCGACGGCGTAGCGACGGATATGGACATAAAAAAATAAAAAAAATTGTCCACTGCTTTCCGTCGGTATTTCGTCACAAATCCGTCGGTGATCCGACGGTAATAGCGACAGAAATTTTTCGTCGCTAAATGGCCGTCGCTAAAATGCTGTAATTTGGTAGTGAGTGTTCTTTCCATAGCAGTAGCAGACCCATTCGTTTGAGTATCAGTCCAATATTGGTCCTATATCACTTGGGTATGTGATAGACCTTAGACTTCATCTTTTCCTTTTTAAATGAATTGTCTACACAAATAAGTACTTATCAAAAATCTGTTGTTTTCTGTGTATGGAGTGTTTTGTTGGCATGGGATGATGGCTTTTGAATTACATTGGACTAAAAACTGAGAATTAGTACACTGTTTGTGTTTACTGATTTAAGGATGATTAAATTATTAGGTTTAATCCTATGTCATGTCTGGGTTTAAGTTATATGTTATGATTCATGTTGGCATGGGGATTTTGGTTTTTGAATTTGAGCTGTTACATTCTGTTACATATACTTACCAGATGGCAAGCATTAGCTATTCGGAGGTGGTTGCGTGAAAGTATCACTGAGCGTTTGCGTGAGCAGCGTGGCAAGCATTAGCTATTAGTACATATTTGTATTGGACTATTTTTATTGGGTTGTTTTTGTTTTAGACTATTTGTATTGGACTACATATATGAATTAGAACTGTGTCAATCTCTGGATTATATTGGACTACGACACCACGGTAACATAGTTCCTGCAGCCATTCGACTGGCGAGGCAGAAACTATGTATCCGTAGATAAAGTGGACTGTCCTCCGACCCTCATCCCTCGGCAATGATGATACGACAACCAACCGGAAAGGATATTCCGAGAGATCCATCTGGGAGGGACGTATAATCTGAGAGATCACCTTTACAAGAATTATATCAGTAGTAGGATTGAGTGCTGGAGGAGATGTTATCAGAGTATACGTCCTACTCAGATGGGTCTCTCACCGTTACTATTTTTTTTCTGACAGCATGGTGGATGTGCTCCGTCCACAGATTCTGGCTTCGAGCCAAAACTTTGTTCCGGAGCTCAAGTGGACATCTTTGGTGTATAGCTCGAGGGAAAGGTTCCTGACAGCATGGTGGTCTCCTCTGTCAAAGTATCCGTGCTCATCCCACATGGGTTGTGGGACGAGCACGGATACTTTGACAAACGAGACTACCATGCTGTCATGAACCTTTCGCTCGAGCTATACACCAAAGATGTCCACTTGAGCTCCGGAACAAAGTTTTGGCTCAGAGCCAGAATCTGTGGACGGAGCACATCCACCATGCTGTAGGACGTATACTCTGATAATATCCCCTCCAGCACTCAATCCTACTACTGATATAATTCTTGTAAAGGTGATCTCTCAGATTATACGTCCCTCCCAGATGGATCTCTCGGAGTATCCTCTCCGGTTGGTTTGTGTTCTGAGCCATCCGTTCTCACAGAGGGTCCTTTTTTGGATTCTATATTTTGTATTTTGGTTTCTGTATTTTGGTTTCTATATTTTGTATTTTGGTTTCTGTATTTTGGTTTCTATATTTTGTATTTTGGTTTCTGTATTTTGTTACATTCTTCAGATACTAGATACGATAAGAACATATACATTCTTTTACATTCTGTTACATATACTTACCAGATAACACCCATGATGGGTGACCAGGACATAGTCCCTGCAGCCATTCGACTGGCGAGGCAGAAACTATGTATCCGTAGATAAAGTGGACTGTCCTCCGACCCTCATCCCTCGGCAATGATGATACGACAACCAACCGGAGAGGATACTCCGAGAGATCCATCTGGGTAGGACGTATACTCTGAGAGATCACCCTTACAGAAATGATATCAGTAGTGGGATCGAATGTTGGAGAAGATATTATCACAGTATACGTCCTCTCCTCCACGATGGCTCTAGACCCATCTGCTCGTCCCTGCTTCCATTCTTCTTATTTGACTCTCTCAGCCACACATGATATCCAGCTCAAGTGTAGAGTAGGCGGAAAAGAAGGGGACAGGAATAGGAGGGGGAAGCAGCACAGCCGGCGGCATGACCCGGAGGAAGTACAGAGGTTTTCTTCAACATACGTAGGAGAACTATAAGGATTTATCTTTTCACAATATGTCATCTTGTCAAAGACCCTTAATGTGACAACCATGTTACCGCGGTGTCGGAATATTAACATGTCATAATTTTCTAAGCCGTGTGTTCTGACATAATCATCCCAACTCTTTCCTCCTGTGTCGTAATCTCGCATTATTACATAGAACTGAAATCCGGTTGGAAGGATTATGTCAAAACACACGGCTTATAAAATTATGACATGTTAGTCTTCCGACACCGCGGTAACATGGTTGTCACATTTAGGGTCTTTGACAAGATGATATGTTGTGTTTACATATATCCTTATAGTTCTCCTACGTATGTTGAAGAAAACCTCTGTACTTTCTCCGGGTCATGCCGCCGACTGTGCTGCTTCCCCCTCCTATTCCTGCCCCCTTCTTTTCCGCCTACTCTACACTTGAGCTGGATATCATGTGTGGCTGAGAGAGTCAAATAAGAAGAATGGAAGCAGGGACGAGCAGATGGGTCTAGAGCCATCGTGGAGGAGAGGACGTATACTGTGATAATATCTTCTCCAACATTCGATCCCACTACTGATATCATTTCTGTAAGGGTGATCTCTCAGAGTATACGTCCTACTCAGATGTATCTCTTAGAGTATCCTCTCCGGTTTGGTTGTCTTCTGAGCCATCCGTTCTCACACTTAAAATACAGGGATTGGATTCTGTGTTTCGTATTTTCGACGAACCCAGGGATTGGATTCTGTATTTTGTTTTTTGGTTTCTGTATTTTGTTTCCAGCTCCATTTGCATTAATCTACGGTACGACATGGTGATCAGGATATATATAGTCCCTGCAGCCATTCGACTGGCGAGGCAGAAACTATGTAGCCGTAGATAAGTTGACTGTCCTCCGACCCTCATCCCTCGGCAATGATGATACGACAACCTATCACTATATCTTATATAATAGTAGATGATGTCTTAGTATTACATTATGTGAGTTCATCTTGATTATGTTACGTTCTTCAGATACTAGATACGATAAGATCATATACTACACCATATGTACAGAACATAGATGATTCACACTAATGTATGCTAGAATGAATTTTGGGTTGTGTATTCTGAGCCATCCGTTCTCACACTTGAAGATAAATTTTCAGTATAACGACGGATATTAGGTTACTCTTCAGTATAATTGATGTCTATTCTTGGATAATTGGTGTGCATTAAATTCGTATGTGCATATTTCGTCTATGTGATTTTTGGATATATACCTACGCTGGGTTATAAGCGATGATCTGATATACAAAGGAGGTGCTGCCGAAATTTTTGTAGACATTTGGATACATTGTATGTTCGGATATTTTTTTTATGTTTGGATAATTTAATGTTGGATATTGGATATATTGTGTTGGTAATATTTTGTTGGATATTGGTGTCGGATATGGATATTTTGCATATGGATATATGGTGTTGGATATTGGATACGTTGGATATTCGTGTTGGATATGGATATATGGTATTTTATATGGATATTTTGCATGTTTGATATTGTGTTGGATGTGTTGTATAAACAGGAAAGAGTCTGTTTGCAGTATTTTTTTTCCAAAAATTAGAAGTTAGTGACGGACTGGCGACCACTCAGCGACGGATAGTCCGTCGCTAACTGGAGAAACTGAGTTTAGCGACGGAGTGGCGACGTAAAAACCGTCGCTACCTGGAGCATTTCAATAAAGCGACGGATTGGCGACGGACTATCCGTCGCTAACTGTAGGAATTTAATGTATCGACGGATTGGCAACGTAATATCCGTCGCTACCTGGAGTATTTTACATTGAGCGACGGTTTAGCGACGGAATGTCCGTCGACCTGGTTCTGTTTGATGTCCATAAATTTTGCAGTTAGCGACGGATGTTTTGTCGCTAATACGACGCTAATCCGTCGTACACCTCGGCGGATTAGCGACGGCATAACGACGACCTGCCGTATGGGAAAATCTCTGATACGCTTTTACCGACAAATTTACGACGGATTACGACGGATATTGCGTATCAGAATATCACTGATACGGTTTTGCCGACTCTTTAGCGACGGATTTTTCCGTCGCTAACCCTATATCCTGATACATGTTTTGACGAAAGCTAGTCGGTAATCCGTCGCTATATATATTTAAATGCGCCGACGGTATTCCGTCGCTAAGTCGTCGCTGAGCGACGGAGTAGCGACGGATATGTTTTAGCGACGAGGTTATTCCCGACGGCTGTTTTACCAAAATATCCGTCGGTAATCTGTCGGTATTTATTTTTGGCGACGGATTACCGATGGATAAGGCTGTCGGTAAATCCATGTATTTTTGGTAGTGGAAGAAGAGGAAGAGCAGTAATGAGAACAATTGAATGAAGAGAGAGAAAGGTGGTTGGGGGTTAATAAATGATGGGGGTGGTAGGTAGGGGTTTGCACTCCAACCCAAACCGAACCAAATCAAGCCGAACCCAACCGAACCCAGTGCATGCCAGAACCATGAAATGCTGACTAACTCATGCCAATGCAGAACTCAAGGCTAGCCAATCAGGACAAGTCTAAATATAGGTTCGAAATCACGGACACGTATACGAAAATACGTAATACGAACTATGGTCATTACATTAAATGACTTAAACAAAATCCAATGGATGTGAAAGAGAAAATATATGGGGGATGCAAAAGTGATAAAATGGGGATCCCTCATATATATATATATATATATATATATATATATATATATATATATATATATATATATATATATATATATATATAAAAACTAAATTTTCTTATTCGGTTTTTAACCGAAACATAATAAAAAAATTTAGTATTTTCAAAACTGAAACAGAACCGATTTTTTTAACCGAGCCGAATCTCTTATTCGGTTCGGTTTTCGGTCCAAAACCGAATAATGCTCATCCCTAAGATTCTAGAGCTATTCTGAAGCCACTTGGGTTTGTTGGGGGCTAACTTGATAAAGGTCTTTTTTTTTCTTTTTCTTTTTCTTTTTTCAATATGTTGCACTTCTTGTTACTGCATAAGCTTTAACAAGCAAATCCACATGTTTATTCTAATTTACCTATGTTGTACATATACGGACACAGGTCCAGGTACGGGCATGATAGAGATACGGACACCGTTTTTCAGTGTCCATGCAACGTAAGTAAGGATACTTTCGGCAGTGAATAGGGGATATACCTTCCCTCACAAAGGCTACATCTCTAAGAGGTGGTTCAGGCTCACAAGGATATTGATTGGTTGGAGAGATGGGTCTCTGCCTCAGCAGTAACTGGCAGCTGATATTATAAAATTTTGAGGTTGAGCTCGGTGAGAATGTGGTTAGGCTAGCAGGAATTCTGGCTCCACCAACATCACTTGAACAACATCTATGATGCAAGGATATGGATACAAAGCTACTGTGATATAGATACCTTCATAAATCCTTATTAAAAGATTTAGGTATGATACAACTTGGAATGCCAATATATATATATATATATATATATATATATATATATATATATATATATATATATATATATATATATATATATATATATAGTGTAAATTTATGAAATGTCCAAAAACAAAAAAAGTTTCATGAAAAACCCACCGCTAAAAAAACTTTCATCGCGTGCCCAGAATTAGAGAAACTTATCCAAAGCGGGTTCCAAATGACCCTTTTACCCTTCTAATTTATTCAAAGCACCCGTGAAACATACTCTTCAAAAAAAAAAAAGATTTCGATTCTTCATCTTCTTCGTTACGCTGCTCACTTTCTATTCTTCCTCTTCTTCGATACGCTGCTCACTTTCGAATTTAGGTTTTCTTCTCCAAAATCTTTCCATGTCAAAACGGAGGTCAAAACATCATTTTTTTGCGATTCTGAAATTTCGAAAGTTCGTCTAACAAAAATTTGTTACTTTCAGGCTCCTCGAAAATACGCTCGTTTTGCGACAAACCGGGCCTCGTTTCGATCTCCTAGTCAAAAGTTATGGCTTTCCAAACTTTCAACTCGCCATTCTCCGTGGTAAAATCACGGAGAATGGCCATTTCTAGTGTTAAAACGCAGGAGAATAGCCATTTTCCGTACTAAATGATGGAGAATGGTCATTATCCGTGTCAAAACCACGGAGAATTACCATTCTCCGTGGTAACATCATGGAGAATGGTCATTCTCCGTTATATTAACAAGGATAATAATCATTCTCCGTGATCTTTACACGGAGAATGGACATTCTCCGCCATTTTTTACAATGGAGAATAGTCATTCTCCGTCTTTTTCGACACGGAGAATGATCATTCTCTGTGATATTAACACGGAGAATGACCAATCTCGTGTTGTCACGCCCCAGAACCAGAATACTGGCAAGTAGGGACGGACCAGACCAGCTACGTATACCAAAGTACTCCAGTACTCCGAAATAACGTATAAGCTGTATAGATGGGGGTTACTACTACAAGCCAACAGTCGATCCTAGGTCAAAAATCCTAGGTATCTCAATCACAGGCAGTATACAATGTACAAGAAGTAAGATCAACTGGAATATAAAATAGTATAGCGTCCCAAACTATCATATATCAATGATCATGAAGCTAGTAATACAGAGTGAAGACTAGCAAAAGTAATAGTCATACATGATAAGCTCTAGCTATAGTCTAGAATACGCAAATCATGTTCTGGCCCGTAGGCTAAATGTCAAGTCCAAAACACGAGCTAAATACGTGCTCGGAGGCTAAACGCCACAAAAGAATAATGTACATAACTAGTGGGAGAATAAAATAGAAAACCCACTAAGGTACTCTGGTGCTCTGGATAATCACCAACGAGTGGAAGGTACGGAAGATCCTCCGGGCTCCTCTATCAGATCTGGCCAAACAAAACCAGTGGGGTCAGACCCCCAATAGCAAGTACCACAAAGGAAGCCAAACTATGAACTAAAACCAATCTAATTCTAACAAGCAATGGATAGAGACATAAAGGTAAAGCTAATCGAGACTTGTGCACTACCAATGCACTTATCCCGATAAGAGACAATAAACAACAACATGTCATATAGAGTTAACTGTAGATATGTAAAGGAAGACATCATTTGTAAACCTGTCATGTGAGCATTTTAAAGAAAACTTGTCATGTAAGGCATTTAAAGAAAACTTATTAACTTGTCTTGTAGAGCATATTAAGTAACTAGAATATGTGAGCATATTATATAACTGGAGCATGTGAGCATGTCATGTAACTGGAGCGTGTGAGCATGTCATGTAACTGGAGCATGTGAGCATGTCATGTAACTGGAGCATGTGAGCATGTCATGTAACTGGAGCATGTGAGCACGTGGTGAAGCCGAGCATGTAGTAGGAAGAATAGCATGTAAGGAATGACAGAAAAGCTAAGTACTACAATAAGATAAACTGGAGCAAGACTAGACTAGACAAGAATGGACTCCATCCATCAATCACGGCCAAGCAATGATTACGGCTTGATACTTTAGCTAACTAGGGTTGTCACAATCCTAATTACTAACAAATGCAAGTCTGAGAATTCCAAGTCCGGTTACCTGCCTGCTGCCACCTATTGGTCATGCCGGGAAGTGATTACAAGTGTGACTTTGTGCTCCCACGCGACGGTGAAGCTGGGAGAGTGCTCATCTCGACGGATAGCTCCAAACCCTTAAATTAAATGTTATAACGACCTAGACCAAAGGCAACAGGTAACTGGAAAATCCTCCCCACCCATGTTCTAATGATCAATCTAGTTATATAATCCTTACCATTTTCTTGGATTCTGGTTGTGGCATTCCGTAGAATCCATCCTAGACATGAGCATGCAAGACTGGACAATAACGAGAATGTGCACCATAACAAGCCACAACAAGAAAATATAATAGACAAGAAGCCAGGAGTGCGCTACGACGAGCCACTATCAAGGAGCAAGACATGTACTGGAATCAAGAGTGCGCCATGACAGGCCACTATCATGTAAGCAAAGAAAGACATGTACAAGAGTGCACCACGACGGATCACTATCTAGTAAGCAAAGAAGACATGTAAGGAGAATGCGCCACGACGGGCCACTATCATGTAAGCAAGGAAGACATGTAACAATTATCATAGCTTGTAAGAAAGAATCTATCAAAAGACATATCATGGCATGTGGGAAACAATAATTTAAGCTAAGTACATTTCATAGAAAATGATTGAACATGTGCTAGTGTCAAGTGTATATAGGGTGTACAATCATTTTCTAACTATGCAAGATCATCTAATCATGTTAAAAAATCATTACAATCGAAGAGAATATCAAAAACGGACAAAAACGGGCAAAAACAGACAAAAATAGCCTAACCGGATTATCCGGCGGATTATAGCGAATTTCCGGCGGATTTTCCGGATTGAAACAGCAAGTTTTGTGGTGCAAGTTCGGATTTTCCGACGGATTTCCGCGGATTTCCGACGGATTTTCCGAACCGTCACAGAAAGTTGATTTTTGAACTCAAAACTTGTTTCGGCCATAAAAACTTCGTTTTAAATCGAAATTCGGATTTTCAAAAGTCAAAATTGCATAGAATTGAATTTTCTACAACATGGAAGTATTAGTTTTCACAAATCAAAACATTTGATAGATCAATACCTCAAAATACTCCCAAACAGAGGTTCTCGGGACACCGAAACGGGTTCCGATTGCCACCAAACTCAAAATCCATGATATACAAACTATGTGAGGGCCTCATATATGTATATGTGACCAAGATACATGATGGTAACACTAGTATCACTCTTGATACCAAGTTTTCTACTAAGTCAATATCGGGTTTAACAGAAAATCAAATCTTGCTTAAACGAATTTTGGAAACATGCATATATACGAGAATCATTAGGAAAACATATTTAACAAAATAAGTTTGGAAAAACTCTAAGCATTTACCACCAAGGAAAAATAAAATGACAACAAAAATATTATGGTTCATGGATTTGGCAAGATGTACTTGCCTAGGTTAAGCTCCAAGCCTAATCTTCTACTCCTCCTCCTAGGGGTACGGAACCACACTCTACGCCTCAAGGACAAGCTCTTGGCAAGCTCCAAGGGGGAGAGAAGAGAAGAAGAAATGAAGAGAGAGTGAAGAGAATGAAAAGAGAGGAGAGAGAAAGTGAAAGGGTATATATAGAAGAGGGAATTAATCTTAGCCGTTGGATCATGATCTATGTGAAAATCTAGGTCAATCATGGCCATTCAAACAAAACCAAATGTCCATTGGATAATAGAGTGCATCTACACTATTCACGAAAATATCTAAACACTATTCACGAAAATATCCGAAATACTATTCATGAAAATATCCGAAACACTATTCATGAAAATATCAAAAACCGAAAATATCTAAAGTGTGGAAAATCTGTCTGGACGATATGCCGTCGGTATACTCCGGTATACTGGCGGTATGCCGGTCAAGAAGAAAATCTATAAGTTTAGGAAAAATTTTAAAGCATTACAAAAATCAAGAAAATACGAAATACACTACAAAATACGTATCCGTATATAAATACCGATACTGTGAGACGAGTCTCACAACTCTCCACAACTTAAAAATAAATTCCGTCCTCGGAATTTCCTAAATCTAGTCAAGCATGAAAACCAAATCAAAGAGCTGGAAAATCATATCAATCAAAACAAAGCATGGCATGTTGGTAAGATAAAGACAACAGTAATATAAGTAAATACGTAAGCAATAACACAACTATAATCAAGAAGGGATGGAGGCATATGAATAAATATGTCTCCTGAGTCAGTTGAGTAGGAGCAGGCCTACGCTGACTCCACAACTTAGATAAAAGTCAAGTCTCAAAATAAGCCGGTACCAATGACTTAATCCAAGATATGACTCTACCCAGGACATATCTTCGTAGTCGATACCAATGAAGTTATCACATGCCTCGACTACGAAGACAGAAGAGTGGGACGAGAAACTCGCCAAATATGCATAACCCAAGAGATAAATAAGAGTGGAAGCAGAATAGGACAATACCTACCACACGACCATCCTCGGCCAAAACCTGCTCTAACATACCAAACTCTGCCTGTCCACGCCTCGGAACTGCTGCTCTAACCGGCTTCTGCTGAAATGGTACCTGAGCTATATACTGCTGGACTGCCGGGGTAGCCGGTGAAGCTGGACTCTGGCAGGACTAACCCTGCTGGCTGATCAGGCTGAACTGACACCTCCGCCCTCGGGTCAACTCTAAACTCTGCCCCTGAATGTTGAGACTGATCCTCCATAACTGGCCTGACAGAAGATTGCTAACCTGCCATCGACAGAACCCAAACAAGATGATCGAAAGGATTAAGAACCGTGCCCTTGAAAGTTAAAGGACACAAGGATTAAATCGAGGGAACATGAAAGATCAACGATCAAGGCAGATATCAGGTCAAGGATCAGAGATATAGAATAACACGAAGGATATCAATAAAGCAGAATTGTGACTGAGATATCTAAACATCAGTAACCCCCACATATCTGATAAATCAGACCTGCATGGGCCACCACTAAAACCTATGTCACGCCCCAGAACCAGAATACTGGCAAGTAGGGACGGACCAGGCCAGCTACGTATACCAAAGTACTCCAGTACTCCGAAATAACGTATAAGCTGTATAGATGGGGGTTACTACTACAAGCCAACAGTCGATCCTAGGTCAAAAATCCTAGGTATCTCAATCACAGGCAGTATACAATGTACAAGAAGTAAGATCAACTGGAATATAAAATAGTATAGCGTCCCAAACTATCATATATCAATGATCATGAAGCTAGTAATACAGAGTGAAGACTAGCAAGAGTAATAGTCATACATGATAAGCTCTAGCTATAGTCTAGAATATGCAAATCATGTTCTGGCCCGTAGGCTAAATGTCAAGTCCAAAACACAAGCTAAACACGTGCTCGGAGGCTAAACGCCACAAAAGAATAATGTACATTACTAGTGGGAGAATAAAATAGAAAACCCACTAAGGTACTCTGGTGCTCTAGATAATCACCAACGAGTGGAAGGTACGGAAGATCCTCCGGGCTCCTCTATCAGATCTGGCCAAACAAAACCAGTGGGATCAGACCCCCAATAGCAAGTACCACAAAGGAAGCCAAACTATGAACTAAAACCAATCTAATTTTAACAAGCAATGGATAGAGACATAAAGGTAAAGCTAATCGAGACTTGTGCACTACCAATGCACTTATCCCGATAAGAGACAATAAACAACAACATGTCATATAGAGTTAACTGTAGATATGTAAAGGAAGACATCATTTGTAAACCTGTCATGTGAGCATTTTAAAGAAAACTTGTCATGTAAGGCATTTAAAGAAAACTTATTAACTTGTCTTGTAGAGCATATTAAGTAACTAGAACATGTGAGCATATTATATAACTGGAGCATGTGAGCATGTCATGTAACTGGAGCGTGTGAGCATGTCATGTAACTGGAGCATGTGAGCATGTCATGTAACTGGAGCATGTGAGCATGTCATGTAACTGGAGCATGTGAGCACGTGGTGAAGTCGAGCATGTAGTAGGAAGAATAGCATGTAAGGAATGACAGAAAAGCTAAGTACTACAATAAGATAAACTGGAGCAAGACTAGACTAGACAAGAATGGACTCCATCCATCAATCACGGCCAAGCAATGATTACGGCTTGATACTTTAGCTAACTAGGGTTGTCACAATCCTAATTACTAACAAATGCAAGTCTGAGAATTCCAAGTCCGGTTACCTGCCTGCTGCCACCTATTGGTCATGCCGGGAAGTGATTACAAGTGTGACTTTGTGCTCCCACGCGACGGTGAAGCTGGGAGAGTGCTCATCTCGACGGATAGCTCCAAACCCTTAAATTAAATGTTATAACGACCTAGACCAAAGGCAACAGGTAACTGGGAAATCCTTCCCACCCATGTTCTAATGATCAATCTAGTTATATAATCCTTACCATTTTCTTGGATTCTGGTTGTGGCATTCCGCAGAATCCATCCTAGACATGAGCATGCAAGACTGGACAATAACGAGAATGTACACCATAACAAGCCACAACAAGAAAATATAATAGACAAGAAGCCAGGAGTGCGCTACGACGAACCACTATCAAGGAGCAAGACATGTACTGGAATCAAGAGTGCGCCATGACAGGCCACTATCATGTAAGCAAAGAAAGACATGTACAAGAGTGCACCACGACGGGTCACTATCTAGTAAGCAAATAAGACATGTAAGGAGAGTGCGCCACGACGGGCCACTATCATGTAAGCAAGGAAGACATGTAACAATTATCATAGCTTGTAAGAAAGAATCTATCAAAAGACATATCATGGCATGTGGAAAACAATAATTTAAGCTAAGTACATTTCATAGAAAATGATTGAACATGTGCTAGTGTCAAGTTTATATAGGGTGTACAATCATTTTCTAACTATGCAAGATCATCTAATCATGTTAAGAAATCATTACAATCGACGAGAATATCAAAAACGGACAAAAACGGGCAAAAAACGGGCAAAAACAGACAAAAATAGCCTAACCGGATTATCCGGCGGATTATAGCGGATTTCTGGCGGATTTTTCGGATTGAAACAGCAAGTTTTGTGGTGCAAGTTCGGATTTTCCGACGGATTTCCGCGGATTTCCGACGGATTTTCCGAACCGTCACAGAAAGTTGATTTTTGAACTCAAAACTTGTTTCGGCCATAAAAACTTCGTTTTAAATCGAAATTCGGATTTTCAAAAGTCAAAATTGCATAGAATTGAATTTTCTACAACATGGAAGTATTAGTTTTCACAAATCAAAACATTTGATAGATCAATACCTCAAAATACTTCCAAACAGAGGTTCTCGGGACACCGAAACGGGTTCCGATTGCCACCAAACTCAAAATCCATGATATACAAACTATGTGAGGGCCTCATATATGTATATGTGACCAAGATACATGATGGTAACACTAGTATCACTCTTGATACCAAGTTTTCTACTAAGTCAATATCGGGTTTAACAGAAAATCAAATCTTGCTTAAACGAATTTTGGAAACATGCATATATACGAGAATCATTAGGAAAACATATTTAACAAAATGAGTTTGGAAAAACTCTAAGCATTTACCACCAAGGAAAAATAAAATGACAACAAAAATATTATGGTTCATGGATTTGGCAAGATGTACTTGCCTAGGTTAAGCTCCAAGCCTAATCTTCTACTCCTCCTCCTAGGGGTACGGAACCACACTCTACGCCTCAAGGACAAGCTCTTGGCAAGCTCCAAGGGGGAGAGAAGAGAAGAAGAAATGAAGAGAGAGTGAAGAGAATGAAAAGAGAGGAGAGAGAAAGTGAAAGGGTATATATAGAAGAGGGAATTAATCTTAGCCGTTGGATCATGATCCATGTGAAAATCTAGGTCAATCATGGCCATTCAAACAAAACCAAATGTCCATTGGATAATAGAGTGCATCTACACTATTCACGAAAATATCTAAACACTATTCACGAAAATATCCGAAACACTATTCATGAAAATATCCGAAACACTATTCATGAAAATATCAAAAACCAAAAATATCTAAAGTGTGAAAAATCTGTCTGGACGATATGCCGTCGGTATACTCCGGTATACTGGCGGCATGCCGGTCAAGAAGAAAATCTATAAGTTTAGGAAAAATTTTAAAGCATTACGAAAATCAAGAAAATACGAAATACACTACAAAATACGTATCCGTATATAAATACCGATACTGTGAGACGAGTCTCACACGTGTTAACATGGAGGAGAGTGGTCATTCTCCGTATTGAAAAAGACGGAGAATGACCATTCTCCGTGTTAAAACCACGGAGAATAGCTATTCTCCGTACTAAAATGACGGAGAATGGCCATTCTCCGTCACTTTACCACGGAGAATGGCCATTCTCTGTGATATTAACACGGATAATAATCATTCTCCGTAATCTTTACACAGAGAAACATTCTCCGTCATTTTTTACAAAGGAGAATGGTCATTCTCCGTCTTTTTCTACACGGAGAATGGTCATTCTCCGTGATATTAACACGGAGAATGACCAATCTCGTGTTAACATGAAGGAAAATGGACATTCTCCGTATTGAAAAAGACGGAGAATGACCATTCTCCGTGTTAAAACCACGGAGAATAGCTATTCTCCGTACTAAAATGACGGAGAATGGCCATTCTCCGTCACTTTACCACGGAGAATGGCATTCTCCGTGTTAAATCTCATAGAAAATTATCATTCTCCGTGGTTTTTAAAACGAAGAATAGTCATTCTCCGTCATTTTAGCACGGAGAATGGTCATTCTCCGTGGTTTTAACACGGAGAATATATATATATTTTTTTAGAAAAATTTTGTCAGGAATAAAGAGTTTCGTTCTTCTTTCAAAACGATGATAATTCTTATGGAAAAGAAGAAGAAAGATCTTCTCTCCACAATTGACCTAATCGTTGGAAAACTTCAAATGTCTCCACGATGAAGATGATGATGATGATGATGGTGATGATGATTACGAGCGATGATCTGAGTTCGACTGAAGAAAAGCACACCGAACTACGAACGATCTTTGTGATCTCTGCTGAAGATGAGAGCAATGGAATTCAGATTTTCCGTGAAGAAGAAGAAGACGAAAATCGCAATCCAGATCTGAGTTTTTTGAATTCAAATACATATAGATGACCAATTCGCGTGGAGGGGTAGTTTCGGTATTATAAAAATAGCAGTTTCCAGCTGGTGGCATCTAAAAGAGAATCTTGGAATATTTAACGTGAAAATACTTAATTCTGGATATTTCATAAAACTCATCCAGCGGGTGGGCATTTCATAAAAGTTCACCCCGAAATTGGGTTTCTCAGCAATTTCCAGTATATATATATACTAGTCTACATGTACGTGCTTTGCACGTATTTCAATTAAAATATCATAAGGTCAGCTAACGTCTTTCCATCTTTTTTAGGTGACTATTCACATGTATGTGTTTTCTTTTTACAAATGCCAAGGGATTATAAGTACAAATTTTGTTCTTTTTTAATTTTCTATTGAGAATAATTAATAATTATCTTTGGAAATATAGTAAGGACATAAAAATTTATTACCATTGGAACATGAAGAATTGTATAGAAAGATGAGACATCATAGCATGCAAACTTTATTGTTTTGACTCTTAAACATAAATGAAATGCAAGTTGACATGACAATAACATGTTTATAAAATACTCAAGGATATTTTAGAAATTCAAAAGTTTCACCACCATCTTTTCCTATTATATATATATATATATATATATATATATATATATATATATATATATATATATATAATTAGCAAATGACCTTTAGCCTAGTGGTTAAGAGAGATGCATGCGGTTCAAGTGGTCAGAAAATCGATTTCCGGTGGGAACGTTCGTCACAATTACCTTCTTTCAAAAAATAAATAAAAATAAAGTCAATAATTATAAATTTTGAGTTATGTGTGCACGAACACACATACAAGTGCGCCCGAAACATACAAGTCTAAGTGTTCTCATGGATGAATTGTTAAGTCAGCTAATTTATTCAATAAAATGACGAATACAAAAAATAGCAAGATAGAAGCATTTTGGTGTCCCTTAAGAAGAATAGATGAGATATCCAAAGTAGTAGATACCACTCGGAATCAAATTCTATGATTTTATAATAGAACTTTGGGGAAGATGATTGAGCAAAGACTAAGAAGCGAAGTTTTTATTTTTTTTTCTTCTGAAAACAAGAAAATTTGGTCTTGTATGAAATGCTGTTTACTTACCAAGTCAATTGACAAACAATGTTTAGATAAGAAAGATGAATTTGTAACCTTCATCAATTAAGGAACTGTTTATGATGAGTTCTCAATAGTTGGTTGGTTTCATAAAGTATCAAGTATCTATAAGACTAGAAGTTGCATTGTCATGTTCAAGGACATTACATAGGGGCCGTGGCGAGTGTGAAACACCTGAAGCGGGATAGATCTATTCTTCATTGCCATGTTCTTGCATTATGGTCGATACAAATTTACGTAACTTATTGATGAATATTCTGGCCACATTCTAGATGATTTTGGTTGCTTGCTAATAACATCTTTGATGTTTACCTGTCTTGGTGCAACTTTAGCATGGTTTAAAGTATCGGCCGATATCGATCCGATACGGCTGATACCGGTACCCGATACTGACTGATGTCGACATTGGGGTCTCTTTTCCGGTCAATTCAGTAAAAAAAATTAAACGAAAAAGACAAATAGCAAGGGTTTAAAGCATAATAAGGTTGTCAAATAATGTAAAAGAAGAAATTCAATCTATTGTATGTAAACCAATTGGTAAGGGTGACTACTATTTCAATTTAGTTTCAAAACTATTAAGAAATAACACTAAAAATACTTAAAATTATGCCTAAATGTATAAAATATATGTTTTTAAATGTAAATAGTTTATTAATAATTATTTGTTTTCCGATACCAAATAATCCGATACTCCGATCCGATACCGTCGATACTACCGATATCGTCGATACCAATACTTATAGGAATAGTCCGAAAATGATTCCGATACCGATACTGTGAACCTTGGAACTATTTGCCTTTGCTATAATGATATCAAATCACATGACCTATAACCTATTTATACCCTACAAGCTGATAAGCAAGTCAGGTGTCCAAATGGTTTCAACTGACATGGGTTAATGAAATTTGACAATGAGAATTGCATGGTTTGATGATACATCACCTGACTCGTTCCAACTATGACATCTGCCGTATCTTAGTTATGTCTCATCTTATTTGAAACCCGAGTCCTTCTGATATCATATTGTGTGCTCAATGATAATAACCAGGTGTCTGGAGGGAGGTGGGAGTTTTCTCGAGTTCGTCGAGTTGTTGAGCCACTTTTAGGCCTCGTCTGGTACACTGTAATATAATCGTAATCGCAATGTAATCAAATGAACTTTTTTTTTTTTTTTTTCTTTTCATTTGATTATATTGCGAGTGAACCAAACGGGGTCTTAGTCCCGTGTGATACGTCTCCTCCAAAGTGATATTCTCATGGCTACAAGTCTCCCAATAATATTACAAAATAGTACCGCAATCTCGCAATCAACAGTATTACACGATAATGTGAATGCTTTAAACCCAAAACTTTAAAAGGTTCATTTAGCTTGCAACTTGCAGTTTATAAGGGTGCATGCTATGGAGTTTATACAAAGATTATTACGGAGTGAGGAGTGCCCCTGCCGTACTCTGTCATTAACAAAATCTACAAATTAATAATAAAAGCCTATTTAGTGATGGATTGTGCATATTTTTACGTAATTTTCTGTAGGGTGATGAAATTAGGAGTAATTGACTATAGGGTGAAGATTTTGCCAAAACTCCTTACAATGCACAGTCTGATGCATTTATTTGAAAAAAAAAATTAAGGGCCGAATTCTAGTGATCCTTATGATTACCGGAAAGAGGTATAAGGCATCCCCTGGGTGGCGGAACATTAGTTAATCAAGCCACAATGGCGTATTATTATTTCTATTTAAAATGGTGGGAGTTTGGGGCACTGGACCCAAACGGTATGTAATGCAGTGTGCACAAAATTCCATGCGTAACGTCAGACATCTCGAAAATAATAAAAAAAAAATAGGAGAGAAGAAGAAGAGAAGAAAGGAAAGATAGAAGAAGAAACGACAACCAACAACAATTGATTAGTTATTTTTTAATTAGTTTTGATTTTCGAAACTAATTAAAAAAAGCAATAGTATGTTAGTTATTTTTTAATTAGCTTTATTTATTTAATAAGATTAATTTTTAATTTTATTTATGTAATTAAAATTTGTTCCTAATTATAATCCTGCAAAACTCATAATCCTAATCCGAAAACACTAACCTATAATTAACCCTAAAACACTAAAACTAAGCCTAATCATAACCCTAACCCTAAAATTGTAACCCTCAAATCCTAAACCCATAACCCTAATTTCGATAACCTAACCATGATCCTAAATCATAAAGTCTAACCCTAATTCTGAAACTCTAACCCTATAACCTTAAAACCCCAACTCCAAATCCAATCCTAAAATATCTAGTAATAGTTATGTTGACAACAGTCATTATACAAGGTAGGTCCACTACGAACATCATTATTTAACAACGTGAGACACATATATCTAGATTCATATTTTATAAACCTGTATATTTTCTTTAAAAAAAAAAACTAATTGTGTTAATTAGTGTGGATTATATTAATATTGTTCGAGTAGAGCAAGGCTAAGGCTAGCTTGGGTCGGGTCCGGACGACCACGGGGCTTGGTCTTTTTTATGGTAATCTGAAATACAAAATTGAATTAAGCTTCAGATACGAAATTGAATTAAGCTTTGAATGACAATGGGCTGCGATATTTTGACCCGGTTAATACGACCCGAGCAATCTAATTATTTTATAAATTACAAATTATTGTAGGAACCCTAGAGGGGGGTGAATAGGGTCAAGCTAACTAATCAAGCACTTAGCATAAGCTAATTGGCAATATAAAAATATAAGTACAAGAGAAGAAGCAAACACAATACCGACACCCAATGTATCCTGGTATCCTCCTAAGAGGCAGTCCAGTCCCGGAACTCTCTCCGGCTTTAATCCACTATTTGAGCAAATAGTTACACACGAGTTTGGATCCGAAGAACTCGCCAACTTCTTACACAAGAGCTTTAATCCGAAGGGCTCTCCGATTTCAACCGAGAGTTTGGATACGAAGACTCCCCAACTTCAACCGAGAGTTTGGATACGAAGACTCTCCAACTTCAACCTTTCACAATAGGTTTTGATCTCCTTATACAATAGGATGAAGATCTCACTTTTCAACTCAATAACTCTAACACAATTTGTGAATGGCAAATGAAAGCTTTGTAGATTTGTTTGTGGATAGGCTTTGGTGGTTTAGAAATTTTTAGGCTCAAAAGCATCAACATTGAATGAAGGGGTTCAAGGCTATTTATAACCAACTTGAAAAGAAGCCAAAGGTAACTTTTCAGCCACGAACCGGCATACCGCCGGTATGATCCGACATACCGGCGGTATACCGGTCTGGAATTGCAACGGCTAGAAATATAGCCGTTGGGATCATTAATGGCTGGAAATTCGACCGTTGGAATTTCAACGTTTCGGAAGCGGTATACCGTCGGTATGGACCGGTATGCCGTCGGTATGCCGGTTTTGTAAACAGAAACTTTCTGTGAACAAAAACCGGTATACCGTCGGTATACGCCGGTATACCGTCGGTATGCCGTTTTCCACCAAAAATGATCCTGGGCTTATTTCTGCCCTAGCTTTCGATTTTGCCATCCATTTCTTGTGTTTACAATAATTCCTAAGACTCATTACAGACTCCAGATAAACTTAGGCAGGTGCAGGCTTCTTTAGAGTCTTGAAATGATGATGGCATGGCTTGTCTTCATAGCATATGTCCACATTTGATCTTGCGGGATCCGTCGTCGGTGGTGCAGGCTTCCCCCGGTACGTGGCTCCAGAGATGTCGTCGGGTGGTTCAGAAAAATCTTGTGGGATCCGTCGTCTTTGGCCCACCATAATTTCTTCATAGCATATGTCCACATTTGATCTTACAAATTGCTTTTCTGCAAATACATGTTAGGCGAACAAAGCAATATACATGTAGCAAGTATGATAAGATAAAGCACATTAGGACTATGCAAAGTTTAAGTATAGGTGCTACGGTGATAGCATAAAAGTTAGTGATATCATAATGATTAAACTTAATTGAATGACCACAATCAAAAATATAGTTTTTGTCACGACCCGCACCCTAGAGTTAGGGCACGAGAACGTAACAACGCCCAGCCTACGCCGCAGTGTCGGCGGTAGAACGCTGTCCTAGGTCTCAATGCATCTAACAGTATAAGACTAAACAGTTTATACTCCCCGAATGGGGGTGACATAGCAGATACAACACAATCACATCTAGGGTAGAGCATGATAAAAATAGATAAAACATGAAATCCAAAAGAGATACAGGAGATAGAAGTCTAAGTGGCTAAGGTACATGAACCCAGAAATACATCTCAAAACTCAATAAAGATACAGTAATCCACAAAGTAAATACAACTCCAGACAAAATAAAATAACTACCTAAACAACCTCTAATGTGTCTCCTCTAGGCTAGCAGGCAACCTCCATGCTATCTGTAAAATTTATCAACAGGTCCAGTCAGGACTGGAGCGAGCACAGTACATCTCAACAGATCATAGCAGGTTAGAAAATATATAACATGCAGTAAAGTAAGATACAGGTACTGAAGAAAAGCAGTATGTAAACAGGAAGAACTGTAATAGAAATATTTACTATAAATAGAGAACTAGCATGTGACTAGTGAGTCAGAGTACAATATGAACATGTAAATGGCCTGGGATAATTCTGATGCTACACTATGGAATGATTTTGATGCTACACTACTGGTGTATTATTTACATGTCCATTTATACTTCCCCGTACCCCCAATCAATACACAAGGATCCAGTCAGGTTATGTTATATGATGCTATGTAACAGACCCCGAAGGTGATAGATCCCGAAGGCGATAGACCCCGAAGGTGATACATAGTAGACCCATAAATGGGATAAAGATTCAAGGATGACTCTGTGATCATAAGAGTATATGTCACAAGTGATCGAAGAATCAACGAAGCATAGTGATACGCCATGCAAGTGAAATGCACAAACATAGAGTACCCGATGCTCCCTAAGGATAACATCTCAAGAAGGGATCCATATAGTACCAATCCGTGTGACCAACGTGACAGTACAAGTAAAGTAATCTACTGCAGAAAATAATTCTATGCAGGATATGAAATGAACAGAGAATGTACTCGCCTCGATAACCTGAACAGCTGATAAGTATAGGGGGTCCCACTGAAGCCACAGAGTCCTATTTAAAGCAACACAGGTTACAAGGTGTTCAAGTTAAATAAATGAATCCCTACAGGCAATCTATATTATTCTAGGTTCTTCTAAGTCAAATTAACTCTAGGTCAACTCCGGTCAATAATTTAGTCAAACTAGGTCAAGCGTTGACTTATAGTTGACTTTGGGTCAACTGGTCAACTTTGGTCAAACTGGGCAAATCTAATCTAATATAAAATGTACTTCGTTATTTGTACGTCGAAACTTACGGCACGCAAATCGAGATAAGAAGATTATCGGTAAGGTTGATAATCTTATTATAGTGATCCACGTATCCAACTTGTCAATTTCAGCGATGTGAGATCACTGGAATTGACTGATCTCAGTTTCGTTGTACTAATCCCGAAATACGAACATTATATGAATTAATTATTAATTAATTATAAAAAGGTTAAACTCAGAGAAATTATCAACAAACATTGTCGGACGATAAAATAAACATCGCCAACGTGTCCAGAACGGTCAAATTAGCTAGGATAGCCTACCCAACGGTCCAATTTGGACACAAGGGCAAAAAGGTAATTTCGGGTCAAAACGGTGTCCGTGTCGGAGCCGCTTTGTACCGAAAAACGTGCAAGAAAATAAGTCTATAAAATATAGCAAAATATATGTCCACACAACCAGGATGTCGATACGAACCCAACGGTATCCCCAGAATTGGATTCCGTTGACCCGATCTCCACTTGGCCCGTTGACCAGAACTTGAAATTCCGGTTTGCACGGAAATGCGTACCGGAGCCAAAGTTCTCAAAACTCAGCAAACTACCTGTCAACGAGTCCAGAATGATGATACGAACTCAACGGTATCTCCAAAATTGGATTCCGTTGAGCCGGCGTCAAAAAGTCCCGTTGACCCAGAATGTGGGACCCGTTTTGTACCGAAAAACGTGCCGGGGCCCACGTTCTCCAAATCTAACAAATTTTATATAAAAACATGCCAGAACGACGCCACAAGTCTAATGGTGGTGTCAGAAATGAAATCTGGAGTCCCGTGTTCAAAAATAAAATTTTACAAGTTGGAAATTACGAATTCGGACGGCCAACTTTGGCGTCGAATTCAACCAATCAAACAAGCTCACAATGAAACGAAACTGGAGGGGTAGTAAGAGGGTTATACCAGCTTCGCACCGGAACTGGTAGCACGCCAAACGGAGCTGCGGTGGATGAGATACAAGCTGACGAAGTTGGCCCCGCGAAACTGTCCAAATTTAATACAATTTAAACGGTCAACTTGGTGGCCGGTTTTCATGTATCAAACGATAAAATTAACGGACAAAAATTATGAGCGAAGGTGGATATACCGAGATTGCGACGGAGCGAAGAAATCGCCGATCCAACGGTCGGATCTCCAGGAAAACGCGCGCGAAGTCGTTGCGACGGAGCGCCAAAACGAACGTGATTTTGCGCGCGTCACGACGGGACGTCGTGCGAAACGCACGAATCGCCTCGACGGCGCGTCCCGGAGGACGTTGGCCGCCATGGGGCCTACCCCAGTGGTGCGCCCGAGGGAGGGGGCCACCCACGATGGGTCGCCGGAGTACGGTGGACGACGGCGGCACGTCCAAGCCCCGCACGCGCGCGCGGATCTGTGCGCGCTGTGCGCGCGAAGCCACTGCTGGTGGGCACCGTGCTCGGCCTGCTGCCAGCGCGGCCTGCGCGGGGCGCACGTGGCCAGGCCCGGCGAGGCCAGGGGCTGGTGGTGGCGGCTGTAGGGGATTTGAATGGTGGTGGCGCTCGGTTGATAGGTGGTCGGCCGGATGGAGTTGGAGGAGGAGGAGAAGATCGGGTGTTGGCCGACGGCCTGGAGGCCGGCCAGGGGGCATGACCGGAGCCAAGCTCGGCCAGGGAGGAGGGTGGTCGGGCATGGTGAAGGCTATGGGAGGATGATGATGGTGATGATGGTGAGGATGGTTGATGATCCATGGGAGGAGGAGGAGAAAAGGAGAGGAGAGGTGGCCTGGTTCATGGAGGGAAGGAGAAGGATGGAAGTGAGGTGGTCGGGGTGTGCCCGAGCCAAGGAGGAGGAGGGAAGTGCTGTCGGGGTGAAGGAGTTGTGGAGGTTTTTGTTGTGTGAGTTTTTGTTGTGTTGCATGGAAAAGTGAGAGAGAGAAGGAGAGATGAAGTTGTGCCATTAATGAGAGAGAGAGAAAAGCAATTTTGGGAGTTAGGGCCGGCTACCCATGTGCTGTGAGGAGTTGGAAAAAAAATGAATGAGGGAAAATAATGGTGAGGATTTCTTAGGATGATCAATGGCTAGGAAATAATTAGAGAAATAGGTTATTCCAAGAAAAATACATCAATGGAAAATTTCCCATTAAATATTAGAAATAGGTAAAATAAGAAATTAATATTTTTGGGCAATAAATATGAGGGTGTCCCGATGGAGGGCAACATGGAGCTGGACTGGACTCGGTGGAGCCGGATTGGGTCAAAACTGGACATCGTGCAAAAATAGAATTAAAATTAGGTGTTGATGATCATGGGCAAATAAGTAGCACATGGAGATTCCAATAAATGGGACACAAGTGGCGGACGGATAGTAGGCTCAATGTGGACCATGTCCATAGTTGGGGCTGACAGGTTTTGGTCGACAAGGGACCCATAAATCAAGTTGGAAAATAAATGTGACGCCGTGGCGTGAAATAAAATCGGGTCACGTGTCGGGAAAGTTGTGCGAATCAAATAGAGCCCGAAATGACGTGTCTGAGTGGGAAACGAAGGTCATGGGTGACGAGCGTCTCGAGTAGATCATCAATGAGGAGTTGGTTTCAAGGAAATGACTGGTCTGGCGCTCCCAATTTAAAAGTCATGGTAACGCGCTGAAAATGATCAAAGAAAAGAGTGGGAAATTAAATATCAATCAAATGGTCTAAACCGACCCGAAGTTCAGCGAAGCAGAAAGAGTACAAGGGAACAAGTTTGGATGGAACACTATATACCGTCATAAAGGTAATCGTGTCCACTCCAAAACTCGTGAAGAAGATTTCCAGAGTTGAACATCCCTGACACTCCAAATATCAATGGCATGAAAAGTACACTTACAGGAAAAATTAACAGAATAAATTATTTATCAAACCAATCAATCAGAAAATAAAATAAATGAAAAAAAATGAACCCGAAATTCAGGGTGCTAACATCCTACCCACCTTACAAAAATTTCGTCCTCGAAATTAAAATATCCCTACTCCCCCTAGGTCAAACCCCCAAAATCAAAGTTCCATAACTTAAACAAATCATACCATCAAATAAAAGACAATATCCAGGGTCATGGTAACGGTGACAGTGAAGTCTCATCTAGGTTTACTAGTCATGCTAACCAACGGTCATAGGGTATCAAACACACAAGCAATCCAGGATGCTAAAATAGAAAGATACAGACACAACAACCATCAAAACTATAAAGTTGTCTACCACCCCATATGAAAACTGGTACTCATAAAAAAAATAAAGGAAGGTGACTACCAATCATCTGAAAAAATACTATCCCAAGAAAATCAAAATCACAGGTTAAAGAATCGAAAGTCACTTGCATTGAAATCCAATCACAATATATATACAGAGAGAGCGTTAGAGAGGAAAAACTAGCATCATGTGTATGGGGACATGTTCATACGGTTAGATAGTAGGCGTGTGTGTACGTGAATACATATGAAATTGTATATGAGAAATTGAGTTCCAAATCAACAGCTATCAAGTTACACTAATCATGGCATATTGGTTAACAATCTACAATACGCAACCTATTTAATCATAACATGCATGGCTAACCATATACATCTATAAAAAGGTAGAGATTTAGTTATGTATCTATACAAATTATAACATGGATGTATAAACGCTATATATATCTATATAGATACATGATCCTAACATAGAGGGGAAGGGTAAGGTTAAATGACAGTATATAATATGTTAGAGTGTGTGTGTGTGTGTCCTTGTACAGGGTTATAACTTAGTATTGAAAGGTTAAATCCAGGTTTTAGTTCAGCATTTACATATAAAATCTGAAAACAAGCTAACATTTAAACCATGGAAATTATGAACATAATGCGGTCTCAGATTTTAGGGTTTGAAACATCACGACTAATCTCAATGCTTCCAATACATCCTAATATGATAGGAATGAAGCACTAACATACTATCAATATATTTACCTACGCATACAGTTCAATATTACATATTAAATCTGAAATTTAACTAAACATGGAAATTAATGTAAAAATGTTAACATGTAACTAGTTTTCAGGATTTTGGAGAAATTTGAACATTAAAAACCAACTCAATGTTTATCACAAACTAACATGTAAGAATATGAAACTCAAATTTATATCCTACTTCCTACAAGGTATATAGCTCAATGTTCTATTTAAGAAAATAAAACAGCAATTTGAACTAAACATTTGGAAACTCAACATTAAGGGTTAATATGTACACAGTCTTAAATTTTACAAATTTTACATAACTTCACAAATTTCTCTAAAAATTAAAATTCTGTAGATATTATACACGTGCAGTTATGTAGGCAAAACTAATAACATGAAATTTATATTTAAATTACGAATTTAAACATAGAAAAACAGAGAACCAGAAATATCGGTTATGAAAATTTGGACATCAACAACATATCAATATGTATCTAGATATGTGGAAAAATCAAGTGTAGCATGCATACGTGTTAGGCAAAGTGTCTGCTATATATATTCGTATACATATTCTCATGTCCCAATAAAAATTTAATTCTACGTTAAGACTAACATTTAGATTCCTACCAAGATTGCAAGCAGGTGATTGACGAAATAAGGACAGTTTTATTATTATCTAATACAAGATTAATAGCAAGAAGGAATTAACGATAAAATCTGTTTTGCTTATCTGATTAAGGAAGAACCCTTTTGAAACCCAGCGCCAATTTATCGAATCCAAGATAAAATCTAGCAAAATCATCGATTCATTGTATTATGAAAACTCCTAGCAAGAAATTTCACAAGGTTTATAAAACCAACTAAACTTACTCCTGAGTTAAATAATAGAAAACTAGACAACCAAACAAATAATAATTCCTTTTTTTTTTTGAATGACTGAGAAAAAGTAGAGAAAACATGTTCAAAATATTTTAAGGTGCAATCCGATAATAATATGCGTCTATCCAAAATCATGGTACTCTAAATCCTCGTCATACTAGTATGCAAGGCTACGATAATCACAGAGCCCTTGACTTATGCACATATCTCTAGAATCATGGTATTTAACATTTTCGCGGTGCCGCATGCTTGGCTGCGAAAACCTTAAATTCCCACACCCGAGAAATATATCCAGAGTCAGACTATATGTCCTCACCATGCTGGCTAATGTGACTATAGAAGACTAGATTTCCATAACTTAGATGACCTAGCCCATATAATTTCATCTTGCCAAAAATTAAATTAAATCAATAATGAATACTCAAAAAAATCAAATCAAATTTATTAACGAACATCAAAATTCAAAAATGAACAAAATCTATCAAAATACAAACTCGAATGCAACAGCTATCATCAAAATTCGAAATTCGAAAATCTTCCATCAAAATAAATACAAACTCAAATTCAATAATAATCCATAAAAATCAAATTCAACAACAGAAAATAAAGATAAAAGAATTCAAGGAAAAAGAGTTTTCAAATCGAAGTTAAATAAGATTCTCCAGGGTCGTCCCGGGAATCTCTCAAGGGTTCCTAACTGTGATTGAGTACCTTCAAAATATATCCTAATCCTACTGCAGGCTGTAGTGGTACTCTAGTTCGAATACCACTACACTTTAGTCTCGACCTGCATGGGCCACCACTAAAAACGTGTCACGACCCGCACCCTAGAGTTAGGGCATGAGAACGTAACAACGCCCAGCCTACGCCGCAGTGTCGGCGGTAGAACGCTGTCCTAGGTCTCAATGCATCTAACAGTATAAGACTAAACAGTTTATACTCCCCGAATGGGGGTGACATAGCAGATACAACTCAATCACATCTAAGGTAGAGCATGATAAGAATAGATAAAACATGAAATCTAAAAGAGATACAGGAGATAGAAGTCTAAGTGTCTAAGGTACATGAACCCAGAAATACATCTCAAAACTCAATAAAGATACAGTAATCCACAAAGTAAATACAACTCCAGACAAAATGAAATAACTACCTAAACAACCTCTAATGTGTCTCCTCTAGGCTAGCAGGCAACCTCCATGCTATCTGTAAAATTTATCAACAGGTCCAGTCAGGACTGGAGCGAGCACAGTACATCTCAACAGATCATAGCAGGTTAGAAAACATATAACATGCAGTAAAGTAAGATACAGGTACTGAAGAAAAGCAGTATGTAAACAGGAAGAGCTGTAATAGAAATATTTACTATAAATAGAGAACTAGCATGTGACTAGTGAGTCAGAGTACAATATGAACATGTAAATGGCCTGGGATGATTCTGATGCTACACTATGGAATGATTCTGATGCTACACTACTGGTGTATTATTCACATGTCCATTTATACTCCCCCGTACCCCCAATCAATACACAAGGATCCAGCCAGGTTATGTTATATGATGCTATGTAACAGACCCCGAAGGTGATAGACCCCGAAGGTGATACATAGTAGACCCATAAATGGGATAAAGATTCCAGGATGACTCTGTGATCATAAGAGTATATGTCACAAGTGATCGAAGAATCAACGAAGCATAGTGATACGCCATGCAAGTGAAACGCACAAACATAGAGTACCCGATGCTCCCTAAGGATAACATCTCAAGAAGGGATCCATATAGTACCAATCCGTGTGACCAACGTGACAGTACAAGTAAAGTAATCTACTGCAGGAAATAATTCTAAGCAGGATATGAAATGAACAGAGAATGTACTCGCCTCGATAACCTGAACAGCTGATAAGTATAGGGGGTCCCACTGAAGCCACAGAGTCCTATTTAAAGTAACACAGGTTACAAGGTGTTCAAGTTAAATAAATGAATCCCTACATGCAATCTATATTATTCTAGGTTCTTCTAAGTCAAATTAACTCTAGGTCAACTCCGGTCAATAATCTAGTCAAACTAGGTCAAGCGTTGACTTATAGTTGTCTTTGGGTCAACTGGTCAACTCTGGTCAAACTGGGCAAATCTAATCTAATATAAAGTGTACTTCGTTATTTATACGTCGAAACTTACGGCACGCAAATCGAGATAAGAAGATTATCGGTAAGGTTGATAATCTTATTATAGTGATCCACGTATCCAACTTGTCAATTTCAGCGATGTGAGATCACTGGAATAGACTGATCTCAGTTTCGTTGTACTAATCCCGAAATACGAACATTATATGAATTAATTATTAATTAATTATAAAAAGGTTAAACTCAGAGAAATTATCAACAAACATTGTCGGACGATGAAATGAACATCGCCAACGTGTCCAGAACGGTCAAATTAGCTAGGATAGCCTACCCAACGGTCCAATTTGGATACAAGGGCAAAAAGGTAATTTCGGATCAAAATGGTGTCCGTGTCGGAGCCGCTTTGCACCGAAAAACGTGCAAGAAAACAAGTCTATAAAATATAGCAAAATATATGTCCACGCAACCAGGATGTCGATACGAACCCAACGGTATCCCCAGAATTGGATTCCGTTGACCCGATCTCCACTTGGCCCGTTGACCAGAACTTGAAATTCCGGTTTGCACGGAAATGCGTGCCGGAGCCAAAGTTCTCAAAACTCAGCAAACTACCTGTCAACGAGTCCAGAATGATGATACGAACTCAACGGTATCTCCAGAATTGGATTTCGTTGAGCCGGCGTCAAAAAGTCCCATTGACCCAGAATGTGGGACCCACTTTGCACCGAAAAACGTGCCCGGGCTCACGTTCTCCAAATCTAACAAATTTTATATGAAAATATGCCAGAACGATGCCACAAGTCTAATGGTGGTGTCAGAAATGAAATCTGGAGTCCCGTATTCAAAAATGGAATTTTACAAGTTGGAAATTACGAATTCGGACGGCCAACTTTGGCGTCGAATTCAACCAATCAAACAAGCTCACAATGAAACGAAACTGGAGGGGTAGTAAGAGGGTTATACCAGCTTTGTACCGAAACTAGTAGCACGCCAAACGGAGCTACGGTGGATGAGATACAAGCTGACGAAGTTGGCCCCGCGAAACTGTCCAAATTTAATACAATTTAAACGGTCAACTTGGTGGCCGATTTTCATGTATCAAACGATAAAATTAACGGACGAAAATTGACATGAGCGAAGGTGGATATACCGAGATTGCGACGGAGCAAAGAAATCGCCGATCCAACGGTCGGATCTCCGAGAAAATGTGCGCGAAGTCGCTACGATGGAGCGCCAAAACGAACGTGATTTCGCGCGCGTCACGACGGGACGTCGTGCGAAACGCACGAATCGCCTCGACGGCGCGTCCCGGAGGACGTTGGCCGCCATGGGGCCTACCCCAGTGGTGTGCCCGAGGGAGGGGGCCACCCACGATGGGTCGCCGGAGTACGGTGGACGACGGCGGCGCGTCCAAGCCCCGCGTGCGCGCGGATCTGTGCGCGCTGTGCGCGCGAAGCCACTGCTGGTGGGCGCCGTGCTTGGCCTGCTGCCTGCACGGGGCGCGCGGGGCCAGGCCCGGCGAGGCCAGGGGCTGGTGGTGGCGGATGTAGGGGATTTGAATGTTGGTGGCGCTCGGTTGATAGGTGGTCGGCCGGATGGAGTTGGAGGAGGAGGAGAAGATCGGGTGTTGGCCGACGGCCTGGAGGCCGGCCAGGGGGCATGACCGGAGCCAAGCTCGACCAGGGAGGAGGGTGGTCGGGCATGGTGAAGGCTATGGGAGGATGATGATGGAGATGATGGTGATGATGGTGAGGATGGTTGATGATCCATGGGAGGAGGAGGAGAAAAGGAGAGGAGAGGTGGCCTGGTTCATGGAGGGAAGGAGAAGAAAGGAAGTGAGGTGGTCAGGGTGAGCCCGAGCCAAGGAGGAGGAGGGAAGTGCTGTCGGGGTGAAGGAGCTGTGGAGGTTTTTGTTGTGTGAGTTTTTGTTGTGTTGCATGGAAAAGTGAGAGAGAGAAGGAGAGATGAAGTTGTGCCATTAATGAGAGAGAGAG